>JAWNND010000597.1:0-82633 GCA_035043265.1 Drosophila testacea
GCCACATTGGCAATCTAGCCTGCAGTGTGCCCAGCTAGCCGCAAATGCACAACAATTGCAATTGCAATTCTCGAGCATCAACTCCAACTCCGACTCGAACTCCAACTGCAACTTCATTTTGCCCGTTGAAATTCACAAACTGTAATTGATCACATTTGCGTTTGTCGTTTGATTTCATTGTCTTCTTGTGCGTAGAACTGGCGAAATGGTTTTGGATTTTCGGTTTTGGGTTTGGGGTTTTTGGGTGTTTGGGTGTTTGGGTTTTTGGGATTTGGCAACTGCTTCCAATTCCAAAAAAAGCCACAGTTGATGGCCGATTGTTATTGCTGCTCCTACTACTGCTCCTACTACTGCTGCTGTTGTGCCGCGGGAGCTCATTCATTATGCAAACACCTCCATGTTGCCTATCAAACGTGACCCATGATGCTGTCTCCTACTCTGGGCTACAATTCGACACCCTTTCTCTCTCTTCCATCCTACAGTATCTCTCTGGGTACGCTTTGCGATTAGTTGCCATTTAAACTGCTGTTACCGTCCTCCATTTCGTTGTTCAATCCTTTAGTCTGTTTCCAGGTCCGTAGCATTTTGATTTCCACACTGTAACCGGCTCTTTCAATCCCCTCCCTAGTATAAACCGACAAATTGTATATACTCTCTTGCAGTAAAGATTCTCTATTGATTGTTTCTTATTTATCCCTTTACATTCTACACCACATTTACCCGAAAGTTGATTCATCTCTGGTCTGTCTCTGCACTTGTTTCTAAGCTTATAAGTGGCAACGCTTTAAAATGCTGAACAAGGTTGCGAACTTGTTAAAAGTCAATGTTTTATTTCAAATTATACATTAATAAAATTAACATTTTTCGCTTTAATAGAATGTGAATTTCTATCTGGTTAATTCTGAATTTGTTTCTTTGCTGAAAAGTGGCAACGCTTCACGATTTAAACCTACTCAGAACTTGTTTCTTTGCTGAAAAGTGGCAACGCTTTATGATTTAAGAGGCAATATCTCATCTTAATTCAATGAATAACAGCCAATTAAAGTGAACTATACAAAATTGCCTTATCGTAATTTCGTATCCCGTTGCCGGATTTGTACGTTAGAAAAGTGATAATAACCCTTTCCGGCAGGGTATACAATTTGACGAAACTGGTGGGGGACTGGGAATTTGCAGTTGGGTTACGTGGATGCGTAGGGATGAGGGGTAGGGGGGAATGGCAACAAAAGCGAACAGTTCACTATTTACCACACATGAACGTGGCATCTGAACGAGTACGTGAATGTGAATCTAAATCTGAATGTGAACGTAAACGTGAATGCGAACGTGAATGCGAATGTGATTGTGATTGTGAATGTGAATGTGAATGTGAACGTGGGTGATGCATGGCGCTGAAAATGGTCAGGCCTAGTGTCTGGTGTCGCATTCATTGCCATTCATTCGCTGCTGCCGTTTCGTGGTTACCATTGCCATTGCCTATTTATACCCTGTAACCAGAACGTGACATCAATTGGGCAGGCCCAAATAGGGAAGGATTTGATAATCTAGAAATACACACATAAAACTCTTTTGTCCTGATTCAGTGATACACTGACTGAGTCATCATCGTGGAGACGAAATGGGAAGAGCTACGAAGCTGAAATTTTCACTCAACAATGCTGGAATATATATATAATAAAGTTATGGTCTAACATAAGGTGAATTGATGAAAAGGTAAAAGAAGTAAAGGAATATAACAAAAAAGAAGAAGTTAAAGAGAAAGGAAGAATGTGAGAATGAAATGACACAAGAGGCCAAAAAAGGGTAGAAGGAATAGAGAAAACTTTTGAACAATTTTCTTGTCTCAACAATTATTATAAAATGGATTTCGTGAGAGGGAAAACAAAGAGAAAGAGATTGAGAGAAGAGACTTTAAATGTCTACAGAGTAGCTGCCAGTCGGGCACACCCACATCGCTGTAGCACTCAAACTTGCTCTATGACTGTCGTTGTTGTTGTTGCTGTTGTGGCGAACATGCAAGCTTAGGATTTGGAAAACAATTTCACTGTTAGTGGAATGTCAACGTCAGGCCGTGCTCGGCTCCCGGAAAGAGGCAACCAATATAGCGGGGGGACTAACTGAAGTCTCCTACCCAACCGTTGTCCCCCCCGTCCAAACGATACCCCTTTCTACACTGAAAATATGAAGACCAGCCTGTAAAATCAAACATATATATCTTCAACATATTGTTCTTAAAAATGAAAGAATATTTTCTGACCAAATTAGTAAAGCTTTATTTTCAGCTTACAAATAAATATATTTTATCATAGGTTGCTTAATGTTGTCTTGTTTTTTAAATTGTTGTATTGAACTGTTTGTTTTTTTAAATTCTCAACCGGTACAAAAAAAAATATAACTATGTGTTTGTTTAGGCTTTTTGGCCTTAAACTAAGATAATTGTATTCTATAAATTATAAAATTATTATAATCTTGTTCTAACATTTGTGTCTTGAAGATATAAGACTTGTAAACCTTTTTAATAAGGTATTTGTCTTATCTAAAAGGGCTCTCAATGTATCTTCTCTATTTTTAGAAAGTTTGAATCAAAATTCTTAGTTTTGAGATCAATATCATAATTTTAGACCCCTATTTTTGTACCAGTGTAAGTCTTTGTACCCCTTTCCCATTGACTTTCTCTCAAAATTTCCACCAGTTCGTGCCGAAACGTGAAATTGAAGCGCGCGACGGTCGCGCTCATCACTAATTAGTGATGTGCAATAATCGTGCGGACTGTATGAAGCTGAGTGGGAAGGTGATGGGAGACTGGGAAATCGGAAAGTGGGAAATGGTGGTCCATTTGGTCATTCGGATTCAGAGATTTGCTGCCCACTTGGAGCGTTAGTTCGGCTTCAAAAACTGCAACATTGTTAATCAACTGTGCGTGTCGCATAAGTTGAATTTGTGTTCAGTTTGGGTTCCAGTTTTGAGGCTTGGGACTCGCTATTTATACCCTACAATCATTCAATGAACTGGCAAATGGGTATATGTGACTAACAACCTATTTTTCTACCGTCTTTTTGCACATTTCTTAAATCTAGCATTCATTTGGGATCAACATCTTCTTGTTCAATAAACTTTAATCGAGCATATTCTTAACAACTTGTATACAGGGTATCTGCTAGTCATGCATATACCTTTAAGCATGTTCTTTTCTGAATTTGAGCTTTGGATTTCGTTTTGGGTCGCAGTTCGGTTTTTGGGGCCGACATTCTGACTGCCTGCTAAAATGAGGTTGGTTTTTAAGGGGTTTTGATTGAGGTTGAGGTTAGGTTTTAGCCTTTTTGTTAGTGTCCGGTTTTAGGCCGATCTAAATAAGTGGAAAATTATTGTTGTCTCGAGAGTGGCTGAGAAATGACGCCCGATTACGATGCACTCAAATGCTTGTTGAACTGGGCAAAAAGTCAACATACGATGCGATGGGGAATAGGATGATTATATTGTTTCAAATCTAGTTTAGTAGAAATGTGGTGTTTTGGTTCTGACCAGATAAATCTTTATGTTGTAGTTGAATACCAATATTTACTATATTAGATATATTTATTTATTATTTAAGTTAAAGATAAGACTAAGTTAACTGATAAGAACTATGAAATATTTTTAAGGTCCTTAACTTAGCATGCTGTATGCTTATTTTACTTCTTATTTTTCTTTATATATAATTACAGAATATATTTATATTTGTTTTGAAATAATTGGAGTTATTTGAAAATATTGCAAACAAGATCTGTTTTTAATACAAAATAGCAAAATCTCGTATAAACTAGCAACACTGCTTATCTGATTTCGATTTTGCAACTTTGTGACATTTTCTAACACTGTTTTGTGCTGAATTCCTTGCTGACTCGCAGTGTGTTTGAGGCTGTATGACAACTTGTCAAATGTTTCGATCTTTCGACATTTGCTACACATGTTATACAGACGAAACACTTACACCAAACACACCATGAGTGTGTGTGTGTGTGTGTGGGTGTGGGGGTGTATGCGTGTGTGTGTGTTGCGATTGTGTTTGGGTGTGTGAGAGCTTTTGCTATTGGTTTTTACGTGCAATTTGCAGCGGCGTGTAAATAAAAGAGCTGACACTGCAGCTCATACACATGAATGTGCCTGTTGGTGTGTGTATGAGGTGTGTGGTGTGTGTGTGAGGTGTGTGTTGTGTGTGTGCAGCTGGCAATATGGTTGCATTAAATTGACCAGAAAAACAGCAGAGAGTAGCTGCCTAATTGAAATTTCATGTTCTGCAATAAGTGTAGAGATGGTGACAAGAGACGGAAAGGAGAAAGAGGGGCTCGGGTTGTGAGGAGGGAGGAGAAGGGAGACGGCTGAGCGATTACCAATTACAACAATTTCTCAGAGAGTGAGGGGAAGAAAAAGAGCAGACCGAGAGGCAATTGTAAAAACTATGTTTATGACTGGCAATTGTAGATAATCAAGAGGATAATTCAATTTAAACTAGATAGATTTTATCAAATCTCTTTTGACATTTAAAAACATTGGTTGCTTGGTCTTTAACTTGTAGGATATGATAGCATTCCATTTTTATAAAAATATTATGCTAAGTAGGCCTGACATTCTGCTGTTTTTGGATGGTATTGTTCAACTTCTCAGTCTAACCCGATTGATCCCGAAAAGCAGTCGACAAATTGTAAAATAAAATTGTGAAAAAACTTATTTTGGAAAACAATTTATAGAAAAAGAAAAATAATGGATAGTCGCATGGAGTTGATGTACCATGAAAGTGTGCTCTCTGAAGAAGATGCTGTCAATGAGGCAATGATGCAACACGTATCCGTTGCAGCTGCAGTGATGCGTTTGGAAAGAGGCATTGCAATGATGAATCCAATGCCACAAATGGAACAAGACTCCAATAGAGATGAAACTGTTGCTGGCATGGAAGAAGAACAGGAACAGGAACAGGACCTGGAATTGGCACATTGGCAGGAACAAGAGCAGGGACAGCTGGAAGAGCAATTCCACAATATTAATGAAGACTCGATTGTTTTACAGCCTGTGGATTGTCGCAATGATGAATTGGAAATTGAGAAACCCAATGAATATCTACGTTTCTCTCTACGCATGGGATATGGAGCTCTATCGCATCCATATGAATACGCCAAAACCTTAATGCAATTGGGCCATGAACCATTGCCGGCAATTGTCTCCAAAAATTTCCTAGGTCGCCCCACGGCTTATCTATCGAGTGTACATGAGTATATTCGATTCATCAAGCAGACGGATGGTTATATTGGACTTTATCGTGGATTGGGAGCACGTTTTATTAGTTGTGCCAGCGCGGCTATGTTTTCCGAGAGTCTGGTCAACATATTGGGAATGTCGCGCTATAATCACATCGATGGAGAGAAACATCCTTTTAAGAAATATACCTGGAATTTGATTCGAGATGGTATTGTCATAATCACAGGCCTGGTATTCTCACATCCCTTCTATGTCATCTCTGTGCGTCAAATGGGACAATTTGTTGGCCGTGAGATCGTCTATACTGGTATCTGCGATAGTTTTCGTGAAATCTGGAACCAAAATGGTATTATGGGATTCTATGCCGGCTTTGTGCCACGTCTGCTTTGTGATTTGGGCGTACTATTCACAACCAGCACTCTCAGTGCCATCTATAATAGGATGTTTCAACTGAAACCATCTCAAAAGGAATATAATTCCGTGATTTTTCAGTTTGGCGCCATCATGATCTTTTATCCACTTCAGGTTGCCGCGGCTTGTATGGCTTGCTCGGGATCTGGAATTGTTGCTGGTGCTCCGCCCTATATGCCCATCTATGCCCAGTGGACCGATTGCTTAATGGACTTGTTTGCCCGTGGTGATCACTATCGTGGCATTTTCATCTTTCGCCGTACACTATCTAGACTGCAAATGCATCGCATGCATGATATATTTCCTATTTCCCGCATGATTTAATCCAACACAACATATTTATTTTTTGTTAAACGTTTTTTTTTTATTTTCAATAAAGGGTTATTGAATGGAAAACGGAATGAAAATGTTTTCAGTGCAAGGATCACCTCAGTAATATCCTTTACAATTTTATGTCGGCATCCTAGACATAAGTGGCTTGTCCAATTCCACGAACAAATAAATGAATACTAAATAATAAATAAATACAAAACTGTAACTTTTCAAATTGCTTAAAAAATACGAAAAATTTGAATTTATATATATAAGAAAAGGAATATATATTTGCAAATAATTTTAGTTTGATTTTAAAACTTGGCTTGTTTTTTGTGACGGCTGTTTTGGGTGTCTTATGTTATTGAAAATCATAGTCCAATCTCCATCAGGTAATAAAAATAGTAAGGCAGAGTTTGACACCTTGTAAAAGTAGCTGGCACTTTGGATATCTGCCGCTGAGGGAACATTTAGGACCTCGTGGGCTTTCAAGGATCCTTTGGACGCTGTTCGTTCTTACCGTTTGGCATCTACTTAAGTACTCGGTTAAAGAACTTCTCCATTTTCTGACAGTTACGATAAACCACATCTCTTGGTTGATTAAAATCTATATAGTCGTAGCTCACTAGTTGGTAACTTATTCCCAATAAATAACTGATTATTAATTTCAAGTCGAAGAGCAAGGAGCTGCTCTATGATAGTTAAAATTCTGTCCACATCCATTGGTTTCTGTATGATTCATTATTGAAATACGTTATCTACAGGTTCCATAAAAACCATACCGAAAATTCTTAGAATCCAGCTCGTCTATCACATATGTGGAGCGGGTGTATGTCCGGCTGTACTCTATCTGGAAGTCGTAATCTTATAACGAAAGCCTGAAGAAATGAAGTCATTACCCAACTGTTTACAACTCTTACCACTTACAAAAGATGTTCAGGTCCCTTAAATTTCCGAATCGGGATGTAGAATTATTGATTGAGATTGGAATTTAGTTTCTTATGATATAAGACAATCGAAAAAGCAGCCACACAAAAACAGAGAAATTTTAAAATCACTCTAAAATTATTTATAGATATATTTTTTGTATATATATATTCAAATTTTTTTTTTTTTTTCGTATTTTTGAGCAATTCACTTTTTTACTGAGTGACAGATAAATCATGGCAATATGATTTTGAAAACTCGTTCGAATTTAACGACTGTTAAAACGATTGGGGTATTAGTAGGCTGTCTCTCATAAACAACTGAAATTTTTATAAGCAATAGAATTTGCATAAATTTCTAATTTTTCTTACATCAACTAAATCTACAAAATGGCGAATTTGGAGAATGTGGATTCGACTTACTTACTCAGGATGCTATTTAGCCGCCCCCTCGATGAAGTACCTTTGGAGGTGGAACCCATTAATTTCAATGGACTAGCAGATGATGATGCTCACATTGAGAACAAACCAAAATTCTGGAAGTTAGTACTGGTGATTAGTCTATTGATTGCCATGATAAGTTGCATTGCATATTACGTGCTCTCGTAACTAGAATAAATTGATTGTTGTAAACATTTGAACGATAATTTAGCTACGATTTAAAACTTTACGATTAAAAAGTTGAGCTGCAAATTAAAGTTTCCTATTTGGATAAATTTCAATATAACCATTTCTTACGATTACACTTTAAATATAGTTCTGAGGTCACAGCTTGAAATAAATAAACTTATTTACTAAAGCTATTGCAATTTATATTATAGAAAAAAATCTTGTAAACGGAGCAATGTTTAGATTAACTTGGGAGCTAGTTCACTGAGCATACGATTGAACAGTGGACACTGTGAAGAGGGATTCGTTGTTCTTAGTGGGCTGTGTTTTTTCTTTTTTTCTTTTGTGGGCAGCTCGTACTAATTTGAATTATTTAGCTTACCACAAGAGACAAGAGACACACTATGGACACATTTGTGGTCATCCTTGTGGATCATAAGCACAGTGGGAATGAGTGGGAATGAGGTGGAACGTTGTGGAAGTGGATTCTCTCATTCTATTTCTTTGTGTTAGCAGCTACACAAAATGTCAGCAGAGATTAAGCGAATGAAAGCTGTTCATGTACAAGATTTTATATACTAAACGAGCTACACACACGCACATCTATACACACACACCCACACACACACCTCTATACACACTCACACACATAGACCGAACAGCTGCACGTAATGAAAATATCAAAAATCTTCAACGAAATGTGCCAACAGCTATTTTTCGGAGAAGGAAGATTGTATGTGTGTGTTTTTGTGTGTGTGTGAGAGGGTGCAGTTTTGGTACATTTGAATGCGACACATTGTTAGACCCTGTATTTAAAAGTGCAAATTAACTGTTGAGTTTGTCAAAAGGGAAAAATGTTCTTAAAACTTCACTGATATTAAAAACCCGCTTCTAAATTCAACAATATTCATCTAAACTATTTTGTTCCGATTATGTGACCAACTTACTAAAAATGAAAATATTAATCTACAAAATCTGGAATTCCTACTTCAATAAGCTTTAAACTTATCTTCTCATATTTCAAATTAAAGTCATAATTCCACGTAAAATGTAAGAGAAGTTTAATCATATTTTTAGAATTATTGCCCTGAATACTTTGTTAGATTTGTTTCTTAGAATTCTCAACTGGTTCTAGCGATCGCACAATGGGCACTGATGATAGAGACTGACATCTTTTGTTGTGGTTTCTTGATAATAGATTTTTTTTTACTTATTGGTCTATAATTTAGAATATTTGTTTTATAATTTTAAAAGATTTTTAAAATAAAGAAAGAAAGATTTTTATCTTTTTCTAGATTAATGGTATTTAAAATATGAGAATATGTGATTTTCTTAATAAGAACTTTGTCTTATTGTAAACGTTGTAAGCACGTTAAAATGTCTTCTCTATTATCAAAAGGTACAGGGTCTTCTACAGTCGGATTATCACGCCTGTAGCCTTTTCTGTCTTGTTGTTGGTCAGGTTCGTTTAGGCCAGAGAAATCAAAAGTCAAAAGTTAACACAGCCCGCAGAGACTTGAGTCCAAAATAAACGTTGCAAAACGAACCAGTTATTACATATGTCCCTCTGTGTGTGTGTGTGTGTGTGTTTTGGCGTGTAGGTGTATGGTATAACATATACAATGATGATGACAATGATGATGACGACACATTGCACAATGCTGTCCTCTAAAATGGGCATACAGACTTAATAACCAAAAAATGCAATCAGCAACTATGTATGTGGACAGATGCAACACCCTAGATTCAACCCTGGACTAGTGATGGGTATCGAATCGATATGGTGATATCGATATTGTATCGATACGGAGCAACTGTATTTAAATTAGGAACGATATGATATTAAATGAAATAGATTTAATAAAATTTTAGATTTAATAAAATATATTGTAATTACTTATTACAATCTCTTATTTGTATTTCTTTGACATACTTTTTATGCTGCCTTTAACTTTAGTTTTTGGTATGCTTTAATTAAATAATTATATTAATAAATAATTATATTGCTTAATATTCGATATGATATTGTAAATAATATTTTTCCCGATATAAATATCGACTCTATCTTGCCGATACCCATCGCTAACCGACTCCCAAACCCAAACCTAACCAAGCAGACAGCTTCAAGTCAACCAGCGAAACGGAGCTTTATGCTCTGGATGCAGGATACAAGATATACAAGATTCTGTAGGCAGTTGCAGTCAGTTTACTGGACAGCCTTGTGACATTTACGCATGCATGGAACATCATTATTATCATCATTATCGTCATTAACCTCATCGTTGTCATCATCATTGTCTGCGTTGTCTATGCTGTGTTGTACCCTCTACTCTATAACCATAAAAGAGCGAGTATTTATGTTGAGAAAAGCAAAAGAAAGAGGACATTTATTTATAAAAGATAATTCATTCCATCTTTAAAGCACAGTTTTATTTTTAAATTTAATCTATATATATGAAAATATTCCGGAAAAGTCTCTACCTTCCAAACAGATGTACTCACTGTTAACGTATATATATATTAAAGCACTGTTAACGACAACAGTCTGAAGGCGTTAAATTGGGGCGAGACAAAGTTCGCCGGGTCCAATAGTTGTAAATAAATCATTGCAATTATTTATTCTCTGTGCTTTGCTTTCCACCTTGCAGAGTATCCCTTAGTCGAGCATTTGGCCATATTAGTATATCCTGTTGTCTTTGCTATGTTGTTGCAGTGTCGCCTGGCAAAATGCAATTAGGCTAACGATGCAACACAATTTTGTCTTTAACTACTACAACGAGTGAGTTGACTAAAGGATTTTACTCGAATGCAGCTGCAGAATCAGCATTGAAATGAAAACGAGGGTCGCTGCAAACATTCATTGCATATAATATTAATCAATATAACATACATACATTAAAATATTTAAAAAATTCAATAAGTATTTCTGCATAAATGTCAAAATTTATTAACTTGCTAAGTCAATTTAAATTTTCTGTCTAACAATTTATGGCCTTCATGGTTGATTTTTAAAGCAGACCTATCTGCTTTCTACAATTCAATTTATTATATTTAGTTTGTATATAAATATTATATTTAACTTAAAAATTTTGAAATATTTTGCACGATAACTATTTCTCAGCTATGTTGTTTGAAAATTTAAGTCCCGTAGCTCTTCCCATTTTGTCTCCACGATGATCATTCAGTCAGTGAATCAGGACAACAAGTTTTATATATATAATTTAAAGGTGAATTTCTGATTTTCGGGGTAAAATATGGGTTGTGATTCTTTTACTGATTCTGATTCTTCCTTTAATTTTATTTACTTTTTCGAAACTCTTTTTCTTCAATGTTCGCTTGGTAAATAAATTGAAATGTGTGGCAATGTTTCATGGCAACCCAAAATCGTCACTTTATCTAGGTGTCAATTTAGTGCTATTCCATAGTGGAAAATTATCTATTTCTATGAACTTATCGTGTGTTTTGCATTTTGTATTTTGTGTGTGAGTAAATGTGTGTGTATATGTGTGTCTGCGTGTGTGTGTGTGTGTGTGCCGGAAATGTCGAACAAATGATGCACTTGCCAATTGCGATGAGTTGAGAAGTCCACATTTAGGCAAACAAATTGTTCAGGCTCAGTCTGAAGCTGTTGTTGTTATTGTGATTTGATGTGGCTTAATTGATATTAATTTCAACTAAATTATGAATTATTACCAGCATTAACATCATTGAAATCCCATCAAACTAGCAACGAAAAGACGTAGAAAAAAAATTGTTTCTCGACATTTACAGCTTATATATACAACATGTTCGTTTGTTTATTATAGTATGTTCGATTAAATGTACATATATCGTATTTCATAATTAACAACAGTTACTGGATGTTTCTGTTGTTTTACTCTGTAAGCATTTTAAATGTATGAATAGGGTATCATAGACCAGAAGAAGTTGTTTACTTCTTCAACTTAATTAAGTATCTGTGTGAGCTTAAAGGTTTCAGCCCCGTAGCTCTTTCCATTTTGTCACCACGGTGATGACTCAGTCAGTCAGTCAGTGAATCAGTGAATCAGGACAAATTCTTGAGAAAATCATTAGATAAGTAGAGAAAATGAATTTTGAAGAATAAATGTATGCTTCTCATTTCTAATTTCAAATGAACTACAAGTATTTTTAGTTGGCATTCTGTTGACTTGATTTTCTGCGAAACTCCTAATAATTTTTTTTGTTAAATAATGTTAATGTATTTATAATTAATTAAGGTATATTGCCTTCTAATAGGGTATCTTCAAGTTGCTTCCAATTCGTCTAGTCACATGATGACAGGCGCATAATGAAATAAATATGTTAATAAATAGTAATATTAATATTAATATTAATTTGAGATGTAATTGATGATATAGCAAATGATTTAATGAATAGAGTAAACAAAACTAAAGTTTTATTAAATTATTCTGGCTATATGAATTGTATACATACTAGTTCTTTATGAGATGAACAGAATTTGTGATAGTTAGGAAACAATTGATCATCTGTAGAGTTTATTAACGTGCGACAAGCAACTGGGTCACAATTAAGTTCAGGGTCGAAAACCACACATAGTTAACAAATAGATGCTGATCCTCAATATACCCTCTGTTAAAGGTCTACAATATTTTTCAAATTTAAACATAATAAGTAAATACACTAGAACTAAGCCAAATACAATGCATATTTCATACTTCTTAACAAGTTAACCTCATTTTTATTGTGAGTATAGGGTATTTGGTAGTCGGAATCCATTGCTACTGAAAAACAACTGTTTACACATTCAATCGAAATGTTTAGTTAAGAAAGTTAAATTGAATTTGCATCGAACCAAAGTCAAAATGTCAGATCTATTCCAAATAATAATACAAATAGTAATATAATAGAACACATCATTAACCTAGAAAGGCAATACACTGCTACAAAAAGTTAACTAAGTTGATGTTTAAAAATAAATAGTGTTCATTATTAAACATATTACCTCTGTCTTGGATTGTTCAAAGTCTCAATAAATCCTATTAGTTAAATATATTGTCAGATAAAAGCAATTTTGTGAGTTCAACGACTCAATCAGCAAATGTGACTTTTAAGCTATTATCTGACAAATGGCCAAATGTAATTGATAAATAAAAAACAGCAAAGACAAAAAACTATAATAAACTATAATTAAGAAATACGAAATTTTAAATTATATTGTTGTGTTTAATTAAACCATTTTATTGATTGACAACTATGTATTGCTTTATCAAATTATTGAAAAGATCGGCACCTAAACTATTAAAACAGGCGTGAGAGCTTAAATACAATGGAACCTACATGTTAAATTTGGTGTCTCTAGCTCTTATATTCTTTAAGCGAAAATAAAAGATGACAGAATGAAGAAGATAGAGTGGCATTGACTAAACTGCAAGAGGAATCATTAAATGTTAGTTTTTGTGTTTGTGCGACAGCTGTGTAAATAAACTTCGATAGTTGAAAGTCAAATAGAGATGGGCAAATAGAAATGCGCTATAAAAGCGAGCTGTCAAATTGTAGAATTCGACACAGTTTCACCACAAGTCTTCTTCAACGAAATGAGAATCGCAACATTGATCTTTGGTTGTGCCTTTTTGGTAATTTTCCTCATTGGAGGCAATGAGGCAGTTAAGTGTACTCCGGAACAAGAGGCTATGTCGGATGATGATGAGGGTAGAAATGGTTGCACTGATTGTACAAAGCCTGATAATACCGATAAACCTGATTGCGTAACAACTGGAGGGGGAACTGGAGGCGGAACTGGAGGCGGAACTGAAGGGGAAACTAGTTCATCATCGGAAGCAACACCCGAATCTTCAACAACATCTTCTGAATCAACAACAACTTCCAGCTCTTTGGCAGCAAGTTCAGTTTCAGATCCCGAACAAGCTGCTGCTCTGGCAGCTGCCCGGAATACAATTCGACAATTAAGAACCCAATTGAGGCAGCAGCGTGCAAGGAATGTCAGAAGACGGAGAATGACAGCTATGAGAAGAAGAGGTGATAATAGAAGAGCCGCCATGATGGCCAATAGAAGGAGAAACATTAACAGAAGAGCCAACAGAAGAGGATAAAGAAATTCTCTCAATTGTTATTATCTCTTTTTTTTTATCTTAAACATTCTATTAAATAAAATTGTTGCCTCAAAAGAAAATATATATTTTTTAGTGCTCTTCATATTAAAATCAGAAGTATATTTATTTAAATTGACTTAATGATTAGTTTTTTATATTATTTTATAAGGCAGAAATAAGAGAAAGAGAAGGAAGAGATTGCTGACTCTATCTATTCAGGGAGTTACATTTGTTTCAAGAATCTTTAGAGATTTTGCTTAAAATTGCTTTGCAAATTACGTAGCTCTTAACTATTGAGCTATTAATTATTGTTATGTTTTAAACATTGAAAAAACATTTTATGCATTTATATTTTTACAAAAATATATTAATTCAATGCAATAAATTAAATTTCTCAAGAATATAACAACAATTATGATCTTAAAATAGCCAACATTAAGTATTAAATGTTAAATAAAACAGGAATCCAATTAGACAGTGTTATTATTATTCATTAAACAATAATTATTAATTATAATTAATTTCTAGAATTACAAAAAATGTAATTATATATGCATGCATAAATAGTTTTCTGATTTGTTTACGGTTTTGGAAACTGATGAGTTTCCGTTTCAGTTTTGTTGCAAAAGTTAAAGGCATATTACACATACGCCGCGTAGGCAGCCGACTTCCGCCAACAATGCGGCAGTGGCGGTTTCAATTTTATAGCGTAAATCCAATTAACTGGTTTTTCACACATACGCACAACAAACACACTCACACACACACTCACACACACACCCATGCATACAAACACGGCAAAGGTGTTAATCGACGTCATTTTGATGTAAAACGAGCGATGAGAACGATGATATTGTATATTTTATGACCGCATATGTGATGCGTAATTAACAGCAACAACAGTTACAATAACAGCAACAACAACAACAGGAGTCACAACAACAACAGCAACAACAAAAGCAGCAACAACAAAAGCAGCAACAACAACAACAATTGGTAGCCAGGTTAATGAGCCATCATTGATTATGCATATGAGTTGTGCGTGTGTGAAAGGTGTTGTAAAATAAGGAAAGGGAAGGTGGGAAGGGGGATATGAAAAGGGGTTAGAGGGAAAGGTAAAGAGTTCTCGTGGCTTCACACATCAAATTAAATGTTACATATGCTAATGAAATCAACCAAAATTATGAGCAATTATGAATAGCTTAATGGGCTTACCAATGCCACAAGCTCTACACTCGACGAAAATTAGCCAATTTTCAAAACTTAATTAAAATCTAACAATTGGAAATTTTGAGTTAAAGAATAGAAGATGAATGCTCCTTTTATTTGAGTTCGCTGTTTTTGAAATGTCGGAAAATGTAAACAGTTGAAGCGAAAATGGAAACCAAGTTGAAAGTTTAAATTAAACAAAAAAGTAGAGTTGATAAAAACTCCTTTAAGCAACTTAAAAATATATATATTTGTAAAAATTTCAAACCCGTAACTCTTTCCACTTCGTCTCCACGCTGATAAGTCAGTCAGTAAATCAGTGAAGTTATAAATATAGATCTATTTACTGAAATTTGTTTGTATCCAATGTAATTAATTTTAAGCTTAATTATTTTACAATTTATTTATGGTACTGAACTTATAATGTTTAATTTAAGCTACTTTCTATAAAGCAAACTATTTGGCTGCATAATTTTAACTTACTGCTAGTATAAGAAGTAATTATAATCTCATTAGTTGAATATATTTTAACAATAAATCTAAGATAATAATAATACGTACAATTAACTATTCCGACACTTTGTCAATTAAAATGCTACACATTTTTGTTGAGTGTAGGCTTAGTGTGTTTGTGTGTGTGAGTGCGGTCTGTCTGAAACTGTCTTAAAGCCAAGTCTATTGTTTAAAGTCAAGAAACAGCAGGAAAGTCAGGCCAAGCATGGCAGGCAAGCAAAAAACGCAGCCAGGTGTAAATTACAAACTTGTAAGATTTTTGCTGGCATTTCCTGCCTCCAGCCTACAGGTATCTTCCTCTTCCTCTTCCTCTCTCTCTCCCTCTTTGTCTTTCAGTTTACACCTGCTTCTGGCAAACTGACTGCCAACTGGGCTTCCAGTTCGTTGGCTGTCGCCAGAGCCAAAGACATTGCTCATGCCTCCAGATGAAGATGGTGTTTTGGAGAGGGGGAAGGTAATGCCAACAATTACGCAGCTGAATATTTTATGAGCCGAGCAGATTAATATGAATATTTTATTATCATTTTAGATTCCGTATTTCTTTGTTGCTTCTTAGTCTCCATCTACATCAACATCTACATACATTCACATCTCCATCTCCGTCTTTTTCCAAACCTCACTTTTAGTATTTTATGCTGTTCTTTCTGGCTCAAAGCCCTGTCCTCCAACGGAACTCTGCTTGTCAGCCAGGCTAAGCCAGGGCGCACTTCGGCCAAGCCAAACTCAAGTCGAAAGCATGTCCAAAAATATGCTTTATATGGCTTTGCCTTTCGGTTGTCCTAATAGACCTCCCTTTCCCAAAAACTGGTTACATTCGTTTTGTCAACCGATTGGTAGGGTATTTACAAATTGTATAAGAATCGGAGGCATACCATATCTGCAATTTATTTGAGTTTCAATATACGTTTAATCAGATATTAATCTTGTTTAAAATGTCAATTTTTCAACTTTATTTTACGTTTTAAAAAACTGACATTTATTGAACTTTCCCTAATTTTATTTTGCAGGTATCAATCAGTGAAGGAAATATGAAATTTATAATTGAAGTGGTAAGTCACTTTCATATGTTCTACTTGATTAAACAAAAAATCTCAATGTATCCCTAAATTCCAAAATATTCTGCCAAAATTTTCAAATATTCTCTAAAATTTGAGTTAAAAATCAAATTCTTTTCATAATATTCAAATCTTCTGAGTAACTTATCTATTAAAAAACCTGTTTAGTAAGAAAATGAACAACCTCTTCATAGAGTCAGTGCTAAAACTGTTTGAGAATTGTAAGCGAAAACTGCTTAAGACTATTGTTTCGTATATTCATACTTTGTAAGCCAAATGTATCTCAATCTTCTAGCTGTTGGGAAAATGACTCTCAAAAATTGTAGGGTAAGCATGATTCGTTGAGTTTAAGGTGAAACAAATTACGAGTTACCCGCAGCTTTTTTGCACCTCTTGGTAGAGTCAAAAATGCTTTTTGCTGCTGGCCAAAAAAACACTCACCAAAAAACGGCAGAGTCCTATACCAAAGGGCAGAAAAAAGATTTGGACGAAGGGGGAGAAAGCGAGAGAGAAAATGTGGTGAGAACGGAATTTATGACCACGAGCCTTCAAAGGGCCGAGCTGGATGCCTCTAAATGTTTTGCGCCTGTCCCAGACATGCCAAATAAAAACTGGAAGCCAAAACAAATTGTAGGCAGCACCAGAGAGAAGCAAAGGGAACCAGAATCAGAAGGGAGATGGAGAGCGAGAGGAAAAGGAAAGTTGCCTTAGTCAAAATATAAAAAGTATATAAAAAAAAATAAAGAAAATTTTTCATTTGTTGCGTTGAAAATTTCATGCGATGCGAGCATGGCAATTACAGTTCCACTAAAAACATGATAGGAGGCAGGGTAAAAACTGAAGGAGATAGAGTGGGACAGGTACTGCTCTAACTCTATCTCTTTTTACCCATTTAGGAAACTATGTGTAATAGTCGCGTAATATCGTCATCATCTTAGCTCGGGACCAATAAATTCGCCCAATAAATGCGCTTTCAAGTGGCAACACCACGCCTCCGGTCCCCCCTCACCCAACAAAAAAGCGCCAAGTGCCCGGTAGAGGCGTAGAGCACACTCAAGGTCCGGCAACCTCTGATTTATGCAGCGCCATAAAACAGGAGTTGTAGTAACAATAACAACAACAACAACGACACTTTCAGCGCCCAAAACCAAAAAAAGCGTAGTGCAAATTCAAAAAGAGAAGTGAAAGGTCTCAGGCAGGCACAGGATATGCTCAAAAGCCCAAGGCACCAACCGGCCGTTGTCTCTCTACCGCAGTAAGAGTTACCAGCCTTGAAGTATGCAGTAGTTTTGCTTTTTTCCTGCATATCTTCAACATAGAGAGGCATGGTTTAAAGATGGCAGGAAGCTTAACATGTTGGAGGCGCACACTACGCGGACCTGTCAAGTTGCATCGCTAGCAATTCAGCGAAACGAGTTGGCAGCACCGTCAACGCCGTCAAGAGGGTCGTTTGACGCCCTTTATCTAGTTACAAGTTCTGTGCAACTAGTTTCAGTATGGCTTAAATTGCATGAGCTTTGACAGCAGAACTTAGGTCTTAGACCTGACGAAAGTACAACATTAATTAGTACTGTAATGCTAATGCTAATGCTAATGCTAATGCTAATGCTAATGCTAAAGCTAATGCTAATGCTAATGCTTATGCTAGTGCTTATGCTAATGCTAATGCTGATGCTGATGCTGATGCTGATGCTAATACTAATGATAATGATAATGATAATGATAATGCTGGTGATAATTTTACCGATATATTACAACATTTATGCTTTTTTTCCCTTCAGGTGATATCTTAATATTCTGTTAACTTTACTTCCTTTCAAGTATACTATTTGTATGTTAATGTGACGCTGTTAAGGTGTTCCTCAAGACTCTGTTAACTTCAATGTAATTGTGTAATTGATAAAATGACTCTCTTAAGGTGAAAGCCCCTTATTCTGTTAACTTTTGTTTATTTCCTTTAAAGAGTACAAGTTCATAGTTTATGCCAAAGTGACGCTGTTAAACACATTCAGTCTTGTTCCCAGTTCTCGGTGATATTGCATCTCTGTGGATGTTGCAGCCCTGGTTGCAAGTCACGTACCATTGAACCGAGTCGTCTCTGAAGTCAGCTGCATTATAATGCACTTTTTGGTTATACTTTTGGCCTTTTGTTGCACTCATTATGTCGACCGGCTGCCATCTTCATGCTCTTCATCTCTTAATGCAACAGGCATCAAACATGGCCCGTACTCCAATACGATGAGTCCCTATCCTTATCTATATCCCTGACCCGTTGTCTCGTACTTATTCTGTTCAGGTCTTGTGCGATTTTTCCGTCCACATGCCTGGATGCACTTCAATCAAAATCAAATATTACAAGCACCTTCCCTCGTCTTTCTACCCCTCCTACTCCTACTGCTTTTTGAGTTATGACCGGGCTCAACAGCGTCTGCAGTCTCAGCTCCCATATGGCACCAGGCATCAGCCAACAGCCAACAGACCCTGGACACCAGGCACATTCTACACTGCTAGAATTCCCTTCTAACATTGTTTTTTAATTATAAAGAAGCTGGAGTACTTGAATTAATTGAATCAAAAAGTTACGTGTATTAAATGGAAACAACAAATTTTTTCTGTCAGAAAAGTTCTGCATAATATAAATTTTTAGACCCTGTACTTTAAGAACGTGCAAAAGAACTCTTTGGCCTTCTACCACTTTATGTTTGTTAACACCATTCGCTTTTTACCATTTTCTTTCCCATAAGTATAGGATCTTCTACAGTCGAGGTTTCTAAGCTGTTATAATTTTTTAATTAGTGATAATCTTCAGTAGTGATTCTACACGTGTAATTACTTAAAAGTGAAAATATTTCTTACTTTTATTGTTTTCTAATATTTCCCAGCGCAAGAAGAATTTCCTATAACTTATCTAGTCACTAGTCACTGCATATATATTAATATAAAAAACATATATAAAAAAATATATACTAATATACATATAATATGATATTCTACATGGCTTAAGATCTTATTGAGAAATATCTAATAATTATTATTTGATGATTTTGTAAGTACAAAAAGTTGTATCTTTACAATAATTTTATTTGTTACGATTGTAGTTAATTTGAATTAAAGAAATAGCTCGACTATTTCTCTCCGTGTGTCCATATGCATTTGCAGTTCTTATTGGCTTTTGTTGTGCTTGGGTAGTTGCAACTGGCTCTTGGGTTAAGCATTGGCTTTGGGGTCTGGTTCAGAGTCTGGGTCTGAGTCTGGGCTTGTCTTGATTACGCACGTTTATTACTGGTTGTGGCTTCGATTTGTGAGCTTCTCTTCTGACCAGCGAGGGTTAACGGTATCCGGGATTCTAGATTCTCACTTCTCACTTCTGAATTCCTAGATACCGAATTTCGAGCTGTGTTCTGTTCCTGGGGGCCGTAGCTCATCAATATGCTACGTGTGAGCTGCAAATGTACAACATGATTACTTGCAAATCACGTGATTGTGATTGGGATTATTGTACACACACACACACACACAGACACACACACGCACACGCACACGCACACATATGCTCAGAAATACACTCGCACTGCAGGCGTCTATTTTATTGTTGGCTTTTGCTTTCCGGCCAAAAGAAGATTCAACAATAGTCAGACATGCTCAAAAAATGCATGTGAGTTAATATTTCTTTTTCGACCCTGTACTTAAAAAGTACAAAGTGTCTATTATCTAGAAAAACCTCTCGTGTTTTTCCTTTCAACAATCTTTACTTTGATACACTTAAATTTTATTCTTTAGTGTTTTATTTTTACTCAAATATTTGTTTGTCCGTCTGTCTATCTGTATGAACATCTAGATCTCAGAGACTATAAGTTTTATATAATACTACTAGGCAGTTTCGAAGTTTCTTACTGCACGAGAACTATGACTTAGCTATGTTGTATGAAAAGTTCAGCTCCGTAGCTCTTTCCATTTTGTCTGCACGATGATGACTCAGTGAATCTATTAGGACAAAGAGTTGTATATCTATGCACACTTGGATATAAATATATAATTAACCTTTTAGTATAAGCTTAACTGAAGATTATGATTATTAATAACAGCACGAAATTTATTGAATTACTAAAAGTATTTTTAAGAAAGGAAGTTTGTTCATGTGGTAATCAGTTTATTTTTCAGAACAGTTATAGGATCTTGTACTGTCGAGCTCCCTCGACTCTATCCTTTCCTGCTAGTTCTTTTCGTTTTTCACATTGTTTCTCTTTTGTTCCGTTTTGGCTTTTGTGTGTGTATATATTTGTTCAATTCAAGTAATTAAAAAGTTGGCCATGGCCCAAACGAACAGAAAGGATTTCATCAGGCATATCTTTTGGCCAGCTTCCGGCTTACTTGGATTATAATAATGCACAATTCAAATGCGAGACAACTTGAAAAACCAAAATAACCACAATGCATTCATATTCACACATTCATATTCACTTTTGCATGTGCACATGCACTTTAAAAGCATTCACAATTTCTGATTTTCTCTACTGAATTGCATACACTGAGTGCAATTAATATGCTGCTATAAGCTATAAAAAAAAAAGACTTAATGATGATTTGATTATTGAATGACAATAAAGAGTCTGTTGTTATCATTACTTACTTATTACAGTCTGTAATTGCTGAAAATGAGAGACAGCAGAGGGAAAAATATCAAGAATAATTTGAAATTAGATTTGGAAGAAATTGGGCAGTCAAAATTAGTTCAATAAACGGTATTTAGCTGACTCGAGGTCTACTTACAAAAGAATACACAAAAAAAGTTGTCAAAAGATGCCAGTCTCCATCATCAGTATTATTATGCTGACTTACTCAGCGAGCTAAGCTGAATCTTATGCTTGCACTGTTAGAACCATTTGGGAATTATAAGGCGCTGAGCTCGTTTTTTTTGTGTTGATGTTAATTTAGTATTTTTAGTCACTTGTTACTATAATATTTGGCTAAGAAAGAGAAACTAAAATAAAGAAAGTACCTTATAATACCCAGATCCCATGTCTATAATGTTTAAGTACCTTAAATAATAAAATATATTCATGCATCAATTAAAAATTGTAAATTAAATTAAGAAATTTCTGGACAAATGGAAAATACATTAAATATTATGTTAAGATATTTTCTAAAATCAATTAAAAATTGTAACTTAAATTAAGAAATTTCTGGACAAATGGAAAATACATTAAATATTATGTTAAGATATTTTCTAAAATCAATTAAAAATTATATTAAAAATTTCTGGACAAATGGAAAAAGCTGAGTTATACTGTTTTTGAAAGCTTTATCCTGGAAAAAAGAATTACTATTATTTCAAATTAGCTCAATCGTTATTTTATTTCTCATTTTTTTTATCAAATTAAAAGCAATTATGAAATAGTTATTGTATTAAAAAATATCTTTCAAAATCATGGTATAACCTTAACACGTTTTTAAGCTCGACATGGACTGTCAACTCGCTTAGCGACTTGGTGCTGCCAACTCTCGTCAACTGTGACGCCGAATGGAAGCAACAAGTTGGCAGTTCGCGTTGCATGTTGTATGTGGTAGGTGGCAGGTGGCATGTGGCATGTGGCAGGTGGCAAGTGTTGGCCTTCAATTGTGCGACGCAAATACATTTTTGTAATATTTATTTCTAATTAAAATTTTGAAACGAGCGTCGTCTGTTCATTGTTCCATGAATATTAATTTGGTTTTTACGGTACGCAACAATGCAAACTAAAACCTGAATTACAACTAAATATTTATAACTCATTTTGTGCGACACAGACACACACACATACACACACATGTAGACACACAAACACATACATAAACAAACAAGAATTCTGTAAAGACGAAAATTTGACCAGAAGATACTCTATCTAAAATAATGTTCAGAGTTAACCTAACACATGAAAATATATATGTAGACTCTTATAAATAAATAAATAAATAAATAAAGTCTGATATTATTAACATAAGACAAGTTAAAAACAGAAATAATGAGATTTTTTTGCCTACATGATTTGAAAAAAAAATTTATAAAAACGTGAGTTTTTAAATTCATAAAAAAGAGAACTACTAAAACATACCGTATATTTCAAAAAACAAAAATACGCTTGTATAAATAATTTTAATGTGTACAGGGTATATAAAAAGATATACACACACACACAAACACACATACAATTTCACAAATGCCGAGAGTTTTTGGCATAAAATATACAAATGGATATTTTGGTGCGTTTTTGTTGTTGTTGTTATTGTTTTTGTTGATGTTGTTGTTTCGCGTGAAAATACACAAAATTAACTTGTATTTAAAATTTAATTAAAACTTTTGCTGTTATTTACATAACCCGTGCGTATGTGTGTGTGTGTGAGTTGTATGTGTGATGTTTTGTGCCCTTTGCCTTGTGTGCACTGCAAAGTAGGCAACACTCTTTGTGCTCGCCCCTCACAACTTTTGCTTCTTGTTAGGTACTATGGGCTATTTGTCGATCTTTTTTGGAATAAATTCGATATTCAAATTAAGATACTTTTGATGAAAAAACATTTGAAATAGATCAAATTTTGCTCCACATACCCAGAATGTTGGCCTGGACCAACACTTAAAAGTTAAGAGCCTCTGAATCAGAAGATTATATATTATTTAGAAGCTAAACGGCCAAAGTTGCTTTAGATTTAAGAACCATTTGTAACTTCGAACTAACTTTCATACCACAAATGTAATAAATGAATTCTAAGAAAGATGAAATTATTATTTGGTTTTTGAATTGTTAATTAAATCCAAAAAATGGACAAATACCCCATAGTAATAGTCGAGATGGGTTGGGGAGTAGGAGAGAGGAGACACACACTGGGCATTAAATTAAATCATATTGTATAACATAGAATCAACTATGAGTGTGTGTGTTTTTGTGTGTTTAATTGAAATTGCGCGCACAATTTTTGGTTTATTGCATCAAAAAACGACGTTTGCTAAAGGAGATGAAAGGAAATCGGGGAAGGAAAGAAGGAGGAGGGAGAAATGTCAAAGAAGGGGCAACGGGATGTATGGAACTATCGGCCATGGCTAAGTGGTTGTTGCGGCTTTGGGCGTTTAGCATAATTAGTCCTTTTGACCGCGTTTTGTGAAATGCGGTTAAAGCTTGAAACTTAACCCCAAAATGCATTCGACCTAACCTAACACTGAACTCGGCGCTTAAAAAATGTATCATCAACAGCGACTGTAACAACCGTGGTAGCAACTGTAATTAGAAATAAAATAACACATGCAATTTACAGTGAAGCTCACTATAAATGCAGCATATAACAGTTTTCATAACAGTTTTATAGCAGTTATATTAGTTTATTTTTATCGCTTGGATATTAAAATTTCTATACTGACTGCCTAAAAACGTTGTATAACAGTTTTAAAACAACTGTTATATAAAAAATAGTCTGATTACTAAGTCTTAGCTGTGTTTTCAAGTCTGTAAGTTCAGTGTTAAAAATTATTCTTCAACAATTGTGTTTAATAGAAATTAGGACAGTTGAATGATGTCTTTAATAGAAGACTTTCAGTTACCCTGTAAATTAAAAGCTAAGCCCTGCGCTGCTTGACAACTCTTAAAAGTATGCTCTTCTTAATCTTCTTTATCGTGCAAGTTAAATTGGATATAAATTTGTAAATAAATTTTTAGTAGTTCTTAGAGTGTCTCTACTGTACTTTGTTGCTAATGAACAGGCGCTATAAGCCATATTACAGCTCCACACACCACTTGCACCAATCCAGCGGCAAACTTTGGGGCAAACCACGAGCGTCGAGCGATATTTCAATTTATGGTAAATTAATTTGTAATTAATTTTACGTGCGAAGCGAACTGCAACGAATTGAAACAAAACTGAATGGAATAGAATGGAAATGAAATGGCATTAAATGGAATGGAGCAGATGGAAGTCGATTTTTATTACCATATTGCAAAAATATGTATGTATGTAGGTTCAACTCTCAGATTTTAGATTTTGGATTTGCATTTGAATTTTGGTGTATTTGTTTTTATTTCTATTTTACGCTAGTTTAGTTTCAATTGCGTCCAATTAAACATGCGGTTTCCCATTTCCGATTGTGATTCCTCATCGCCCTTTCTCCCCCTCCCCCGTCCCCCTCACAAGCGGTTAACCTCTGCTATCCCCCCGTACACAGCCTCTGTTTCCTGCCACGCCCAGTTGGCCAGTTACCGCTTTTGCACAGTTGAGTGAGCTGCGTGTTGGACGCGTTTTGTATTTTTCGGAAATTGAAATTGCATATTTAAATAGGGCAACTGGCACCACTGTGTGACACCCTCTTTCTCTCTCTTCCTCTCATCCTCTCCCTCTCTCTCTTTGAGCTAGCTCTAAAAACAGGAAATAAATGCTTGTTACTCGGACTGGTTACAGTTCGTGAAGTGCCACTTAGACTACGCTTCCATAATTCTTTGCCTCTCAACAATTATACCCCGTACACAAGATAGTAGTAGAGCATGATGAAATACTACTATTTATTATAATAAGTTTTAAAAATAAATAATTATTAAATTAAAATTATTTGCCCACTATTTTTGTTTACTGCATTTAAGCCTAGCTTTATTTTTTTTTTAAATTTCAATACATTTGATTTTAATTCTACTTTTTTTCAAATCTAGCTTATTTTAGCAATGCAAATTCTGGCCACACTCTTTCCTACTACAAGTTGTTACAGGGTGTTTCCCTGTCGACCATTATCATTGAATTGTTTCTTATCGTATTTGTTATGCTTGTTGCGGGAATTGCTGTTATTGTCAGTTATGTCCTTGTTTCCTGATTAGTTGCACGCATTTTTAATTCCATTTGACTGTAGATTCTATGATTAGCAAACCGGATATTAAGTGAGACTTACTTTTGTTATCCTGTTGAAAATTGGGCTGGAGAGAACCGAAAAACAACCGCAGATTATTTACCTTTCCTGTTAAAAATCTTCTGAAACAATTTATGTTGCTTTTGACATATTTGTCAACAAAACAACTGCTATAAATCCATAAAAATCGATAATTTTAGAGATATTGCGCAAATTTCCAAGTTTTTCAGGAACTTATATTGTGAGTGGAAAAGTTCTCCGTCGCTCAAAAAATGGTACACAAAAATGGACCGCATGAAGAGAGCGAACATGTTTCAAAACAATATGAAACTGGGAAGTGAAAAGAAAATCGAATTAAACTAATGAATTTCAGTCTTAATAAATTTATTTATTATTAAAATTGAAAAACGTTCTAGGGTGTTAAATGCGCTCCGGAGTATTATCCGATTCCAAACTCGGAACTTTTCATTGATTTCATTCTAAGTTCTCTTAAGCCACCCATAAATAAAGTTGGTTGAATTTGTTTAATTTCATTTTATTTTCGTTTTTTTGTTTTTGTTTTTGTCACATAATACTTTTTGTTTTCTGCTTTTCGCTTTCTGTTATTCTGTTTTCAGTTTTCTCTTCATTTTATTTGATTTTTCTTTTGTTTTGCTTCGTTTGTTATGGTAAAATAATAGAGAAATACATTTTGAATCGTTTGTTATGAGTTGTTGTCATCGGTTGTTCAGTAATTTGTTTGCATTTTTTCTTTTTTCCTTCATATTGTATAGTTGTATAGTTTTAGTACTCGTATATTTATTTGTTTATAGTAGATATAGTGTTATAGTTATAATCGTATATATATATATAGTATATTTGTAGTATATATATATATATATGTGTATTTGCTTATATGGCAACACAATAGTAACTTACAGTCGTCTCGCATGTGTTTTTCTCTTGTCTGGCTGTGTTTGTGTATGTGTCTGTGGAAATCGCTTTTCATTTATACAAATAGACAATTTTTCAACTACTTCTAATTGCAGGAAAGATGTGGAGAGAGAGAGAGGGATATGGGGGAATTACGTTTCAAGAAACGATAATAATTGCACGAATTCTTAACTGGCGCCGATAACGATAACCAAATAACATATATATTACAAACGCAAAAGCTAATTGCTATAAAACTAAGCGCTATCTCTTACTTGTCCGCTGTCCAGCACTGTTTGCAGTTATTTTCTCTTACACATGTACATATATATATATATATATAATTATCTATGCATATATATATTTATCGGTATATTGTTATATCGATTACAAAAAAAAAACAATTATGATTTGGTTTGCGTCCTACTTAATATAAGCCTATAACTGTAGTTTATGCATTTACCGCGCTATTCTAAATTTAATTATAATTATCGATAGCTCGATAGGTCGATAGTTCGATTCCAATTCGTTTTTGAAGCATTTTTAACTTCGCTTTGCTCAGCTTGGCTTTGCTTTCTGTATACTCATGAGTTCCGTCTATATAGGCTTTATTTTCTTAAGTATGTATGTATATGTAATGGAGATTACTTAATTCTGTAGTGAAGTGTAGTGTAGTGTAGCTCTTATCATAATATACATACATATTTCAACTATTTAGCTCACTATATTTATATATAGAACTCTATTCAATTAAATTAATATATCTGTTTTTGTATTCTATGACCAACTTTTCAACTTCCTGCTGCATTGCTTTAGTAGATATTCTTTTTTCTTTGGAATTTGCTTCTGGTATTCCTTTTTATGAATATAAATTTCTTGTTCTATTTATACCCTTGCAGAGAGTACTACAGTTTTATCAAGTAGTATGTAACGTCCTGAAGGGACAGTACTGTCATATATATGAGGAAAATAGTCTTTATTAATCGGAATAGAAGTCATGGGAAAATTGATATCCCTTTTCAATAAGCTATCGAAAGTCTCTGCAATGGTATTAAAATCTTTGGCATGCCAAAGACAACAATTTTTTTGTTACACACACATATATATATTTTAGGTATTCTGTATACATATATACTATATTTATTTATAGATATCTTGTGTATAGTTTATATGAATATTTACTTTTGATTTATTTGACTTCAGTATTCTTCTCTTTCATTTCTGCTCTTTTATTCTTCTCAGCTATTCTTCTTCATTTCCTATATATACTATATATATATGTATATGAATTCATTTAATTTTTGTTTTTCTTTAGTTATTGTCCACCCATCCAGTTTACGGAAATTCTTATTTGTTGCATCGCTTGATTCATACCCCTGCAGACAACTCTACCTTTCTAAAATCAATCCATAGTAAGACGTATATATTATCTTTGAAATCTAATTAAAAGCTCAGACAGTTAAATTAAAGTATAATTAATTTTATTTAAATATATAAGTATATAAAACTATTTGTCCTAATTCACTGACTGACTGATTGACTGAGTCAACATTGTGGAGACGAAGTGGGAAGAGCTACAGGTGTGAAATTTGCAAACATAATTTATATGATTGGGTTTACTTCTGCAAGAGTATTTGAACTTCGGCTTTGGCCAGAGTTGGTTATATGATTTTTCGTTTTTGTATTGTTGTGTGTCTTTTGTTGTTTGGGTTTATGAGAAATGCCATAATAAATTAGAATTTAAAAATATTTATTTGTAAATATAAAACAATAAAGTTGTGCATAATCAATATTTGGTCATAAATAAAATCAAACAAAAATGTAAAATGGAAAATCAAAAGCAATTAATAAGCAAATTTCCTAGTTATAAATACAATTCTGTGCGTGAGTGTGTGTGTGCATAATATATATATATATACATATATACATATATATATATTCATACATTAATATTAGGCCCGAAAATATTTTATTATTGTGTAAATATGATAAGGCAGCAATTAATTTATGGCAATGTGGTTGAGCATCAGGGAATGGGTGTGGGAGCAAATCAAGCTTACTTTCACCACATCCTGAATTTCACCACCTTACAACTCACCACCACCACACACACACACACATTGACACAAACCCAGACATATTATAAATAAATGAATGCGCTGAAAAGTATAAAATGTTATGCGTGAAATTAAATTTCTGTGTGAGTGTGTGTGTGTGTGTGTGTCTGTGAATGTGTATTTAACTCTTGTTTAGGCTGTTGTGTTAGCTATTTTTTTTTACTTTTAATTTTTGCATGCATTTTGCGGTTTTTGTGGCTTTTAATGTGTTTTTCGCTTGGTTTCTTTTTTTGTTGTTGTTGCATTTTTTACTTGTTATTCCTATCATAATTTAAGCATTTTGTTGTTATAGCCCATAATACCCTTGCAGAGAGGGCATATTTGTTTAATAACATTTAGACGGCTATCGATATCAATGACACATCCTTCTGAGTTACAGTCAAACTGCGCTATAACGAACTTGCAAGACATACAAATATAAATCAAATTGTCAAAGTACGAATTCGGTTCGAATTATTGGATTTCAAATACAATTAAGCTTAAAAGATGAATAAATAATTGAAGAAAAGTTGTTGTTGATTGTAGTGAAATCTTTATCTGATTTTCAAAATATTTTAATATAACAAACTTGAAAGAGATGGAAGCTTAAACTTAAGATAAATTTTCATTTTCTGAGTTCAATTTGCATATTTTTCCTTTAGTTCAAAAAGGAATTCGATTAGCTAGATGTTCTTCTTAGCGAAGTAGGACTGTTGCTATGTCAGGAACAATTAGTATATTTTTCTAGTATTTATTTATTCCCAAATCAGATTTTTATAATTTTTAGCTGTTGTAGGAACAAGCTGCAAGGGTATCTCAATCTGTTTCTAAATTGTTTTCTATATATATTATTTTATGTTTTTGTTTTTACCATGTTGCTGTTGTTGTTTACATAATGCGAACTTTGTTGTTAATGTTGTTGTTGTTGTTGTTGTTGCTGCTGTGTTTTATTTGTAGAAGAAGGAATGTTGCTAGCCAAACGAATCCTGAGCTCGTTTCAATAACGTTAATATCAAATTTGAATGCGGCATCAAAAATGCGAAATGCAGTTGCGTTTGTTGTTCTACTAGTTGTTGTTGTTGTTATTGTTGTTGTGCATTGTTGTTGTCAACGTATCAAAAGACCCGTATCGGGTGACCAACGATTCGCTCGATAATACATATCCTTATACATGGATGGACATGCATTTTGATTCTGTGGAAAAAGAAATAAAAAAATATAAAAGTTATAGTTTTGTTATGGGATAAAACTTCAGATATAATTATTATTCGATTTTTTATGTAGAACATTTATCTGCACTGGAAATATAATCATTCTTAAACTCATGATTAAAAGAGGGTATTAAGCTAAAGATATTTTATTCAATTAAAATTCAAAATGAGTTTCACATGGATAGCTTTAAACATATTTTTTACGTTGACCGGACAAATATTCAACAGACTTGAACTTTACGACATCAATGTAGTTTAATTTGTTTCCTTTCAGTTGATTGGGGCAGTGTTTTAATTGTCAGTTATGTTAATTTTGCTATATATGTACTATATAGTTGGAGAGTCTTTGGGACACTTTTTACTCACCTTATGACGCTTAAAATCTATGTTCGTCCTTACGGTTCTATGGTGTAA
Organism: Drosophila testacea; assembly: GCA_035043265.1. NCBI lineage: Eukaryota > Metazoa > Arthropoda > Insecta > Diptera > Drosophilidae > Drosophila > Drosophila testacea. Next base: position 29,847 of record JAWNND010000597.1, read on the forward strand.
AGTTTGCACGGGTCGCGCATTATTACCTAATGGAGCTTTCGGTGTACTCTCGGAGCCTTGCATCAGTCGTCGGAGTTGATATAACTGCAAGTATTCAAGAACAAAACAATAAATGAATAACAAATTGATAAATTTGAATCGGAAGTTAAAATCATAAGACATTCGCAAATGAATTCGAATGTTATGGTATGTAATATCTTAGCAAAGTGTTGAAGAAAACTCCATTAATTTCCATTAAAAATATTTGACATGCTTTGTACCAAATATTTATCTTTCATCTATGTATCTACTCTTGGAATAAACAGTGCCTGAATAAAATTGACTTACTGTGAGTGACATTGAGTAACAAATACAAATGAATTCAAAATATTTATTCAGTTTGACTTTCATTTGAATCATTCAAAGAAACTTACTAGTAAATAAAAAATAGATTGAATTATTTGTTCAACACTTAATGCATTAAAATATTTAGTTATTTAATATTTATTTAAATATGATCCATTTAAATTAAAAAGCAAATACATTAAGCTGGAGACCCTGGCGTGGCCTAATTCTAAAACAAACTTAATCTGGAAAAGATTTAGATTTATTTTGGTCAAACTTAATAGACCTTTTTGTACTTTTTAAAAGTACAGGGTCTAATGAATGCTTATTAGATTCAGTTTCCCTTCTCACCGCTTTGTGTTCATATAGTTTGATTCGTTTGATTAAGGTATTGTTTCTGATTAAGTTCCATTATTAACTAAATGCAGCTTTTGTTATTAACATTTTCGTTGTTGCATTTCAACAGGCGATTTAACAAATTTGCAATATTTTATTTGATATTATGCATATTTTGTTGTTGTTTATTTTCTGCGTTTGCTGTTGTATTTAATTTTTTGTTCCAGTTACAGAATTGTTGTTATCCCCGGCACTTAATGCATATGCAAATTGATTAAACTAACCAAATATTGTTTTTTAATTATGCGCAGAGTAGCGCATTGACCGCGACTGAACCGCGACTGAACCGCGGTTCAACCGGTTGCCCAATTGATGAGAAATTTTATAATTGCATTTGCAAAAAAAAGGGGGAAAAAAACAAGAGAAATGCATAAAAAAAAGTGGAAGAAAAAAACTCTTTCCTAATTGCAATTGCAAAACTCAAATGCATTTCATTATTTGCGGTCGCTTGTAAAATCAATGAATCCTATTGACCCCTTGTAATGTGAGGTGGGGCGAGTGATTTCTCTTCAATTTTTACCTCTTGTTTCGTGATATAGATGGGTTTATTAACTATTATCCAGACGGTGCTCTCCCAGCAGCCCGGATGCGTGGTGGATCCCTCGTATGTGATATAATGATCCGTATTCGGCAAAAGTGACCTCACCGATATGTGGCGTATGGGTGTCGAAAATCCTGTAAACAGAGGAAGGAGATAAGATTGAATAGGAAATTTATTTATAGACCATAATATGGGAAATTTAATCTGTAAATTTGTTTCAAATAGTTCAAAAAAAAAAAAGCATACTAAGCAATTTAGAACTTTGATCCTGAATTTTATCCCTTCCTGTTGGAATTTCGCCAAACGCCGCCTTATAGCACGATAAATATTTATCAGCCAAGTTGTGCGAAAATTTCATCCCCGTTGCTCTTCTTATTTTAACTTCACGATGATGACCCAGTCAGTGAATCAGTCAGTCAGTCAGGACAAAGAGTTTTATATATAGATAAATTTTGTACGTTTAATAAGAGTCGGATAGTCAATTTCCCATCTGATGCATATGCTGTAACTAGTTGATCATACCCTTTAAGTTTCTTAAACCGTTTCCAGGGTATGGGAATCAAAGTTCAAGGTGCAGCTATTCAGTTGCTTGCCGTTCAAGTAATCCTAAAGTGCCTATGCCTCGCCATTTATACTTTCCTCTCTCGCTTTCGAGGTAAAAAAGAAAAAGTAAATATATGAATGCAAAACGTCTACGAGTCGACAGACCTAATGAATAATTCAGACTAGTCTCAATGTGGTAAAGGGTAGAGGGGTGAGGTTGAGTGTGGGGGAAATGTTAAAACTCGTGGTAGTTGGTCACTTGAATGTCGGGGCTCTACTTCATTCATACAAATCATTATGCCAAGCCGGAAATGAAGCGCCTCGCGGTTTAGGTTTATGAGGCGGCGGAAAAACGGGAACCAAATGCACAGAGATGTCGACGAAGGACGGGGCGTGGCCAGAGGGCGGGAAGGGTATTCCGTTGAAGGAATTCCACAAAAAAATTATTTGCATCACAATTGTTCGTTTCACGTTCATTTTTTTGTTTATTTATATTTTTCGAAGACGTGACCTGAGTTCTACACTCTGCAAAAATATCGATTAAGCGAATAATACGAATGAATAAAATGTTATCGATAACGTTAACTAGCACTGATTAGTTTAAAGACAAAATATCATTATGAGAAATTCTAACCACTTATCGATTGACATAGTCGATACAAACATATGCGCTTATCGATAAGTGATGTGCTATCAATATCATATAAATATTGATGATAAATATTTGATTTGAATTGAAAAAGGATAAACTGGTTTCGTTAATAAATTGTATGAGAATACTCTATATTCGAAATAAATATCTGTGGGCAACTTATCGATAGCAATATCGATTAAATTGAGTAAATGTACTCTATATGAATGATAGAGTGAACAAATTAAAAACTGATTTAAATTGAAATGCATTTTTCCTCAATAAATCAAAGAGAATTTCAAGAAATCCACAAATTTAATTTCTTTGGAATGTTTGATCGATTTTCACAAAGTGTATTTCATATTCGTGGCTGTGAAGTTTTACTTTTATTTGTTGAAGCTGCTTAACTTTGAAGTTGTTTATTTTTTGCTCGTTGGCTTCGCAGAAATTGGCCGCATATTTTCTTCAGTCGGAACGTTTTTCAGTCAAGCCCAAGTTAAAGTCAAGGCAAAGGCAAAACGAGGGAATTACGTGGCAGGGGGGGAAGGAGATGCCAGTTGGCAATGGTTGTCCGGCGCTTTTTTCACGGGTCTACATAAAGTTGTACGACCTGTAAAAAGGCTATTAAACTGAAACCGCCAACAGGGGCAGCAAACGAGAGATGGACAGAGGAAGAGAAAGGGAGACGAGAGAAAAAAAAGAAGAAAGGTGAGGTAAAAGGGAATTATTAAGTGTCGGTTTAGTGTAATTCGAGGTTTCATTTTCGTCACTTTGCGCCACGGCGCCAATTTCGCGGCAACTGCTGTCGAGCAATTTTTATGGCTCACTTTGAAACTTGGAACTGTGTGGCCCACATAATTATGTTGCTGTTGTTGCAATTGTTGCAGTTGCAGTTGCAGTAGCTGCTGTTGCCGTTGCCGTTGCCGTTGCAATTGCCGCTGCTGTTTGAGAATGACATCATAAAAGTGCTGGCCACAGACCGAAAAGACCAACATAACGTGGCAGGTAGCAACATTTCCGGTGCATTTTGCGTAGCGGAAATGATGTTGCCCCCAACGATATGCAGAGAGAAGCCCCAACAACAATAATAGGTGAATTCATTGAACTCCCGCCTGATCCAGATATAAACGAATATGTAGTATCGTGACACGATCTAAAGACTAATTCTTGCTGGTTTTCGAGCTTATGAATGAATTTTCAGCACAGATCCAGTCTTTAAGTTTATGTCTTATAGTCTTTGTTTAGAGCTGCTAGTATTAGGTACAGGGCCTATAAATTATTAATATAAGTAAAGTCCAGAGCTACATAATGAAGAATGAGAGCCTGAGATGTAATTAGTTTTGACATGAAAGTGACGAAATTCTGTAACTGATTAATAGGAAATTTGTAGATCGTGACACGACATAACATGGAATAGATTATATAATATATATTCCGAGCTGTAGATATTTAGACTTTAGCTTAAGCTCAATCTAAAATAAACTTTAATTATGAAATTATGGATCCCATCACGCTATCATCTCAAAGACTGTTACTCACCTCTATAGAGCACCTTATTGAATGTGCTCGTTATGATGCGCAGCTCGGGATTGGGCGTCTCACCAATTTGCACCATCAACGAGAGTCCCACAATACCCTGAGATTTGTGCTGCGCCTCGGACATGTTATGATACAGCTCCTTGTTGAAGCCATAGATTTGTATCTGTGTTGGGAATAGTACAGAGTTTACACAGCGAGCAAATAATGTTGTGTAATTTTAGTATTTACGTTTCAAAAAGAAGTTCATCTAATATGATAAAGACAAAATATATTGCACTTATTTTTAGTATGCGTTTTTTCTCTCAGTGCATGAGAATGGGTACTTTTCTCTCTTTTTCTTTCAAAAAAGAACTCACCTCGCCGGGAAAACTGTATCCCTGTATATAGTGCTCAGAGCCGCGACTGTTGTCGGTACCATAGTGTATGTATATCTCCTCGAATTGATAGCGATAGGCCAAAGGACCTCCGGATATGTTAACGTGCTGCTTTGTGTCCTTGTCCACGCGAAAGACGAGTGACTGACCAGTGTTGTGCAGTGTGCCGGAAACCTGTTGACGACAATTGAAACATTCCCCACCCACGTTAGTTATGGGAAAAAGTTGTATAGGTTTCTGTATTCTGTATTCTGTATTCTGTATTCTGTATTTGTCTACCCCTTAGGCATGTAGGAAAGGGAGTGTAGTAGTTAGTTGGCCTCACCTTGTGCTTATCAATATGCAACGTTCGCAGGTACGGATCGAAGAGCAGCTTATCGGGTACCACATCAATGGGTGACTGGCGTCGTCCTTTGTTGCACATGTTCCACTGCGGATTGATGAGGCCCCAGAAGCTTGGACCTGCAAAACCAAATATGTATGTGTGTGTGTGTGTGTGTGTGTGTAGTGTGCATTTGTATTAACAATGGGGCAAGGAATGTTACAGTCGGGTGTTCTCGATTTGCAAATACTCCGTAATTCTATTATATTATATATAATTTAAATGTAAATCAACACATTATTCATTCCCTATAAGATCGTCGACGGTTAAAGCTAAGAATACCAAAATTATAATTAAAGTAAGGAAACAATATTGAAATGAAAAAATTAGAAAACGCAGAAAACTTTAATATATTATTGAAGTTCAGTTTTTAAATATTTTTACTATTTGAATTTCACTGTTTTTGTATTCTGGATGTATTTTTTGTTAGATTTCCCAATTTAAGCTTCCTTTTCTTTAACTTTTCAACTTTCCATGCTTTAGACGGAGCTCGTTTAGCTTATTAGTAGAAGCCCAGGATTAAAAAAAACCTCTTTACAATGTGAAAGTCTAGTGCCGAAGGGATGTTTAAGTCCCAAAATAGTTTATAGACAAGATTGCATTATTCAATTTATCATATTGATCCGACTTTGATCACACTCTTTGTGATGTTTCGACACTAGCGTGGACTGCCGTACACAGTGATATTGCAAAAAAAAAGTAGCACTGAATTCAGCGGAGCATGAGAGATGGCTGTCAATCGGTCGTCCTGCTGTTGCTGTCGCTGTTGAAATGGAAAACGTGTCCTAGTCGCCTCTCAAATGTAAACAGCGATTGCAAATGGGAGCGACAGGGACAGGGACAGGGACAACAAGGGGTTAGGGTCGGAGTCGGGGTCGGAGTTGAGAGTTGAAAGTTGGAGTTCGATGGAGTTTGACAATTCAAATACCAAATGAAATTTCATAAGCTTGTTGTTGATGTCGACCTGCTGCTGTGTCCGTCAGTTTAAATAGCAATTAAATGATCCAGCGGCAATACCTTTCCTCTCTCTCACGCTCCCTCTCTCTTTATTTTATAACCCTAACGGGACTACAATACCTTCACCTCCTGCCTAGGTTGTTGTTGCTTCCTGGCAATGTTCATGTGTTGTTGATGTGACAGACAAAACTGTCGAAACTTTTCAAAACAATGAAGTCCTCAGGTGAGGGGTTATCGGTGGAGAGGGTGTTAGCGGGGAGTGGGCAGGAACCGCTATGCAATTGCCATATGGAAAATTAAATATTTTTCACTGCGCTTTTCGTTAAATTACAAAACAAAACATGTTGCAATTTCTGTGGCATTCACGTTTCTGGAATGTCCTGTAAAGTGCAATTTAAAGCAAAGGGGGCAAAAACTGGAATGCGTCAATTACGCATTTGGGAATGTCCAAAAAATGTGAGTGAAAACGAAGAATGCCAATTAAGAGCAATTAATAAATTTTCCTTTTCTTTATTTCTCATCATTATTTGTCGATCGTACATAAGTATAATTTGCTTTCGATTATATTCTAGGTAAATCTTACGACTCTCTACTTTTCTCCTTCTCACCGACTTTTGTTATGCCTCTCTTTCACTTTCGCCCTCTTATTTTATTTCTCTTACGCCTTTTCTTTCAGTTTCGTCAATTTGTTACCTTTCTTTTGAATTGTATTTCACTTTATTTTTCAGTGTTGCAAGAACTAGTCTGCAAAAGTAGCTAGATTCAAAAGTTAAATCAAAGTGCTGAAAACCAAATAGTGGTAAAATAAATAGTGGTAAGGGCCAATAGTGGTTAAAAGCAAACTTGATCTTAGCAAGATATATCTAGAGTAACCTACATACCAAGTTTGGTGTCTCTAGCTCTTATAGTTCTTGAGCTCTAGGTGTTCAAAAAGGGACATACGGATGGACGGCAAGAGACAAGTCTTTATTGACTCGGCTGTTGATGCTGATCAAAAATATATATGTAGTCCAAAAATTAAGAGACAAACCTATTGAGATGCCAGATTTTGTCTTTTAACAATTTAATATCGAATTTATCTCTATATTTTCAGTTTTGAATTTAAATGTATATATAAATATTCTACTTTTATTGTGATTCAAAGCTGATATGCCAATTTTAATTTAAATTTTATATTACTGCTCTTAGTTGTCATTAAATATAAAATAAATGAACAATAGGCTAAACTGGCAACACTGTCACACACACACACACATACACACACAGATCGCAATAAATGTCAAAAGTTTTAAAAGGCGCTTCATGTGTCATGTGCCACATTTTGTTGCAAGCTTCGCTGCTGCTTCTGTTTCTGACGCTGATGTTCATTTGCTGTTTGTATTCATTCATTCACTCTCTCATTCATTCATTCATTCACACAAACACTCACTCACACTCACACAGCCACTCGATTCATTCATTTGCCTCGTTTTTGCTTTGTTCCTTGATGTTGTTTTTGTTGCGTTGCATAAATAAAACTGCGTCGTGTTGCAGGTTGCAATGTGGCAATGACAACACACACACACACCCCCCCATAGACAACACACGCACACAAATGTTGCATATCGTATTATCCACAAAAATGCTGCCGTTTATTTAATTTATTTTTCTTTCTTTGCGCATTTTTATTTTATTTTTTTGTCGCTTTCTAAACTCATTTCAATTCAATCGCCAAAACAAATTGCGAGCATTTTCTATCTCTATCTCTATGTGTCTAGCTCTTTTTTTTTACCTTTCTCTCTCATTCAAAATTTCTCTTCTTGTTTTTGAATATTTCTCCGTTTAAATATAGTCTTTTGAACTATATTTCTTTTAAAATGTTCACGAGTCATGTTAATTTGAACGTGCATCTTAAATATAATTCTAAATTAAAACTTCCAATTATTTTGATATTTTAAATTAATAATTTTAATAACATTAAACTAACATACGCTTATCCTGCAGGGATTTGATCTTAAAAACAAATAGTTCTACTGTGTCCGCAATGTATGTTAAAACTAGTATGAAAGCAACTAGTATCTGAAGAACTAGTTGAAAACTAGGTCCTTTTCCTTCTGGGTATTTAAACTAAATCAATTTATTGATCACTGTTAAACATTGTTAATTAGAAGACAATAAATATTTTCTAAAATTCTTAAGTTTATAATTTCTATTTTATTTTTATTTTTGTTCTATGCAACAAAATTGTGGTTATAATCATTGTTGACTCTTACTTAATCTATTTTTTATTTGAATTTATTCACAATTGTTACGCAGTGAGTGTTTTCATAATTATAGCAATTTTACACAAGATTTTTAGTGAATGTTTTAAGTGCTCTTTAAATTGAATTGCAGTTGAATTTTTTTTAGGTAAATAAAAAGTAAAACTTACCGGAAATGCCATCGTATGTCCACCATTCCTCCCAGCTGGACAGGACTTCTGCAAATGCGAAATGCAAACAAAGACATGGAAGAGAAATATTTTAGTTCAGAAAGAGACAGGAACAAAGATAGAGAGAGATAGTGGGACAGGAACAGGGACAATTGCAGAGTAAAAAAAAAAGAGATGCATTAATGTGCCAAAGCTTTAAGTCCACACAAAACCACTTTCATTTCATTTCAATTCTGTTCTGTCTTTGGTATCTATAGAAATTTGTCTAGCAAAAGTCTCATTTTACCACACACTATTTGGCAAGGAAGCACCCTCCCCTTCCCCTCCTCACCCCTCTCACTTTATCTTATCCTTAACCAAATCGAAGACACATGAAAAATAGTTGAAAAGACTACAGACGAGTCTACCCGACTCTAAGAGACCCTATATTTATTAACCATACAGAGTTTCAAACAACTTTCAAGTTTATTTTCCGATCCGATAAAATGCATTGTTAGTAACCCCTTTAACTATGAAAAATTATAATTATTGTTAAAAAAGATTAAAAAGGTGTAAACCATTTCTCTTTTAAATATACAGGGTCCAAATACAATTTTTACGAATCTTAAACGCGACGCGTCAATGACACGAGACTAGTTCCTGGTTCATGAACCCAGTTTTGGGGGAAAACCTTGTGGTTTGGGCTTGGACAGCCCTCTAAGAGTTTGGCAGCCAAATCTTATGGCTTTCTCAATGCGCATAATTCGCTGCCAATGTAAACAGCGCATGAAATCAACTAATGTAAGATTTCCTTATGGCACAGACGAGTGAGAAATGAGGCAGACAAAACAAACAAGTAGTAGCTCCTGTTCCAGTCTCTGCTCACATGCGACTGCTCTTGCTCCTGTTTCTCAACAGGGTTGCTCAGGCCCAGACATCGAGACGCCATCGCCCAAATGTCTGGCTTTATCCAAATGCGTATCGCATGAGTCAACGTCCAACATGGTAAAAAGGCTTCTGTTTCCGCGTCAGATTCAGCTTCAGTTTGTAAGGGATGAGTGGAGAGGATTGAGGATTGGGGATTGGGGAGAGAGAGAGGGTAAAGTCCTGAATGTCTACGATGTCGCCAGTCGCCGTTGTCGCCAGTCAGTCGGGCGCCAATAAAGTTTACACTCAGTTGCCACATTTCGTTTATGGGCAAGTTCTGCTTCCGCTTTATCAAGCGACAGACAATTTTCGCTATTTTTCTTTCGGACCAGAAAAATCCTCACCCCAATTCTCTTCCCCCGTTCCCTCCCTCACTGTTTTGAGCGTATTCAAAATTTATGCTATATGCGTCGTGCCGCAGCGGGTAGGACAAACACTGGCTGACTATGGAGGAGCAAGTAGTAGTAGTAGTAGTTGGGTGCAGAGTGCAGGGTACAGGGTACAGGGCACAGGGTACCGGGTACCGGGTGCAGGGGGCAATAAAGCCAAAAGAAATTGCTGCAAGCCAAAGCGGAAGTTGAGAAAGGGAGTTGTTGGAATCGCTGCTGCTTCCTGCAGCTACCAGCGTTATGCTATGTCTTCTTTTCAACTACCCTACCAAATGGCATATTTTAGCTATGTTCTGCAATAAGCGACCAACTTTAATTTGATTTTCAAACAAGTTAAAACTCCTTACACATTTCAAATATATGTTTATTGTATCTATAAAGTTGAAATTCGCAGATTATAAATATTACTGCAATAGAAAGATAGTTGTGACTAGTTTAAAATTAATGATAGCGTTCATCTTAAAACAGTCATAACTATCTGTATATTTATCTAGCCTTTATATGATTAAATATTTTCATTGATTATAATAAAAGCGAACGTTCAATCCCCAAGAAATGCTGTTTGTTTCAATTTGCTAGTGACGAAAGTTGTCAAAGTAGTTATATATAGTATTGCTAACTTCTAATTAAATTAAGTATGTTTAAAATCGTAGGAACTGTAGATTGATGATTAGGAGATGTAATTCATTTGTTGTCTACAAATGTTGAGGCTTTCTCTCTGGCGGAAAGGGTATCCATGGACTACTTTTGTAAGACTTGAAGACTGCTCAAGATGAAGGCAGTGTAGTAAGTTGGAGGGGTGTAGTAGGCGGTTTGTCGTGTTGCTTTTCTTAAAATAACAATGAACGTCCGTTTTGCGTTCGCGAGTCGCGAGTTGCCGTCACTTCATTTTGTTTGTTTGTCGCGTATTTTGTGGGATAGTTGTTGTTGTTGTTGTTGCCTGCTTAGCGCTGAAAAGTATGCTATTAAATTGGCCTCGAACGAAACGAAGTCAAACCGAAAAATGGCACAAAGCTGCTCAATAAAAAGCATTTGGGAATGTTTTATGGCATTTGGAAGGATCTAGTCCCCACACTATCCTCTTAATGCTACCCTCAATTTCTAATCCCAACTAAACTGGCAGCAGTCTGTAAGCCAGTTGCCAGTTGAAAGTTACCAGTTGCCAGTTTACTCTGTAGTTTCTAGTCTCAATTCCCTTCGATTCATCTGTGATGATTCGTCAACAGATTGCACATTTTTAAGGGGAGAACCCTCTTTTTACCCACCCACCCTTTTCCCCCCCAATTCCTTTTCCCTGCTGTTGTCCCTTCGGTCATTTGGCAATTTGGTTTTATGCTGCAACAGCAACTTAATTTATTGTTATAACAGTTTTTCGAGCCACATTCTGGGTATTTTGTATTTTTTTCTTCTTCTCTTCCTTTCCCTTAATCTTCATGATGGGCGACCCACAAAATTCCGACCGAGTGTCGCCACTTTGTTGGATGCTTTATGTACATTCAGATTGCCGCACTTTCATTATCTATTCAAAATGGCACCCATCATTGAGGCTTTTTTTTTTGCAGTCTCCATAGACGATTTTGGCAGCTTGACTTCTTAATTGGCGTCAAATCGCTTTCGTCTAAATCACTTTCGTCTCAATTTCGCTTCTATTCAAACGAAAAGCTGCTAGAATACTTGATTCTAGTTTTTAAAATATACGTTTCTAGATTAAAGCTCAACTATAATAATATAATTAATTGAAAGAATACATATCAATAAATAAATAACGAATACCATTATAAAAAATTTTTTTTTTAATTTATAATAGTATAACTTTTATTCTAATTAGACCGTGTACTTTACTTTACTTTAAATGTACAAAAGGGTCTATTAAGTTTGTGCAAAAAAAAGTGCGTACCAGGCAGAAGGAGTCGTTGCAGACCCCATAAAGTATATAAATTCTTGATCAGCATCAACAGCCGAGTCGATATAGCCATGTCCATCTGTCCCTTTTTTTTTTTTTTTTTATTTATATATTTTTTAAGCCAAGTAATATAAGTAATATTTGTGATAATGAGCCAAGAACGATTGACAACATGCAAGCCGCCAAATGTCCCACATCAAGAAGAGGAGAAGGAGCAGCAATTAAGAATACTGGTGCAACTGCAACAGCGGGACACAGTCAGTGCTTAAAACCTTTGCCGACGAAACTTTTTAGAGATAAAGTGGAAAATATATATACAAAAAAACAAACATATTTCCAAAGAAAAAAACCACGAGCAAGATGAAAAAACCAAGAGAAAAACAACAAGAAACAAGAAAAAATAATTAAGAGTGGAAATAAGAGAGAAGTGTATCTCGTAGTCGTCTAGTCTCGAGTAGACAGCTATCAGTTGCTTATTACTTTTAATTCAAATCTTAAAGTGATGCGATGAAATTGACATTGCGTCGTAATATTAAGCAGCTTAGCAAAAAATAAACAAATCAAAAAAGAACCAGTTCATAAAAAATATATGACGAAAAAAAACAGTTCAAAAAAACTATATTCAAAAAAAACCAGGAGAACAACGCCGCGCACCCTTGAAATGCTGCCGACAAAATCTGTTAGCAAATACATAGGTTAGTATACCAAGTCTTGCTTAAACTTTTTTTTTTTTTTATTTTTTTTATATGAAAATATAATGAAATTTATTTAACAAAAGATAAGTGTGCTGATCCCTTACAAGGCAACTTAAACTAATCAGAAATTAAACTAAAATATCAAAATAATTTATGATAGAACATAAAATGAATGAAAGATAAATAATAAAGGGGAGATTTAAAGTGATACTGGGGAAATCGTCAAAATTTTAGTAGATAACTTTATGTCAAGACCCGGTTCAGGAGGTCTTGAGGGTGGTGGCGTTTGAGTCTTCTCCTTACTACTCTACGGTGGCAGGCAGTATTTAGGCGTCTAGCTAAACAGTTTGGATGAGCTCCTAGCCTCTCCGTGTATTTTTGGGCAATCGCTTGGATTCTGTCTCCTATTTTGGGCACCTTAAGGTCGCGCTCAATATTGCGTGTCCTTATGTACCATGGAGACCCAGAGATCATCCTCAGAGTCTTTGCTTGTAGCACGCGGATCTTATTCAGGTGCGTCTTGGCAGCAATACCGTACACCTGTATGGCATAGAATAGACTAGGAGCTAAAATGCACTTGTATATTTTGACCTTGTTTGCCAGCGACAATTTGTTTTTGGCGGAGAGTAACCAGGACATCCTATTTAATTTGGCTCTATATGAGTGCTGCAGTGACGTGACATGTCTTTGGAAGGTAAGGCTTCTGTCTAAGATGACACCTAAGTACCTGTGCGCAGCCGACAAAATCTTTTAGCAAATACATTGGCTAGTATACCAAGTCTTGCTTAAACTGGTTGGGAACTATAAGTCGCAAATGTAAAAACTCAGCGTCAATAAGTATTCAACATTATTTTTGCTACTGTCTTTTTTTTTTTTCAATTGTGTTGATTTTTTATTTGGTTTAAACAAGCTTTCTGTTACCGCTTAGGCAACTTAATCTAGTTACATATAAGAAAAACAATAACAGGTAGATCACATGGGTCGTACATATACTAACTAGACGATATCATACATTAAACTACAATTTTAAATATATACATTATTCACACGTTATGAGATGACCCTTTTAGGAAGGTCAATTGGGTGGCATCTTTTGAGGCGTCTCTTCCTTGGACGCGCTGTAAGTTCTCTGGCCAAAGTATTAGGGTGCTCACAGAGACGGTGAGCATAGCTGGTTGCCAAATTTTGAAGTACGTCTCCAACCATCGGAACCTTTAGGTTTTTTTCTATGTCCCTGTTGCGGATGTACCACGGAACACCGGAGATTTTGCGTAGGATTTTGGCTTGGGCTATCCTTATCTTATTCAGATTTGATTTTGCTGCCGTGCCATAAATTTGGAGTGCGTATTTCCATATGGGGGATAGAATGGACTTGTATATGGTTACCTTGTTGTGTAATGTCAGCTTATTATGGGGCAAGAGCAGCCACTCCATTTTCTTGGCCTTCTGCAGAACTGAGTGCCTGATCATCGTCGTGTGATCTTTAAAATTTAGAAGTCTGTCCAGTATCACCCCGAGGTATTTGTGCGAATCCTTGTGCGCAAGTGTGGAGCCTGACATAGTGATGGCCTTGCATGACATAGTTCTAGTTGTAAATGTTACATTTGCGCATTTACTGCTGTTGATACCAATGTTCCATTTATTTGCCCAGTACTGCGGCACTCAGGATCGCATCGGCTTACCTGACAGTATCCGAAGCGGCAGTACTGGTAATTAGCAGCTGCATACCCATTGATCTGCTAGCCTTTGAACGCAGGAAACGCTGGCAAGAAAAGCGAGAGGGAAGAGTGTCGACCTTCGAAGAGGCTAGGCAGCACACCATTCAGCAGTGGCAAGAGCGCTGGCAGACAGCAACAAACGGCAGATGGACGTTAAGACTCATACCGAACGTGAAGAGCTGGATGGAGAGAGAGTATGGAGAGGTAAATTATTACCTTACGCAACTGCTGTCCGGACATGGGTATTTTCGCAAATACCTATTCCGCATGGGAAAAACGGGAAGCACCTGCTGCATCTATGGTGATGCGGACGTGGACGATGCAGAGCATACCTTTTTCTATTGTCACAAGTGGAACGATCACAGACGCTTGGCAGAAAGCACGATGGGGCCCATCGAGCCGGAAAGCTTTGTCGAGAAAATGCTGCAACGGACGGAGTTCTGGGACGCTGCAACGGCACTCGCGAGTAGTGTTCTTCTAGAGAAGAAACGCGACTTGGACGCAGTGATACTGGAGGAGCGACGAATGGCGGAAATAGAGGCACTTTAAACATCAGCAAGTGCTTAAGAGAGGGCGAGTCCGGACGCGGACCGACTAGCAGAACGCTATGAAAGCGTGAGTAGTCGGCGCTGTGAGCGAAAGGGCACCACTTCGAAGTTATGCGAAAGCGCTCCCGAAGTGGGTAAAGGCCTAAAAAAAAGGGGGGGTCGTTAGTGGGTGCAAGCCCCACATACCTCTCTGCGACGGCAGATCGAGAGATGCGTGTAGGCATTTTCCCCTCCTTAGCCAAAAAAAAAAAAAAAAAAAAAAAATTATTATCATTATTATTATTATTATTATTATTATTATTATTATTATTATTATTATTATTATTATTATTATTATTATTATTATTATTATTATTATTATTATTATATTTATATTTATTATTATTATTATTATTATTACTATTATATTATTATTATTATTATTATTATTATTATTATTATTATTATTATTATTATTATTATTATTATTATATTATTGCTATTATATTTATTGTTGTTATTATTATTATATGTATATATATTTTTTTAACCAAGTGAAATAAGAAATATTTGTGATAATGAACATATTTCCAACAAGAAAAAAACAAAGAGAAAGTAAACAAGAAAGAAAATTATATATAAATATATAATATATAAAAAAAACAGTTTGAAAAAAAAACATATTCAAAAAAAACATATTAAAAAAAAACCAGGAGAACAACGCCGCGCACCCTTGAAATGCTGCCGACAAAATCTGTTAGCAAATACATAGGTTAGTATACCAAGTCTTGCTTAAACTGTTTGGGAATTCTAAGTCGCAAATGTAAAAAATCAGCGTCAATAAGTATGCAACATTATTTTTGCTACTGTCAGATTGAAAATGTAAAATATTTCTGTTCTTTGTAATTTTCTGAACTCTACGTCTGCCTATCGCGGGAGTTAACGAGCTCGAATCCTAGCGATGTCACTCAATTCTTTAATTCTATAGGACAATTATGCTTCAATTTCGTGTTAAGTATTTTCCCACCAGCTAGACGACAGAGAACGATATATATTCTCTATATATAGCTTTTATTTATATTTATACATTGATAGCCCTTAAACCAACCATTTTAGTTAATTTTTTATTTTTACCACTATTCATTTTCTACCACTTTCTGAGCTTTCCCATATGTACAGGGTTTCCTTCTGTCGAGCTTGCTCCACTATAGCTTAATGCATGTTCTAAATCATAAATCTTATTTGCGATCTCTCTTCCTTAAACCTTTAGGCTTCTCACTGTCGACATTTTGTAGCTTGTCAGTTCACTTAAGCAAAGTCTCAATTAACTTTAATTCAGATCGCAAAAACGCTTTCGCTAGCATTTCGCCTTTAGGCTCAGCAGAAACAAGTGTAATCGGTTAATGCAACTATTTAAGTTGAAATCTGTTGGACTGTTTGCTTATTATAAACAAATTTTGCGTATAGCTTGGACTTTGTACAAAAGTCAAACAAAAGCACAGAGAATGTAATTAATCCACAGAAACGGGGCATAATAAACAAAGTTTACGGTTTCTGCATATTGAAAATGCTTGACGACCTCTTTTTCCCTTTATCTATCACTTTCACTTTCCCATTTCCCATTTCCATTTTGTCGCTTATCGGTAACAAGCGCGTTGCGATGACTAAATTAAGTCAGATTTGTTGTTTTTGTTGTTGTAATTACGAACGTTAAATCAAAATCAAAATATAGACAAAAGGCGACAAGAAGGGATAAAGAGTCGTAATGCGGTTCTTCATGCTTCTTGACGATGCAAAAGTGGCTATGAAATGACAACAACGCACAAAAGTCACGCACACACTTCATACTAAGTGAAAGAGAGGGTGTGTGTGTGTGTGTGTGCGAAAGAGTGTGTGTTGTGTGTGTGTGTGTCTGAGGGTGCTTATAATGGCGTTGCGCATCAGAGGACAACACGCCTCAGCAACTAATTCAAGTTCAGGAGCGCATTTTCAGGCCTAAAAGACATGTTTTATTCCTAAAAATAGGCAAATAATTAGTTGATTGAAGTTAAGATTTTAATTTATTCTTCTCAGCCATTTTAGGGCTTTTTTTTTATTATTTGAAGTAACCCATTTTTTGTGAGAGTATAATAAAAGAGATATCATATGAATTTAGTTACTTCAATAGTTTTTGGCAGCCAAAAGTGGTTAGCAATATTAAAAGATAGAAAAGTTGATAATTAATTATTGTAATAAAAGATCACACTCTTTAAAAGTGCAAAATTTCTATTGTTTTCAATTTTTATCTACTCCTTACGGACTTAATAAATGTCTGAATATGGCGCCCAACGTAGGTTACATCGCTCCTGTGGAAACTGGAATTTGAAATGAATGCAACACACGCCACACGCACAAACAAAAGGCGAATAAAAGCCAAAGTCAAATTCGAAATCCAAAGACAATGGACAAAACCACAAAGACACGCACAGTCAAACACACACACACACACACACTGTGAGAAAGAGAGAGAGTGCGAGAGAGACAGAGCCCTTTTATGTGTAAATTATGGGTTCAATATAATATTGACAAAGAATCAATAAAGGAAATGTCCTTAAAATTAATAGGCGACATTCTGATATCGAATTACTCGCTATGTCATCGCTTTTAATTAAAATTTCTAGACAAGGGCGCGACGTATACACTCACACACACACACACACACACACTCACACTCACACACATGTCCTGGCATGTCCTAGCAAAATTTATGACTTCCTGTTAAACGCTCAACGAACGAACTGATTAGTATCTGAGTATCTGAAGGATCCATCCTTGTCGGCGGCTTCAGTTTATCAAACTGTCGCCTCAATGCGAAGATTGACGGGCATAACTTTGGTATCTCCCACCATCTTTCGCCAGTTCCATCTCCTACTCCTGTTCTCTTCACTTCCTGCCCACTTCCATTCATCTCAATAGGCTTCCCAAAATGGGTTGGGCATCGGCTTTTGGGTTTGGGATTTTGGCTTTTCCAATTGAGCGAATGTTTGGCACTTTGGCGGGTTTTTGCTTTTGTGGTTGCAAGTTTTTGGCACTGGGTTAATTTGTGTTAATGAACTTTGCCAATTCTGTAAGGTAAAGTAATACCCAAGGAATATTTAAAAGCAACAGTATGTAAGAGTCGGACAGACAGAGCTATAAGTAGTTACAGAGTATAACAAGGATATGTGTTGTAGCAGTCGTAATGTTAACTAGTAGTAGAAATAGAAATTGAAGAATGTTGTCTTTTATAATGAGTCTCATTTTAATCCCCTTGGTACATGCTATACATACTTACAGGGTATCATTATTTTGAGGCATATATTAACTGGAAACTAAACTACATTCCATTTCATTTCAGTCGTTTTATTTTAATACGAACATTTAAAGTTACAAATATTTAAAGGGTACAATCTAAACTGGCATGTGATGAGATGTACAATGAAAAGTTTCTCTCTTCTACATCACTCACTCATCTCATTCCAATTATTTTAAAGTTATGCAAGTTTGAAATTCAATTGTTTATAAATCAATTTTATTAAATTTTAAAAATCTTTTCAATTTGTAATTAATATAGTTAAAGTTTTCTCAAAATATCCTATTACAGGGTATAAAAAGCGACGTTAGACTTTAGCTTTAGAATTTTATGAGTCTCTCACTGCAATCTCCTTGAACTGCAATTCAACAAGGACTAAGGACTAAGAATTTAATCCTTTCTCAGCAAGATTCTTGAATCTTGTTGAGCTTTTGCTTATTCTCTGTTTTCTTTAGTAAAAACAATTTACATTTCACACACATTTAGCACTTAATTACCAAGCAAATTTACCACCAACAACAACAACAACAACAACAGCAACAACAACAGCAACAACAACAATAATAACAGTTACTGTAAGAACAACAACGTGAACAACAACAACATTTGTCGGGGACATTACATGAAATTTCGTTGAATGCTTTTGGAAACTTTTTGTCTGTCTCTTTGGCATTCTTGTAGTTTTTGTTGTTCTTGTTGTTGTTGCTTTGTTTGTTTGTTTATGCGAATACGAGTAGAAAATGAATCCTAACAAGCAGAAGGCAAGTGCACGACATGCTCGAGTAGCAGATACCCTATGAATCTCTAATTAAAGGTATTCCGATAAAAATGATTTCAAACAATAAAAAAATTCCAGAGGATAACAAAATGGATACATTTTAATATTAGATTTTGGTTAGATTGATTACATTAATCAAAAATAAAAGTTATATTTTATTAAATTATTTTTTTAAATTAAACTACAAAGTTAGTTTCTATTTTAAAATTCTTTAGATTATTAGATATTCTATAGTATTTAGTATTTGTTTAATAGTTTGTAATTTTCTTTCTTGATATGATTTTAAATATTTGTTCCTTAGTATTTATTATGATACCCTGTACTGTATACCCTACATTTTTACGGGTAAATTAAACATGAGGCTAAGCAAGCTTGTATACAGGCTGTAGCTCAACTTTGGCATGCCTTTTAGACATATTTGCTAAGCACAGGGTATAACTAACTGAAATTGTTGGCAATGGTCAAAAGTATTTGTTATTGTTGCTTGTTTGTGGATATTTTGCGGGCAGCGTTTAAAAAAAAGACGAGAAATGAAAATTGAGAACAAAATAAGTGAAATACTTTTGTTGTTTTTCAAAAATGAATTTCCAATTTCATCTTTTGGCGCCGAATCAAGGGGTCGACTGGTGGAACAAGGAGCGGAGGGGGAACGATCCCCGATGAAAGTAAATTAAAAAATAGGTCAACATAGCGAGAAAAAATAAAAGAAAATAAAAACAGAATAACGCAAAAAAAAGAAAAATAAAAAAAAAATAGATGAACAAAATGTTCAACTCACGCGATGAGTTAACAGGAAAAGTTTATTGTATACTAACCCCGCTACACCCCTTCCTAACCAACCTAGTCACCCCTCACCACTCTTCCACAACCATTCCATCAATTGTGACCCCAGCCCTGCCCTGGAGTTGCCTTTCCTCCCAGCAGGTAAATTTGAACGTTTTTTCACAGTTATTGTTGCATTTAAAATGTAATTCATTTGTTCATTGAATTTCTGCTGTATAAAAAAGGTAGAAAGAGAAAGTATCTCTCCCTCTCTCTTTTTCTTTTCATTAACTTTTGCATAAATTTCACTTTCCACTTCTCCGTTTTTGTCGATTAACATTGATTAACATTGCTTTCGATTAGCTTAACACCTGTTAATGAATACATTTAAAATGTGTGTGTTTTTTTTTTCTTTTTATACCCTGTGGGGGGCATTTAGACCCTGTACTTTAAAAGAGTACAAAAGTGATATAGTTACCACTCAAGGGCTAATCTATTAAGCCGAAGTTTATTTATTTATTTTAATGGATTTTGGAAATAATTTAAAAGCTAATCGATTGAAGAACACTTGAAACAGTTTTCCACTCTCCTATACACCTTGGGGAAACTAGTCTTAAAATGTTAGCCAGATTGAAAAGTTAAACTTTGTCCGTCTTAAAATTTAAACAGTGTGTCGATTGTCAGTTTGTCATCCAAGCTAAAGTTTTATATATAAAGTCATAACGTTCTAATAATACTATCCAAATATGGAAGAAAAACAAGCTGAACAGATTTGTGGTTTTTCAAAGGTCACCAAAAGGAAAACAAACAAACAAAAAAATAGCATGCTACACTTTTTTTTTTGTTTCTTTTATTATTCATGCTACGTTTTTTAGCACTGGCAAATTACATGGTCCCAAGGCGCATGTAGAGTTCCCTCTAATGGC
The DNA here is from genome assembly GCA_035043265.1 of Drosophila testacea. Taxonomy (NCBI): domain Eukaryota; kingdom Metazoa; phylum Arthropoda; class Insecta; order Diptera; family Drosophilidae; genus Drosophila; species Drosophila testacea. The sequence goes on from JAWNND010000597.1 coordinate 49,879, forward strand.
CAATTCCTTGACATGCCATCACACAGACCACAATTGTGGTAGAATATGGTAGGAAAGTTTTCAGTTTAGAGGAGCTCGACTGAAAGATACCTTGTATTGTATTAAATTGTTTTAAGTTAATAAAAAAAAAATGTTTTTGAGGATGATTCTAATAATCTTACATTTATTCTGTTGAACCAAAAAATAATTATAAATATTGAATTGGTATTGCAATTTCTATTTAAGATTGATATATGTATACTCTCAACTTTTGTTTGTTGAATAACTTTCGGATTTATTATCCGATTTGCATATTTAAATAGATGTTAACTCCTCATTTTGCTTGATAAACTAAATCGACTCATTGTATCTTTTATGTATAGGGTCTAAGAAGCTCATGTTTTAGTTTTTCATTCAGTTGGAAATGTGTGGAAGAATTGTTTTTTGTGGTGTAAGTGATGTCAAGGAAGGGGTCCATGGATTGTGGATAAAGAGGCGACAAGGGCAAATAAAGCAGGGGGGGGGGGGGGCATTTGAAAACCATAATTTGACTAAAAACCGTCTAGACGCGCAACTAAACCAACTATCCAACTATCTTAATAAGTTGCTGGCAAAAACTTTTCGCCTTGGCAAAAGAGGAGGAAGTACACGAAGAGGAAAAGAAGACGAGAAAGGAGAGTAAGAAACAAAAAGCAGGAGCAGAAGAAGCTCGGGAAATGTAGATGTACAGTTAGAGAGGGTTTCTTTTTTCCAAGGGGGGTGGCAAGAAGCCCAAAAAGGAAGTTGTAGCTGCAGTTTTGTGGCATATACAATTTCGATAATAAGCAACAGCGCCATTGCATTTAGGAGGAAGACAGGAGTTAGCCAAGGGAAGAGAAGGGCAGGTGAAAAGGGTGGTGGCGGAGGGGGAGCAACTGTGGGCGTGGCACACGTGTGCAATGTTAATGCGAGTCACGTCAACGCTGCATACGAAATCGTTTCCCAACTTGCCACAAGTTTCGATGCCACCTGTGCCCCACCTACTTTGCCACTCCCCTCTGGCCCATTACCCAATGTCCCCCCCATACTCTCTATCCCTCCTCTCCACCTCTTCACTGATTTACTGGCCAAAAAGTTGGCTCAATTATTGGCGTTGCATGCAACCTGCTGTATATTGTGGCATTGGCCTTTAAATAGCAACCATAATAGCTGTTCAAAAGGCTGCCCAAGCTGGTAGATACCCTATATTGCGAGCTTTACAGCTACACAGAGTATGAATCAATGTTTCTACTCTCAACTCAGTTTTTATTTAACAGAATTTGATTTTTAAGACTCGAAGTTATCTTAAATTTAAAGCAAACGCTTAACTAAAAATTAGCATAACTTTGGAAACAGTTGACCGATTCTTATGAGGAATTCCACTTTAATCATAACTTGATCTATAAATTGCTTCTGCATTTAAAAATATTTTGTTTTTAAATATATTTCAAATTTTTTTATCAGGCTTTTACTTTTAATCAACTTCTGGTAAACAAATTAGTAAAAATCTACACTTAAAATTTGATTCTGATGAAATTTATTTGTATGCCCTTGCAGAGCTTGAAAGGAGGCGTGGCCTATTCCTTAATTTGAATATTTATTTATGTTGTCTTTTAATTTGATTTTAGTTTCAATTTTGTTTATGAATTGTAATTTTAACTCAAAGTTCATCAGTGCAAGACTTTTAGTACTCAAGCTTATTATGATTTAAGTTCTCTTTACCCCATCTACACTCCTTTCTTTTTTGTCAACAGGGTATAAGTGTTGCTCTAAGCGTTCTTAGCGACAATTGTCGATTGTCTCGATACTCGATTTCTTATTCCCGATTCTCGATTGTCAATTGTCAGACGACGTTTGTGCCTTGCGGCTCTGCCTCTGACACATTTATTGGCATCTTTTGTAGCAGACAAAAGCACAATCAGCTAAACAGACAGTCTGAATAAGAGAGAAAGATAGAGAGAGAGAGAGAGACGAAGACTGAGAAAGAGAGAAAGATATATATAATCCATGTCAAAGTGATTTTTCACCTCAAGGGCAAATTTAACACAATAATTTGCACAATTTGTCAAAACAACCCTTGGGCTAAATGGTATCATAAACCAAAACAGCAGGCAGACAGCACAAGTCACACACCCACACACAACCACACACAGCCACACACACACATGCGCTCGCACACTACATCATTCACACACACACACACACACACACACACCCACAACACACACCACAAAGTCAGACAATTTGATTGTTCTGCGGCGTGCATTTTGGCGTAACGCCCTTTAGCTCTTTTCTAATAAAATAAAAAGAAACAACATGAGCTACCCTATAATTATAAAAAAGCTTGGCAGGGTTAACTAATAATATACCCTATAAACAGAGAATAATTGTAAAAGAGAAAAGTCAACAGCTAATCAATTTTAAATTGTCTTTCTGTGTGAACTGTGTGAAAAAGTTGATCTAAAGTAATAATAATTATTTAGGAAACTTTCTGACAAGGGGGTGTTAAGGGTATAGGGTATAAGTTAGTCAATCACTCCAAGTTAATATAGAAGTTTACTACACATATGCAGCTATTGTAGTTTCGTTATGTTGCTTATAATGAATCTAATTGAAAAGACACATTCCAGAATTTTGTTTAAAATGTTTCTCTGTGAATTCTGATTCTAAATGTAAAAAAGTTCATCTCTTATTTTATTTATTATCACCAAACTAAAGAGAATTTTAAAACTTTTAATTAAGTTTAATTGTAATTTGATATTTATTTCAAAGTGAAACTTTTGCAACTTTTTTCAGTTTTTCTGTAAGACTATTCAACATTTTTTTAAGAGAATAGAATTTTTAATATTTCAGAATAAATTAATATAATTTTTAAAAATGTTTCCGAGATTTTTCTAATTTTCTTATATTCTAAAAAATGTATATTTAATTGTTGTTAATTAAAGTTTTGTCTGAACTTTTTTTTCTGGAAGAGCATATGGAATTTGTTGCGTTTAAGTTTTGTTTGAGTTTTGACATTTGTTTAGGTTTTAGCTTTTGACAATCTACAAATTTGTTGTGGGTTTTTTGTGTGACATAAAGTTGGATTCGGTTTACTTTTATTAACCAGATTCATACACTTTCCACCTCACATTCAAAGGGTGAGGGTACGATAATAAATTGTGAATAAAAATGCAGAACGTATTTTGTATAATTCAAGTGTAGACGAGAGTTGAAAAAGTGCACTTTATGAAATATGCATATATCATTTCTTTTTGTAGTAATATTTTGCATTGTTTTTGCCTTGTTTTTGTAAGGATTTATTTATTGATTTCGAGCAAATTGTTGAAACGTTTGCATTTAATTATAAGTATACATTTTGTTTTATTTTATTTTCTCTTTTCTTTTCTTTTTTTTTCCCTTTACATTTCAGCAAATATTTTGCAAATCAAACAAAAAGTTGTTAGCCACATTGTGTGGCATACAGATCCCCACGATATACGTTGCAGTTTCTTTTGAATAGGTTGCAAGTTTAACAAAAAGAGGAGAGAAATGAAAAAGATTGAGAGTAGAGAGTTACTCAAATAAAGGTAATTATATAAATTGATAGGTATATTTTCAATTTTATTTTGAGCTTTGATAGAATAACAACCTGTATTAAATTACACTTTTCATAAATATTTTAAGCCTGATTAAAAAATAAAATTGAAACTTGAAAGAAATGTGCAAGAGAGTTAATTTTCAAATAAGCCTATTAATAAATGAAATCAAATATATCTAAACACTTAATTTAGTCCCCAGATTTGGTTCTTTTTTGTTTCGAATAAAAGATGAATATTCAGCTATTAATTAACATTCTCAGAATATTGTGAAAATATAATTAAGGAAAGATTTCTAAGAAATCGAAGTAAATTGACTTGGCTTAGCCAACAGAATTTGAATACATTCCAGTTGGAATTTCGCCAAACGGCGTTTTATTGCACAATAATTATATCTCAGATATGTTGTGTATAAATTTTAGCCTTGTAGCTCTTCTCATATCAACTCCACGATGTCGAGTCAGTCAGTGAAAACAGTCAGGACATTTAGTCAACATTGTAGCACCAAAATAATTGTGTATAACAATCCTGAATATAATTTCAAATTGTAATTTAAAGTCATTATTAAGTTTTTAACACTTGGTTTATCTAAACATTGAAACGTATGTGGATTTTATTTACCAAGTAAACCAATCATTAAGTGTTGATGTGTAAACATTTAATTATTAGGTCAGCAAAGTGTTGATGCTTGCTTAAGTATACTTCAGTTTAAATAAATTTGAATATGTATCATTCTTAAAAAGTATTTGCCCACAAATTCAATGCTTCTAGCTGTAACCATCTCTGAGATCTGTTTGTTCATACAACGAGACGAATATTTGCATAAAGAAAAGAATTATATTATCGATGGATGAATTTCATATTGACACAGTTGCAGCTTTAATCACTTCAGTATTAAGGTTTTGTTTTAAATAGTTTTCAATTGAACATTTTTGATAATAGTGTTCATTACATTTACAAAACTCGAATTAAATATTTCAGCAATTCAAATTACGAAAATAACTTTCAGTAAAAGAATCTTTTAATCTTTGTATTTTAGAAATTAACTCATAATTTTTTCTATTATAATAATAATTAATATTCTGTTATAATCTGTTTCATTTCTTAGCTGAAATTTGAGACTGCTTTCAGAAATATTTCATTTGAATATTATCTAATTTCACTGATTAAAGCAGATGGAACTGTATCAAAGTCAATGTTACATATTTTCGAACTTCACTTGTAATTCTCAACTGCTTAAAGCAGATGGAACTGTATCAAAGTCAAGGTTGACAATTGCAAACAATGCAATGCATACAATGAATGCACTTGAATGGGGCTGAGATGCTTTTTGATTAGCACGCAAAACGCATCAATTTGCTTTAATTTGGTTGCAAGAACCGTAGTAGAAGTAACTGCAACTGCCACAGCAAGTTGCAACAAGCGAAATATTTATGTTATTGTGCAACAAAATGCATTAATTCAACTTGAACTGAGCTGAGTTGCAGTTGCAGTTGCAGTTGCAATTGCAATGTGGAGTGTAGAGTGTAGAAAACATGTCTTACTTTGAGCTATTTGTTCACTCCCTCCCGCATTCTCTCTATCTTTGTCTCTCGCTTGGTTTTGTCAAAAAGTGCCTTGCACAACATTTTACATGCGAAGAGAGATGACGTTTTCATTGCCAGTTGCAACTTGCAACGTCAACAAATGGCAACAGAAACAGAAACAGCAACAGAAAATGGAAATGGAAATGGAATGAAGTACGAGTACAATAACAAGTTGAGCTGTGTTTGCTTCAATGAATAACTGGCCAAGTGAGTGAGTGAATGTATGAATGAATAAATGAATAAACAGTTTTTGAAGCTGCAGCAAAGCTTCAACTCAATTCGATTCGTTTCGATTCGATTCGACTCGACTTGCAATACTCTAATTTCCATTGTAGACAATAATTCAAAACCCCAAATTTGGTTTCTTTAATTCCATTTTTTTAACGAGCAAATCCGTTCACTCCTAAGTTCTCCGTCGAAATCTTTGAAATATTTCCCAATTTCCACAAGTTTATAGTGTTGTTAAACAAATCTGTGTACTAATCTAATTCCTAACATGTAAGTATATTTAATTTGGAGACGAACAGAAAAGTTGATTTTTGATTTAAAATATGGTTCCAAATTTTTATCAATCTTTATCAAATTCCTCTCTAATTTCCCTTGAAAATTCCAACATAAAATCAGAGTAGAATTTTTAGTGTGAATAAATACATATCTCTCTGTTTGTCTCACTTCCACTATAATTATTAAAGGCTAACTGTCAGTCGATCAGTTTCTAAATTCTCGCATTTTGTAGTTTTTAAATTAACCTTTGCACTTTTTAAATACCATTTTCTCTATCACGATGCTTGTTAGTAGGGTCTCCACTAATTTATTCACTTCAGCTTTAATAAAGGGTAACTAACAGTCGATCACTCTCTGCACTTCTCTCACTTCATTTAACTTATCTTTTATTTCATCATAATGCATTTTTAGCTTAAAGTTTAAATTCTGTGATTGCTTTCATTTATAACATTGTTTACAGGGTAACTACACATCGTTCAGCCTTCCACTTATTTGGTCAATTTGTGTATGTCTGTGTGTGTTTTCTTTATTTTGACTCGTTTGGAGAGCATATTTCACTTACCGGAACTGCAAAGCAGAACGATTGCTGAGCAAGCGATAAATCCAACAGTGGAGAAGCAGAAAGAGAACGTGTTGTGTCCTTGCAACGCCATGTTGCACAGAGTAGAAGGAAGGGTAACGGGAGAAAAGCAGAGGAAAAACGACTTTTCTTTTTTCCTTCTCCGATAAAAAAAAAATAAAAATCGTTTAGCTCTCGGTTTGATGAGGCTGCAGTTGCTCCTCTGATGATGAAGATGGCAATGATGATGATGTTGTCAATGTCGTTTGACGTTCTTCCAACAATATTTGGAATGCCTCTCTTTTTTTTCAGTTGCTTGCTTCTCTTCCTTTTGTTGATCTCTTTCCTTCTGTTGCTGTCTCTATCTGGCACTCAAGTCAAGTTTATTTAGAAAACAGTGTTTTTGAGTGTGTTTTTCACAGAGATTTGAGGCAATAGCAACAGCAAGAATAATAACAACAATACAAGTGGCCGCAGCCACTCTCATCTATTGGCCACATTGTTGCCACATGCCACACACACACACACCCAGACACACACACACCTCACTCCAAGTCTGTTTCTGATTCGGATTCGGATTTGCAGCACATGCAAATTTTAATTTCCGTTGCTTTCTTCGATGTGCACACAACTGACATCCTTCATTTCCGGTTTTCTTTACTATTTTTTTTATCGCTTCGAGTTCAGCGTTTTTTTCGAATTCAAATTCCAAATCGAATTCTTTGTTTTTTGGGTTCTTTTCAAATCACACAAACAAAAACAACAAACAAGCAATTAAATCAACGCGCGCATTTTTTAATATTAATTTAATTCATTTATTCGATTTTAATTTATGATATTATTTTTTTTTCAATTTCTCTACATTTACGGTTGTGCACTTTCCTGTAAGTTTTTCGTGTTTTCCGATTTACGCGTTCTTCAAAAACTTTTCCCAGATAAGCGCAACGAAACGCGTCCGTTTGTATCTAAATCCGAATTGAAACTGAAAACTGAAAACTGAATTTTTGTCATTGCTGCTGCTATCAGCGGCAAAAGGATATGCAACTCCGTCTTGCCACTCGCGTAGCAGCTGCAGCAACAACAACAACAGACATCGGCAACTGTTGTTCGTGTTGTGGCACGAGGCCAAAAGCCGAAGCGAAGCGAAGTTCAACGATGGCGAAACGAAGCCAACGTATAAGTTACATATGTTGTGGCATACTTTTAAGAGTATTTGTAATTTACAGAATTTCCCTATTTGCAATTGGGGGAAATTTGAGAGAAATAACAGTATTCTAACGGTAACTAATCCCACCGATTGATCCACCTGGGAGTTATTCTAAAAGGCAATGTTTTTTTAATTATTATTTATTATATATTTTCGCATTTTATTATTATTTATATTATTTTTTATTATTTATGGTTTATTATTTAGAATTAATTATTTCTGTTGCCATCAAATCTGTTCTCATTTGACATTCTAACTGTTCTCTACTCAGTATTTTAGCCGGCTGCCATAGTTAGTACATTCACTACTCTTATACAAACACTTATACAGCTGCTCTTCTACTTGTCTCTTCTTCTACTTCGTGTTGTTGACGACGACAACACAAAGACGACGACATCGAAGACGACTTCGTGTCGCTGCCGACGCCTGCGCCACAATATTCGGTAATTTTCAACGAATTACAACGCTCGATGGCCACGTGCGCTGCCTACTGCTTGTTCTTCTTCATCTGTTTCTGCTTCTTCATCATCTTCTTCTGCTGCTTCAGTTGCTGTTGCTGCGCTGCTTCTTTTACTTTGTGCTGCTTTGTGCCGTTAGCAATCATCGTCGCGTCGCTGCTTCAGCTGTTCTCTCGTTGTCCACGTTGTTGTTGCATTTTATCAGACCCTGTGCTTTAAAAGTACAAAGGTATATTCTACAAAAGCTCTTACACTCCAAAAACAATGCCGAAGCAATTGTTGGTATGTACTCCTAAAAGTAGGAGAAATTTGCTTGAATTTTAAATGTATTCAATGGAATTATTTTTTATCTGCATAAAATACATTAATTTATTGTGTCAAATATTTCAATAATTTATAATTTTGTTAAAACAAACAACTGAAGTCTCTGATATGTTTAATAAACCGAGATTTCAAATCTCTAGGGATTATTGGAGTATAGCTATCTGTATAGTTAGCTAAAGAAACTATAATTTTTGACTTTTAAATTTTGTGAATTTGCTCAAAACATTTTTTATTCATTTTTAATCTAAACAGATTATTGGAACATATCTGATAAGTAGCTTAAATGCAAAATCGATTATCATTTTTTCTGCTCTATTTAAATTCTTACATAATCTTTTTCGCAGACTGTATTAAAGCTAGAGTCACCTTTTCCTATTTATCAGGAACTGTTCAGTTTTGGGCTTGAATAAATACAAACTGGTATTGCAAGATCGGTTCTATCCTAAAAACTTTATCATGATCGGATAGAAATTTGCAAGCTTAAGAAACAATTTGGCGCTGCTAAAGAAAAAGAGGAGAACCTTGTATTTAACAAAATAAGTAAAGGGTCTTTTGAAGTCGTGTACTCTCCAGGGTAACCTTTCCTACTAGCCATCATTTTTTTTTCTGGTTGTTGTTGTTCTATGCAGAGCGTTGCTTCTGCTTATCAGTGAGAAGCGCGAGACAACAACGCGTTGCCCTCCCTCCCACCTAATTCTCCCTTACTATCTGCCCCATCCCTACCCCGTCTCTACCCCCTTTCTCTCCCTCTGCTTGTCGTTATGTGATGTCCTGCCTCGTTTGGCGCTCGTTGATGTCGTGTGCGCCTTGCGAAAAGCTTTGATATAAATTCTTATTGGCGCATTACAAATTGTCGTCTTTGCTTGTTTTATGTGAGTGTGTGTGTGTGTGTGTGTGTGTGTGTACATAATGTAATCACTCACATAATACTAATACAGACACACACACTACGTGTGAGCGAGGGAGATAGAAAGTGTGACTCTCGCTTATTGTTTGTTTGTCATTAGATTTCGCGCATATTTTCCATAATTAGATTTTCACTTCATTTGCATACAAATGATGAAACAAAACAGAATAAAAAAAATTGAAAGATTTTTCATGTATTCATTGTATTGTCTTGTGTGCTTTTGTCTTGATATTTTTTCTCGGTTTCTGCTTCTGCTTCTCATTCTTCGTACACGCATAAATTAACCCACAGGCCATATCTGTCAAATGCCTAATGCAAGGATTTATCACATACATTGTTTTGTGGCTAAAGATACTTACTAATCGTTACTCCTTACTCGCTGCTTTAGTTTATTGTTTGCGTAGCATATGTCCATCTTAATCTTTAGCTTTCATCATTCTGTAAGGCATAATCATTAGTTTATCACTCGCTACTTTGTGCTCGTTACTCGCTACACGCAGCTTGTCTTGCATTAATTTTTACAAAACTGCCGTACATTTTAAGCTCTCGCTATCGTCAGTTTTAAATATGTAACATATTTCTTGATTCTGTTTCTCGTTAGTCTTCACTCGTTGCTCACTACACGACTTATTTCGGATTGATTTCAGATCCGTTTCAAGTCACTTTGTCTCTATTTTTATAGTGGCAGCGTTGCCCGCTGCTATAATATTATTTATTCGATATGATTTATGCTAATTTTTGTCTCTCTTTTCCATTGTGCTGTAATACACAACAAACATAGCATTCCTTTTAGCTACTCGTTACTCGATTGTTATTTTTATCACTTTTGGCTACCACTATTTACGTTTGAAATACAAAACAAAACGCAATTTGTCAATTGCCTAATGGAAAACATGCCCTACACGAATTTCCTTTCAATTACTCGCTATTTGTCGTTACTCGTCACCTGCTAATAATTAAATGAAAACCGCAATTGGAATGAGGGGGTTAGGTGGGAAAAGAAAAATGAAAAGCAATCAACAGAAAAAGCTGCTAATTCAATTCAAATGTCTCAGCTAAATTTGAGTGGCGTCTCGTTGCATTATTAAATGCCCACGCAATTCAATCAAAGTCACAACGCAAATCCCACACACACACACACATGAACACACGCACACCTTGGTGACCCATGCCACAAAAATCAAACCCAAAAACCGAAACCAATCACTTGACATTACAATTGAAAGCGAAGTCAGTCCCAAACCGAACAACGACAACAACACACAACAATTTTCCATGTAAAATTTAACACTTTGAATTTGACTTTTCAATGCTCTGCATAAATGTTTTGGGAATTACAATAAAAATGGATTGAAATCTGTAACATAGTAACTATAGATATGTGATGGTTTAATAGGATTTCATAGAAGCTTGCACGTATTGTATTCTACATTTAATATTTGTTGGTGTTCTACTAGAAATGTGTATATTTATACCCTGTGGGGTATATTAAGTTTGTTAAAAAAAGTTATGTAACAGGCAATAGGAGACGTGGTAAAACGAAAGGATCTCAGAGATGGTAAGACCTAGAGATACCAAATTTGGTACGAAGACTTCTTATATTTACACGCAAAAGAAGATTATTTCAAATTTTGGATGAGCCAACCCCTTTTCCCACAAATAGCAAAAAACCATAACCATAAATATTATTATTATTATTATTATTATTATTATTATTATTATTATTATTATTATTATTATTATTATTATTATTATTATTATTATTATTATTATTATTATTATTATTATTATTATTATTATTATTATTATTATTATTATTATTATTATTATTATTATTATTATTATTATTATTATTATTATTATTATTATTATTATTATTATTATTATTATTATTATTATTATTATTATTATTATTATTATTATTATTATTATTATTATTATTATTATTATTATTATTATTATTATTATTATTATTATTATTATTATTATTATCTATTGAACCAACAACAACAACACAAAAACAAAGAGAACAACAACAGCAAACAGCAGCAGAGGACGTGATCAACGCGTTCCGACAAAGCGGGAAAACGGCAAGGTTGCCTGTAACGCAAGGGACTCCAATTCGAAATTGCGCGCAACCGACGCCAACTCATCCGCCGCCACCACCTGAAGCAGAGAACGCTCCAACACCCGCAGCTACAGCTGACACTCCAGCAGCTCAGCAACAGCAACATGGCCGGCTGATGACGCCAACCCAGGTGTTCATTGCAAAGATGAGGGCTGATGAAGAAGCAGCAGTGGCCGACTGTAGACGAGTCCTGCGAAAAATCAAAGCAGCAATAATGAAGCAGCGTAACATAAGCATGGATGTAAAAGACGGCGTATCTGAGCTTAGCGAGATTTTGACTATTCTCGAGACCTGCAGGTCTAGCTGGATCAATGCGGAGACTGCGAGAAATTCAGAAAGAGAAAGAGCTCGTAAAAACGCAGAGGTAGAGACGCCCACAACAAGCAAGAGAGTCGAGGATAGTCTAGTTAAAAGCAAGCGAGTAGCCACAAGCCCCGCTGAGACGCCGATGCCCCATAAAAAGGGGCGGGATGATGATCTCGAGAAATGGCAACCAGTCGCAAGTAAAAAGACAAGGAAAGCACAAAAGCAGCAGGCCAAAGTACAGCCATCAAAGGATCCTGTAGTACAACCCATAGCGGAAAACAAGGGACATAACCAACAGACAAACAAAACTCGCACAAACAAGCCCAAAAATGATGCGATCATTATAAAGCCAGCAAATGGGCACAGTTACGCTGAGGTGCTCAAAAGCCTACGAGCCAATGCTAAACTTGACGCTGATGTCAATATTAAAGGAGTTCGCAAGACGAGGACAGGTGCTCTTCTCCCGAATTGGAAAAGGCGAGAAGCTGAATCCGCAGCTCTGTGAGCAAATCAAGGCAACGCTTCAAGAAACCGCTGACGTAGCTAGCGCCAGTCCTATGGCCAAAATAGTCATAAGGGACCTCGATGCGCTGACAGTACAGGACGATGTGCTCAACGCAATCAAAGGCTTGGTGCCCGATGCATCAAACGACATTAAGGTGACAGTGTCTGCCCCAAATTCCCGGGAACAGACGCAGGCCTTCGTCACGCTGACCGAAGAAAACGCTGCAAAACTCCTAACTATCGGGAAAATTAAAATCGGCTGGCTGAACGTAAAAATGAAGAGATGGGTCACAATCAAGAAGTGCTTCAGATGCCTGGGCATTGGTCACATGCAGTATGACTGCAAGGGACCAAACCGAAAAGGTGAAGGTCTGTGCTTTCGGTGCGGCGAAACTGGCCACAAAATGGCGCAGTGCCACAAGACTCCCAAATGCTGGGCATGCATCGATGCGAATATAGCTCCCGTGGACCATCTACCGGGATCCAGCAGATGCGGAGCGCGCAAGCAGCAGAACGTGTCGAAGAAATGAGAGGTAGATGAGGTTCTCCAGGCAAATATGCACCGGAGCAAAACTGCTGACAATCTCCTGAAACAGCTCTTGCTGGAGAAGGGGACGGACGCAGTCATCATCAGCGAGCAGTACACGAAGGCCAATTGCGGCAACTGGCTACAGGACGACACTGGGACTGCAGCCATCTGGATTATATCCACTGGAAGCTTTCCCATATTAAACAGCGGACGAGGAAATGGATTCGTGTGGGTTAAGGGCAGCAGATACTCGCTTATAAGCTGCTACTTAACACCAAACGATCCCATTGCGGAATTTGAGGCCAAACTTGACAGCATCGAAGACTGCGCACGAGAAATCGGAGAGCCTTTGGTCATGGCAGGCGACTTTAACGCTAAGGCGGTTGAATGGGGATCAAGCGACACAGACCCGAGAGGACGGCGAACTCTTGACATGGCGTCTAGACTGGGCCTTGTTGTAGCAAACTCAGGGACCAGCACAACTTTCCGAAGACCTGGATGCGTGGCCACTACACCGGACATAACGCTTGTATCTGAGCGGCTTGCTGGTGCACTCAAAAACTGGACAGTACTCGAGGATTATACTGGTAGCGACCATCAGTACATCGAATACAGCATCGAGTTGACTAGTCGCCCCCAACCAACCAATGTTCAGAGGGGAACACGCAAGTGGAAGAGCGAGCGTCTAGACATCCCTGCGTTGCTCGCAACCCTGGACAACAGCTCGGTGCAACAGCGGCCAGCTCACGACTCGGAGACGATTGTGCAGCAGACGATGCAGAGCATCATCAGGGCTTGTGATGCTGCTATGCCCAGGGTCAAACGAGCACACCAAAGGAAAGCGGCTTACTGGTGGAATGAGGAGATAGCCGATTTGAGAAGCGCATGCCTCCGCTGTAGACGAAAGCTCACTAGATCCCGAAGACGTGGCCCAGCAGAAGCGGAATTGAGCGCCTACAAAACCGCAAGACAGGCGCTGAACGGTGCTATAAAAACTAGCAAGAAGACCAAGTGGGAGGAGCTTCGAAACGACATAAATAGCAACCCTTGGGGCATGGGCTATAAGATAGTCATGAAGATGTTGGGTGCAACCCCATCCCCTCCGCTCCTGGACAGCAGCAAGATGGCGGAGATTGTTGGTACACTGTTTCCAACACATCAACCACTGGAAGCACTTTTGGAAGATCAGCCAGACGAGGTGCCCCCCTTGTTCACGCTGCAAGAGCTTACATCCGCTGCTGGCGCTCTAAAGAGTAAGAAATCTCCGGGACCAGACGGGGTTCCAACTGAGGTCCTAAAAGTAATCGCATCCGAACGCCCGCATGTGCTGCTAGACATGTACAACGCCTGCCTAGTAGAAGGAAACTTTCCAGCGGTCTGGAAGCAGCAGAAACTGACCTTAATCAGCAAAGGAAAGGGAAACCCAGAGTCTGCCGAAGCATACCGACCACTATGTATGCTAGACACGCCCGGTAAGCTGCTGGAAAGGCTAATTAAGCCTAGACTTGCTGCTGCGGTCGAGAGCGCTGGTGGACTGTCACCTAGACAGCACGGCTTCAGAACCGGCCATTCCACACTTGGAGCGATCCATGACGTAATTGACACCGTAGCGAACGCGCAGAGGGGAAACCATTTCTCGCGCAAAATAGTGCTGCTGGCGACACTAGATGTTCGCAACGCATTTAACAGCGTAAAGTGGAGAGACATCCTCAACACTCTGGAGACCAGGTACCAAACTCCAAGGTACTTAATGAAGATGACGAGGAGCTATCTTAGCGATCGTGTCCTCTTGTATGACACAAGTGATGGCAGTAGACGACTCACGATCACGTCGGCACACAGGGGTCTATCCTTGGACCTGATTTGTGGAACGACACCTATGATAGCATCTTGGACATGAAAATGCCAGAGGACTCTCATTTAGTGGCTTTTGCTGATGACGTTGCCGCAGTGATTGCCGCGCGCGACACCACTAAAGCACAGCGTAAGCTAAACGCGGTGATGACGCAGGTCCAAACGTGGCTACGCGATCACGGCCTCAAGCTGGCTGCAGAAAAAACGGAGCTTCTTCTCCTTACAAGAAGCCACATACCGCTAGAAGTGCCGCTGCAGGTCTGTGGCCACGCAAAAAGCACGCAAAGATCGGCGAAGTACTTGGGGCTACAGCTGGACAGCAGACTCAACTATTGGGCGCAGATACAACACGCAGCAAAGAAAGCCAGCAGAGCTACAGCATCCCTGGCTAGACTGATGGCCAACATAGGAGGTCCCACACAGAGCAAGCGGAGATTGCTACTGACAGCCAGCAATACCATATTGCTATATGGATGCGAGGTGTGGGCTGAAGCTTTGAAAGCTGATTCCCGACGCAAGGTGTACGCGTCGGTGCAACGTACTGCGGCACTCAGGATCGCATCGGCTTACCGGACAGTATCCGAAGCGGCAGTACTGGTAATTAGCAGCTGCATACCCATTGATCTGCTAGCCTTTGAACGCAGGAAACGCTGGGAAGAAAAGCGAGAGGGAAGAGTGTCGACCTTCGAAGAGGCTAGGCAGCACACCATTCAGCAGTGGCAAGAGCGCTGGCAGACAGCAACAAACGGCAGATGGACGTTAAGACTCATACCGAACGTGAAGAGCTGGATGGAGAGAGAGTATGGAGAGGTAAATTATTACCTTACGCAACTGCTGTCCGGACATGGGTAATTTCGCAAATACCTATTCCGCATGGGAAAAACGGGAAGCACCTGCTGCATCTATGGTGATGCGGACGTGGACGATGCAGAGCATACCTTTTTCTATTGTCACAAGTGGAACGATCACAGACGCTTGGCAGAATGCACGATGGGGCCCATCGAGCCGGAAAGCTTTGTCGAGAAAATGCTGCAACGGACGGAGTTCTGGGACGCTGCAACGGCACTCGCGAGTAGTGTTCTTCTAGAGAAGAAACGCGACTTGGACGCAGTGATACTGGAGGAGCGACGAATGGCGGAAATAGAGGCACTTTAAACATCAGCAAGTGCTTAAGAGAGGGCGAGTCCGGACGCGGACCGACTAGCAGAACGCTATGAAAGCGTGAGTAGTCGGCGCTGTGAGCGAAAGGGCACCACTTCGAAGTTATGCGAAAGCGCTCCCGAAGTGGGTAAAGGCCTAAAAAAAGGGGGGGTCGTTAGTGGGTGCAAGCCCCACATACCTCTCTGCGACGGCAGATCGAGAGATGCGTGTAGGCATTTTCCCCTCCTTAGCCCAAAAAAAAAAAAAAAAAAAAAAAATATTATTATTATTATTATTATTATATTTATTATTATTATTATTATTATATTTATTATTATTATTATTATTATTATTATTATTATTATTATTATTATTATTATTATTATTATTATTATTATTATTATTATTATTATTATTATTATTATTATTATTATTATTATTATTATTATTATTATTATTATTATTATTATTATATTTATTATTATTGCTATTATATTTATTGTTGTTATTATTATTATATGTATATATATTTTTTAACCAAGTGAAATAAGAAATATTTGTGATAATGAACATATTTCCAACAAGAAAAAAACAAAGAGAAAGTAAACAAGAAAGAAAATTATATATAAATATATAATATATAAAAAAAACAGTTTGAAAAAAAACACATTCAAAAAAAACATATTAAAAAAAAACCAGGAGAACAACGCCGCGCACTCTTAAGTGCTGCCGACAAAATCTGTTAGCAAATACATAGGCAAGTTTACCAAGTCTTGCTTAAACTGTTTGGGAACTATAAGTCGCAAATGTAAAAAATCAGCGTCAATAAGTATGCAACATTATTTTTGCTACTGTCAAATTGAAAATGTACAATATCTCTGTTTTTTTTTTGTAATTTTCATTACAGCCGTTTCTTATCTAATTGATCCATATTGCCATTTTTCTGATGGCGTTCTTAGATTTTGACCGAATTCCAGCGATGTCATTTAATTCTTTAATTCTATAGGAGAATTATGCTTTATTCTCGTGTTCGGCATTTGCTCAACAGCTAGACGACAGAAAATGACATATATTCTCCATATAAATTATTGCCTACAAAATTTAATATTAAAATTATTAAAACTGCATTTAAATTTTTCTAAGTATACCTTCAAATTTGTATATTTTTTTATTAATATGTTAACATTTTTTACAAATTTTTATGTATATTTATATATTATGCCAACATTTTTGATATAATTTTATAATATTTAGTTTTATTAAAATACATATATGTATAATTTATTTTTATTTGCTCAAACAAGTTCAATATCTATTATATTTACCAATTTTAAATAATTGTTTTAAGCCATACTTATTTTATACATGTTTTTTATTGTCAAGTATTTGATTTGTTTATAAAAGTATCTTAACCAATTATGCTTCTACTTTGGTTAGGGTGTTGCCTTTTTGCTACATGTACCAATAATTGAAAGCAGGCTAAACGCCATTGAACCGTTTCGCCCGGTTCGCTTTGCCGTTTCAACCGATTCACCCTTTTTGGCATTGATTAAGGCAGCCCAAAAGAGTATGCAACACATTTTTGCAATTTTCGCACCGTGGCTCTTGCAACTGTTGTTGTTGTTGTTGTTGTTGTTATACCTTGTACTCAACACCCACCAACACACACATATCGAGATAAATGGAGAGTGGTAAAGAGGGAGGGTGAGGGTCGGAGTAGAGGGAGACAGCGTCAATGCAATTGAATTCGTGGCAGTTTTAATGTAATTAGTTTTTACACCTTGCTAAAAGCAGACACACAAAAGACCCTCTCAGTAGGGAAAAGGAGTAGGGTATAAAGAGTGTGGGAGAGGGGGGGGGGCGTAATCGAGTAGGTAAAGGGGAGAATGGGGATAGCTTTTGGCTTTTTGTCTGCGCATTTTCTAATTAAAAACGCCAACGGCAATTGTTATTGGGGTCTGTCTCTGTGTTCCTGTCGCTGTCTGAGCCGCAATTGGATAAAGCTCCAGCTAATTGGCAACAAGATAAATCGCTGTTGCAATTTGCCGCCTGAAATTATGCGACAAGATCAATTTGAGGGCCAAGGTCTGCAGTTGTTGTAAATTTCCCAATCCGACGGCAAATTGCAAACCACCCACCCAGCCACCTTATCATAAAAGCCTCGCCTGAAAATGGGGCAATTCAAGTCGAAAACAACTTGAAAAACTGCTGTTCAGTGTAAATTGACTATGGGATACCCTAAAATATATTTAACGATTACTTAACGAAAGACGGATAAACAATAGACGTTTAAGAAACCTCTTTCTTTTTCGCGCATAACTTTGATATTTATAAAGCTGGTATTATGCAATTTTAAAATGATTATATTATATTGTTATCTAAGCTTTTGCCCCATAGAGCCTGAATTTTATGAAAATTTCAATACATTATGAAATTAGGTTTTCTGCCCCAAAACGCAAAAAAAATCGATTGGTTATCTCTTTAAAAAAAACTTCTAAAAATAGACAATGAATATAATTTACGTTAAAACTAAAACTTTCAGAATTTCCAGACATTTTATTCTACAAACTAATTTCGACTGATCAAAAACTATTTTATCTATGTATTTATATAAAACTTAGCCCTGACTGAATGATTTAATCATCATCGTGTAGCCAAAATTGTAAGAGCTACGAGGCTGAAATTCTTAAACAACATAGCTGAAAAATAATTATCGTGTAATGAGACGCCATTTTACGAAATTCCAACTGGAAATTGGAATTCAAAGTTCAGAATTGCTTTATATTCTGTGTCCTTTACTTATACAGCTAAATTACTCATTTTTGCTCGCATCTTGGTAAATACAGGGTATGCATGGAGAAAGAAAGGAGGTAAAACTCATAACAGTTTTACGACTTTTGGTTTACGCCTTTCGCGTATTAAAGCCATCAAAATGTGGTGGGCGTGGCAGTCCCAGTCGAAGTCAACACTGAGGTGCTGTTGTGGTGCAGTTTGTGGTGCGGTGGTGTTGCAAGTGTTTTCCTGTGCTGCGAATTTGAAATTAATATAACTAAAAGGTTTTCACGCTGCGTGTATCTGACGGATGCTTGTTTCGCTTTAGCTTCGCCTTCATATCTATCTATTTTTATTTTTTGTTTGTTTTTTTTGTTTTATATTGATTTTCACTCGCCACGCGGACCAAAGAAAACAGAAATGAAAATGAAAAACTAGTGGGACCCTCCATAGTCGAGAGAACTTGACTGTGAGAGACCCTGCATCAAGGTAAAAACCTTCCTCCCTCTACGATTTTGCTTTAATTAAGGAAAAAGTCAATAAATTATACATATTTTTAATTTAAATAAATTTAGTTTTAAATATTAAATTCCAACATACTATATTCCTTAAATAACTTGCGAGTTTATTATTCGATCGCAATGAAATTGTCAGGATAGATATTTTTTGTGTTCCAGATAATAAAACATATTCCTCTGTCTCTTACGCACTTTTCTTTAAACAATTTAAGCAACACTTTGTACTTTTCAAGTACAGGGTCCAAAAATAGCAAACGCAAGAAAAGTGTGGGAAAATGTGAGGGGGAAAAAAGTTAAAGGACGAGAACGTTGCCTGCGGCATGCGTTTAGTTTTTGGCCTGGTCTTTTGGCGTTTAAGTTGCCAGCGAATGTGTTGCCAATGCTCACATACACACACACACACACTCACATAGATAAGGGGTTGTGTATGGTTTTAACCCTTGACTGATTGGCAGTGAGTGCAGCAGCCTCAGGCAATCTGAAAGCATTCGCAGAGTTCAACTTTGATTCAGCTAATGAACTAGTTCCGGTCCAGCTAGTTTGCTTGCTCAATTGACGCTTAAAAGCAGCTCAGCATCGAGTAGCATTTCAAGTGGCAATCTGATCAACTAATATGCGCTTTGTTCGATCTGGCAAGGCTGTGCAGCGATATTTGCCAAAGAACTTCACTTACTCTGGTTGAATTGATGGAGAGCAAGTAAAGAGTTGTGTCCGTATGAAACACTTCTTGCACAGAGCTTAGAAACAGCCTCAGAGCTAGTTTGTGATAGGTGGCAACGTTGTCGTTTCAAATTATTCAAATAAAGACGTCTAGAGATTGGAAACTAATATATTTAATTATAGTTAAATTTCACAAATTGTTTAGCTCAGCTTTGTGCAAGCGTTGCCACTTAGCTTGTGAATGTTATATATACAAAAATGGCAACTCTGTTATCATTTTCAATTACGAATATTTCTTTTGAAATATGTAAGTGTTGCCACTTACATTACAAGGTTTGCAACACTTATAAAAGTTGAAAAGTAATCGGTTCCATTTAGAACTTTTGAACTAGTTTATTTAGTTCACGTGTGCCCTAACCAATTTCAAACACATCCACACAAGGGTTAAGGCCCGTTTCAGCCATATTTGATAGCGAGCATCGAAATTGTTATTTATTTATTTATATGCATTTGACTGCTGTTCTTTTTTCTCGATTTTTTTTCCGTCCTTTGCTCTTCCACCTAAGATCCTGGCAACTCTTTGGCATATTTATCATAGCAAAACATTTATGGGTTTACTATAGCAGAGTATGTGTAGAAAAGGGATGTAGAAAATTCAGGGGTGTCAAGGAAGTTAGCGACGCGTTGACTGCAACTATCAGCAATTGAATTCAGTGTGGATGCCACAACGGAACCACTGACCTAGCTTAAAGGCTAGATGTCCTTTAAATCAATATTAGAGTTTAGAAAAGGTTTTACTTGATGGTATTTGGAACTAGGTACTTATTGATCTGATTGGGTTGTCCTAGTTTTTCCAATCCTTGCAACAAATGTTAAATCAATTACAAAATGTTGTGGATACCTTCAGTTTTAAATTTAAAATAAGAAATTTAAATTATTTGATAACGACTTACTTAAATTGATTAATTTCAAATCCTATTTTCAGATTTAGTTTTAATTTTTATTAATTCGTTGTCAATTGTAAAATTTATATGAGTAAATTGTATATGAATTTTACTTCAGTGCCTTAAATAATAGCCGCTAGTTGGTTGCACTTGGAATCGAATAAAATATATAATTGACTACAGAGTCTCTTAGAGTCGACTTCGCTCGACTGAAGCATTTTCTACGGGTCTTCTTTTCTATATATTATTATAATGTTGCCGTTGAGTTGCGGCCTTCAGGTGTAAACATTATCAGCATTTTCATGCTTCAAACGTAAATTTATTGTTGCCACAGCAACAACAGCAACAGCAGCAACAACAAAAAGTAGCAGCAACAATGATGTGACCCTGGAGGTGCAACTGTAACTGTAACTGTAACTATAAATGTAACTGTAGCTGGAGTTGAAGTTGAAGTTGTAGCCAGGCAATCAAAGGGGGCAAGAACTTTATTGCTGCAATTGCTACATCTCAGGTTGCAACTGTTGCTGCTTCTGCAGCTGATGTTGCTGCTGCTGCTGTTGTTGGTGGTGTTGTTGTGTGTACATTACGCTAAATTACATTTTGAATATTAAATCGATGCTGTTGACCTTCCACCTGCCAACAGCTGCCACCTGAGTTTGACTTGAGTTGATTTCATCATCTTCTAACTTGCAATCGAAATCAACTCCCCTTTCCCCCCACCCCCTTCCATCTATTTCCCACTCAGTCTGCAACACCCCCTTTTTACCTCGCTTACAACCTTGTCATCATTGCAAATGTGGTTGCTGCACTTGTTCAATTGAATTTTGCGGTAACTTGACTCTATGGCATCCTCCTCTCTTGAAGTCAACTCTCAAAGTATAGCTTTAATTTGTTGTGCACACTGAAAAAAAGTCTGGTGTCTCGAAATAGCAATGGTAATTTTAAATATATTAATTTAAAAATAGGCAAATATTTAAACAAAATCTCGTAAACTTTAAACATGAGAATACAAACCTTATAATCCACAGAGAGCGATTAACTTTTTATTTTACACTAATTGATACAAATTTCGAGTAGAGTCTTGACTAGAATTCGCAACTAGTTCTAGTGACTGAAAAGTGATATTACAGATGATCGCTCGTCCAATTTTGTTAGTCAAAAAACTTATTTGCGATATAATCCTAATTTAAAGTTTATTCTTCAGCAGCCTGTATAACGTTTAAGAATAAGGCGCAAAGAAATAAAGGAAAAACAAATGTATATTCAAGGCAAATCAATTGGTTATAAAACTAGCAGACCTCTGTAGTTTTGACTTCCAAATAACCATCAAAAGGAAATGCACGAAGACAGTTTGAAAAAGCAAAAATGCTTAATCAAAAAGAAGGAGAAGAAGAATCAAAATCAAAGCCACTTCACATCAGGGAGTTTTTGTGATTTTCCGATTCCGATTGAGATTCAGATTGAGATTGGGATTCGGATTCTAATTTCGATTCGTGTTTTTAGTCAGATTAAGCGTCAGCTACGTGTGGAGTGTGTGGCAATGTAGCAAGAAAAGGGTATATAGACAGGCAGACAGAGAGAAAGAGAGAGAGAAAGCGAAGAGAGAAGAAAGAATGGGAAGCAAGAAATATTTGTATGTTTGCTGTGAGGGAGTTTAGTCAGGCATTCAGTCACGCACATGGTGCAAAACATTTCACAGGCACGCAACACCTCAACTCAACACACACTCGCACACACACTCGCACACACACTCACACACACATACACACACACACATACACACACACACCTGCACACAAAGGGCAAGGACACGCATGTGAAGCTAAAATCGTTGGCTTCTTCAGCGTTTTTATATACCCTGTATCTAGAGCTGGCTTGAATTGGGGATTTCTTGTTGTTGGCCAAGAGTTTTATTTAGAATTCCCAAACGGTTCTTACAAGCCATGTTCCTATCTTTAGACAGGTGATTTTATATGTTCTTTTGTTATTAGTTTTATTATTATTATTATTCTTTACATTTTATTGATTCACGTTCAGTTCAGAATTGGCTGTCAAGGGTATTCACCAGTCGAACATTGCCTTAATGCTTTAATTTACTTGTAAAATGCACACATTGTTCATGAGAGTTGATTACTTGCTTTTAGCTGCTACAGTAAAAACTGCTTGCAAAGAAAGTTTCTTGAAATGTTTGTCGTTTTCCTTGTCAAATACTTATATATTTAAAATATATTAATACTAATGCTTATTCAGGAAAATTTTGCGAAAGCTAAATTATTATTTATTCACCTGTTAAAGTTTTAAGAGTTTAATGTGTTATACCAATAATTATAGAAATTGAAATTTTTTCTTATTTGTCTTTAGTCATTTACTACTGGACCTAATTTATTCTATAGTTTTATAAAGATGACTCTTTAAGAGTTATGTATAGTTAAATATTTTAAATTTTTATATAGCATATAATTATTTTCAACCAGTTGTTACTTTGTCTGAAATATTTCCTCCTTGGGCTTTTAGTTAGTTACTCCTGTAGCTGTGTGATGACATTTGTTGGTCTTTTTTAGCCTTTTTTTGTATCTGAGGGGTTTGCCTGCCGTTTTATTACTCAGCTTTTGGCTAGCAGCAACGTGTGTGTGTGCATGTGTATGTGTGTGTGTGTCTTGGCTTGTAATAAGAAGTAATTTTAATGTGTTAATTCAGTTGGTGGTCGTTGGCAGCGTGTCAGGGATCAACTAACAAGAAGATTGAGGAGAAAAAAGTAAATGCAGCTGCTGAAGTAAAAGCAGAAATTAAGAGAGAGTCGAGAAGACAATGAGATACCCATTACTTAACTTAATATAACATTAGTTCAACCTTCTTATGCATCTAAAGCTCAAAATGTTTACAAACTACTGCATATTTTAGGGGCCTCGCCTTGATTAGAAACAAAAAACAAGTCAAATTTTTAAGTTACAATGATGAAAACAATAAACTTTTAATTTAATAATTATGAAGAAGGTGGAGAAAAATTAGAGGGTCATTTGAGCTGCTGTTGTTATTAACTTAAAGCTGCAACCAAGTGTAAAACGAGTTGCAACAACTGCAAACAACAACAACAACATAGAGAAATACAAAAACAACGAGAAAAACACTAAACAAACACGCGCCATTTTCAATTAACAACTTTTTCTATTTCAACGAACTTTACAGCAACTCGAACAACAACCACAACAACTACTAGTAGAAAAGGCTAAAGTCAAGAGAACCCAACTGCAAGAGACCTTGTACTTATTCTGTAAAAACAGGGTATAAACACACGTCAGTGTTCCAATCATTATAAAATATATATACGAATATACGTATACATTATACATATCGGTAGTAAAATTATTATTGGTATTGATAAAGGCAAATGATGATTAAGTGTATACGATATACTCGTATGACAAAGTTAAGAGTCCCTATGTAGCTTTTAAGTACAGGGTGCAACAACTTGAACAACGTTTAACAAAACGCCGCTGCGTTTTACTAATTGATTTGCCAGTGGCTGCCACCAGGTAAACCCATTGTTGCTTAAGGTCCTTAAGGTCGCTCCTTAGGTACTTAGGTCCTTAGCTGGCCACGCCCCTCTTTCTCTCTTCCAACCGTGCGCCTTTAACTTGTGCTGTCTTTACCTTGTTGCACACAATGAATGTGAATGCATTTGCAGCCTCTTTCTCTTTACAACCTCATTGCCATCTCCATATATACCCTGTAGCCTGTAGATGGGGTATACATTGAATCACATAGAGAAAATTAGTTGAATCAAAGTATAAATATTATTATTTCCGATTATTTTTCTCTCGATTATGTCTGCTTGTACTTGCTTACAGGATATCTACTAGTCGTGAATACTCCTCAACTTGTTGTCTCTACTTAACACTGCGCTTTGTTTTACCTGTAGCTTCAAGGGGTATAGGAAAAAGGATAGCTGCAGGAAAAGGAAGGCAGTGTATGCTCTGCTTAGGGAGAAAGAATAGGAGGGGAGGTCGAAGAGGTAACAAAAGGGAGCAGAGGGAAAATTGGAGTTTGGTCTCCACTCTATTTTGGTTTAGTTTTGCTTTCGTGCTCATTTGTTGCCAATTAGTTTGTGGAGCATCGCAGTCAATTGGAAATTTCTGTTTGTTGTTTTAATGTGTTGTTATTGTTGTTGGGTTGTTGCTGTGGTTGTTGTTGTTGGTCGACTGGGCAATGATGACAAAGTTGCCCAAGGGTATATCGAGCACCTATCCAACTCTATAGAGCAGTGTTGCCCCTAGATCTTGAGATAAAATCTGCCAGAGAAAATGCTAATAGCTTTAAATAAAGCTAGCTATTAATTAGGACTGCTCTTAGAAAATTATGACTTATGATTAAGAAGGTATCTGAGTTTTAGAACTAACAGTGCTGTACACGTTAACAGTGCTGTACACGTTAACAGAGCTGTATACGTTAACAGTGAGTACATCTGTTGAGGCCCTACCGACTTTTCCGTAAAGTTTTCCTAAAATTCAACTCATCAGATCTTGTTTATTTAAATTTTAAGATCTTGCAACTATAAAGTGGCTAAATGTAGCTATTGAATAGCTAAACTGACAACACTTCTATAGGGCTCTTTTGTTGTTGTTGCTGTTTTGGTTATCCATTTATCGATGCGGCAAACTTTTGTAATGACTTTGAAAATAAAACGAGGCAAACTAATGGAGACCCAATGAGACCCCAACAGACGCTCTCAACTTCTCCCTTTTCCTTTTCCTTCTCCCTCACCACTCCACCCCGCCCATTCATGAACAGATTCCCAGGTGAAGTTAAAGAAAATAAGAAACAAAAATTAACACAAAATGAAACAGAACAAAAGACTAAATTATCTCCAACTATTGACAATAATGAGCTTTGCTAATGAGTAATACTGTAGTAAAAGAAGGGAAAGCAGAGGAAAATGAATACTGGGAAATAGAGAGAGGAATGGGAAAGGGAAATACCATCCAAATGGTCAGTCCCACAAAAAACAATGTGCAAATGACAAAAGTTTTGTCTGTGGATTTGTTGCCCCTTTCTCGACATTTCTTTTGTCGTATACCCTGTAAAATTAAAAAGAGCTATATAGAAAGTAAAACTTCCCTTAGAAAAACGTAGTTGTTAAAATATAAAATTATATTAATTATAGGGTGAGTTGATGGAATGGATGGACTTTACATATGTTCAATCTTTAAATATTATTTTAAATGACCAACCACTTACCAGAGTATCTGCCAGTCAAACACTGCTTGCTTTACCTCAAAACGGGTGCATTAAAAGAAAAGTTATTGTTGTAGTTTTTGTAGGCGAAATTATATGTTTACTGTTAATTAGGTGCTGAATATTGGACATACATCGTACTTAATGGCTACAAGAAAAGCAAGAGTTGTGGCAACCCTATAAAAGGCCACATGAAATTGCCTAATTCTCATTGGGATTGGATTGAATCGTAAATACATGAGAATGGGAAATAATTCATGCCAAGTAAGACTTCTGTTAGTTCATAGTGTTAAAATCGAAGTAGAAATCGAACATTCGACTAGCATATAATTTGTAGGACTGTCACTTGTCTCTTTAAAATACCCAGAACTATTAGGAAAAATTCCTTTAAATGTTTCCTGAGGATATTTCAAGATTTATTGCTACAATCATTTATCGATAGAAGCTTTTTATGGTTTCTGCAGCTGAACTCTTCAAAGCAATTTTTAGTGAATTAAAAGTTTAGATGCATTAAATACTTCAAACTTGAATTGGTTTTTGACTCTTCTATGAATTTATACAGTTTTGGATTGGTATCGTTTATCGATAACAAGTTTTAAATGCAGCTGCAGCTCATGGCATTAAAAACTTTGCTTACGCATTGATATGTGGACTTTTATAACTCTAACCTTATGCAATGACCTCTATGTTATCTCGTCCATTCTGAATCCTGACCCTCTCTATCTCTTCTCTTTTCTCTTTCTTCCACTGTCTGCCTTTGTCTCGTCTGTGTCTGTGTCTGTGTCGGTGTCGTCTCAGTCAAGTTAAGTTCTCCACAAATAGCCAGACAAGTTTGAGGAGCATAAAACAATTTGCCAGCTAAATAACAAAACGTTAGACAAACTACGTCATGTGAGACAACCTAACCTCATTCCTCTCTCTCTCTCTCTCTCTCTCTCTCTCTCGCTCTCTCTCATTCTAACCCCAACTTAAACTTCTGGCTGCATTGTGTATAAGTGTGTGTATGTCGCCAAACCACAACAAAGTGCAAATTTATGCCACAATAAATGTGACTCCATGTACACACTGTTAAAAAAAGGGTTCATAGTTAAGATTTTGGCCACCAAACCTCTTATAAATAGAGATGACTTTTTACTGTAAAATCACTTTAAATAAGACGAAGATCTTATTAAGAGCATCAAATTTATTATGTTTTAAGGGCCACAAATCTTGGAATAAGATTCAAAACTTTAAATATTTTACGAAAAAATATTGAATTAAGTTTTTTTAAATGTGGCTATGACGTCTAATGTCACCTCTGTGCCGCTAGAACTAGTTGAACAGTTGTTTTAATTTGTAAATTAAAAATTAACTTCATAAACATGTGTTCTTTAAGTCTTAAGACTTTTTTATTATTTTATTTTAAGAACAAAATGTTGAAGATGCTCTTGATATTAAACGCTGATCGTTTTTTGCAGTGTAGTTGAGATAGAAGTATTTTTGACCATTGCAGAATGAAGAATGAAAAAGCGTCATGTTATGCTACGCTTTGATGACACCTACAGAATGCCCATAGATTGTGTAGTTACCCAGGAGAGAGAGAGGGATTAGTGGGAAGAGAGGAGGAACTGAGACTCGTCCCGTCAATAGAGCCAAAAGTATAAACTTTACCGAGTCCCATAAACTGTCAGGCATCAGTAACTTATCGACCCTTGGCTTTTAAGTGGATGATTTTAGGTTTCAGATTTCCACAAGAACAACAACAAAAACAACACATACACCTGTCCAGAGAGATACCCTGTAAAGTGTGAAGACACACCAAATGAGGTATACTAGCCAAGTACCAGATTAAATAAGGAGCATAAACAATAAAGAGTTGAATTGAATGAGGAAAAAAGCTTTCAACTTTAAAATGTATTAACTGCTCTTACAGAATTAAAGCACAAATTATGCATCTATAACAATAGAATATAGAATATAGAATATATCTAAAGATATATTTGAAACAAATTACTATTTAGGTTTTGCAATATATGGACATAGTTTTATAAGGTAGAGATTTAACATTACCATGTCGTTTTTATTTTCTGAAAATTTTTATTGTGATCCTATCATTTACAATTTTGGTTTATACATATATTTATATTTGGTTGATTTCCAATGAAAATTTTCCATATCAACTGTTCCAAAATAAAATAAAAAGTAATTTGTTTTAAAATGTCAGGTGGTTGCCATATCACTTTAAATTTTTACTGCTTTGCAGGGTATGTTGGTAGTCTAAATTAATATTGATTTGTTTTATATATTTTGTATATTTTTTTTGTATTTCACTTTCGATGCGGGCGCCTGTCGCTTTTCCGCTTTCATTTCTGTTGTTGTGGTTGTTGTTTCTATCTGCTATTTTCTTTATGTATCCATTTTGTTGGCCTGCCCTCTTCATTCTCCTTTCTCCTCTTCCTCTAGACTTTCTTTCTGCTCTCAACTTCTTCGTCATTGTCGTCATCATTTTATTTTATTTTATAAACTCTCCTGCAGTTTTCTGGTCAACTTGACTGACTTTTAGTTGTGCCTCGACTTGATGTGTGCTGGTGTGTGTGTGTGTTTGTAGGTGTGTAAGTGTGTGTGTGTGTGAGTGTATCCTAGGTGTGCCTGTTTGTGGTTAGCTGCTGTTGTGGCTGCTGTTGGCCGTGCACGTCAAGTGTCCTTAAACGGATTAAGGGTGAATGATAGCGGCTTATGTCTTAGGTGTGTCTGCCTTTCCTTTTGTTACTCCCTCTTCCCATTCAACTTTCACCTGCTCTCCTCTCTCTCTCTCTCTATCAGCTTGTTGTTTTCACATTTTATTGCGGCTTTGCTGTCCTGTTTTTGCAGCTAACACAGCTCGTCCTTTCAGCGGCATTTTGCTTGCCTCTTGACTTTTGACTCCTTGTGAGGTGACAGGACTTTATAACAAATGCCCAGAGCATAATAATGCAGACTGCAAAGAGACACACACAAACACAAATAGAGAGAGAGAGAGAGAGAGTAAAACAGAGAGAAGTTACTCAAGTCATCTACTAACTTCCTTCAGAATATAGGAACTTGGAATGGACTTTAAACCAATTTTATTTCCTTTTTATTAGTGCATGCTTAAATTAAGCAGTTGGGTTTTGAAGTGGAAAACCCTTGGAGAATCGGAAAAATCGAATTGATTGTTAATAATCAATGATTAAATTCACAACAAAGCCGGCAAATATACTAATGTAAAGGAGGGATTTATAATTTATATAATTTGCTGGTTATGTTTTTGAGAGCGTACTTTAAGTTTTTGTTAAGGTAAATATATGTTAGATGGAGTTGGTTGTAAATGCAAACAGTTTAGACAAATTATAAGTAAATTAGTCTCTACGGATGGGAATTAACTTAAAGATGATTGAAGCAACAAATTCTCAGGTTCAATCATTTTTTAGTCTCTCAGATCAAACAAACAAAAAGACAGAGAAAATATAATCTGTGTACAAAACCAGATCCAGAAATATTTTAGATTGCTGGAAATGCTCTCGTCTGTCTGTCTATGATTAAAATACCCATTTGTCAACATTTTTAAGAGGTATTAAAAATTGAATGACAAGAAGAAATCATGTCATGATATTTAGAGCTTGTGTGTAAGTATTTGTGAGTTTGTGTGATTGTGTGTGTCTTCCACGAGGCATGACAAACAACATACTTTCGCATCTTCTCTCTTTCTCTCTCTGTCTCTCCTCCTTTCTCTGTCAATTGTCTTCTGTTGCTCTCCCCTTAACCCGCTCTTTATACTTCTGTCTAACCGCAAGACAATTAAAAAGTTGACGCCCGAAAATTGCCGCAAAATTGGCGGCTGCTTTTGTTGAGGCAACTCGCGGGCATAACTCAACTTGTGGCACGTACGCAGCTGCAACAGCAACAACAACAACAACAACAAGAACAACAATTGTAACAACAACTACTGCTGACTATAGACAATGACACAAATCAAAAAGTTGAATCATGCAAAGTTTACGAGGTTCTTCCCCTCAACAAACGGAAATGCGGATATGTCTCAGAATTTTCAACATGCATAACAATCAGTGTTGCTATTTTAGCTATTAAGTAGTTAAATTTAGCACTTTTCGACATACACAAAGATTCTGTCGTTGATAGTAAAACAGAAATTAAAAAAATTACGGGGCCCAAATTGGTTATATTTTAATTACAAAACTAAAAGTAACACTTTCTTATTAAGAGTTTATTTTACAACTTTATTTTTGACTTTTTTATGTCAGCTTAAATAATTTAGCTATGTCTGACAAACTTTGGAAACACTGATAAGTCTCAATTTTTTGCCTCTCCTATGTTTCTTTTCAGATGTTTGAATTTTCTTGTCTAATTGCGTGGCACAAAACAAACTCAACTTGCAACTGAACACAATGCGGCGTATACGTGATTTATTTGATGTGTAGTTTATGGAGGGAAGAGGGCGAGAGAAGTCAGATTGAGGAAGGATGAGGGGTTAAATAAACTCCTCTCAGTCGCGTAATCTCAGTGTCAATATTTATAAAATATTTTTAAAATACGTGACCCAAAGTTGAAAATCAATTGCCAACATGAGAAGCGCGACACATGGCAATGGAAGAGAAAGGGAAGGGAAAGAGAAGGGAATGGGAAAGGGGACTGTTGGGGTGGATGAGAGCACAGATGTAGTCAAGGTAAGGGTTGTGGTGGGGAGAGGGGTTGATGGGGAGGTAGATTTGTTGTGAATGTGGACAACATTTGAAAGCCAATCCGTTTGCCTTCATTCGACAGTTGTGCGACACATGCGTTCTCCCGTATTCCCCTCTTTCCCTCAGTCAGTCGGACCCTCTGTTTGGGCAGTCAATAAAACAAGTAAGCCCCCCTTTTTCCCCCTTTGCCGACACTTCCCGTTCTGTAGTACCACTTGCCGGGGGAAAATATGTCACAAGCGGGTGAAAAGCACTCAAATTAATAAACTCCATAAAATGTGAGCGCAGACAGTTATGAAACAAGCGAAATGGGGTATAATCGATGTATTGTATACCCTGTAATAGTTATTTAGCATGATATATATACTTGTTATTGCTATTGTATTCCATTCAAATTAATATATGTCTTATAATACAAATGTATTGATTAAATGTGTCTTAAAGATGTATTAAGCTATCATTTCAAAGAATATAACAAGCGTAGGACATACACTTTCAGAACAGAGATATACATATAGACTGCAGATTAAATTAAAGTTTAATTATTAAACTATTTAAGTTTTCGTTATTCAAAGATGTATCCATTTTGATTTTTGCTGATATATCGCAGTCTTCAAACCACAGCTAGCAATCTTAATGCTATTGAGTTTTCCTCATCATTGTCTGTTACATTTTGTTGCTGATGGTGGTCATACCCTATTTCATGTACACCTTTTACTTAGGGCATCAAAACAAAGCGAATAAGGCAGAAAAAGCAAAACAAAAAAATTTCAAAAAGGCTATCTTTGGCATGCCAAAGATTTCATACCCTGTACTTAACTCTCGACTGATTTTAGCTTTATGATATAAGTAGTAACCAGAGTTAACTCAAATTTGATTATGATGTAAAAGTCAATACTTAAAACACATAGTCTGCGAATTTAATTGAAGTATCTGAAAATAAAAGAAGGAGATAATAGACTGGGAATATTATTTATCATTGGGATTAGGGAATATACTAGTTACTAGTCAAGGGGTTGGGGAAGTTAGTTGTCACAGAAACTATGGAAGCTACTAGTCACAGAAACTAGGGACATTTCTAGTCATGGGACCATTGACGTTACTGGTCATAGAAGTAACTAGTCATGAGACTAGGGAAGTTACTAGTCATGGGGACTAATCAAGAATATATATACTTTATGGGGTCAACGCGTTACACATTTCTTGATTAAATTATAATACCTCCAGTAAGGGTATAAAAAATGGACGAAACGTGTTTGTGCAACGTTAAGTGGCTTGCACCCCTTGAGCTGCCTTTCCCCCTCACCGTAAATCAATTGGTAGCGGGGCCGGATGGCACACGAGGGAAGGAGAAGCGGAAGGGAAAGGGAAATAGGAAGCGTCATGGCCATGACGGCTTCTGGACCGCTGCTCTTGGCCTTTCGCACATCAGACACTCTGTCAAACTTTTGTTTGTGCTGGCCAAACGATTGGAGCGAGGGGTTGAAGAAGAAAGGAGTGAGGGTGTAAGAGGAGTGGGGATTAGGGGCAGAGGTCACTGAAATTCACGGACACTTGAAACTCTCGGACACAGACAAACACACAAGAATTGCTGAGGTGTGTAGTCTATTTTGATGAACCCATGGGAAAGGAAGGGATGAAGAGGAAGTTGAGGAAGTAGAAGTAGGGTTTTGGTGTGGAGATAGGTATAGAAGTAGGAGTTGGAGTAGAAGTAAGAGTTGGCGTAGGGGTAGGAGTAGGAGAAGAAGAAGGAGTAGGGGTATTCACTTCACTTCCAAAAGGGGGGCTACAATGGTGACACTTAAACTGAAGCTGTCAATTGTTTTGCAGTCTGCACTGGACACGGGGTAACCTTTAGACTCTCCGAAAGAGGACCAATAGAAAAGGACAAGAGAACACGACTACAAGAAGCCCTGTACTTTGTTGAAGCACCCAGCAAAACAACTGGAAAACCGTTCATTCACTTTTATGCAAGATTCGTTACAGTTTCTAAGCTATTGCAGAAAGCTTTGCTGCTCGATTCTGCATATAATTCCGCTTTTTTCTTATTTTGAACTGTTGCATAAAGAAACCCACATACCAAGTTCGGTGTCTCTAGCTCTTCAAGGTACTGTCATCTGTTCGTACAGGGGTGCTTCTTCTACTTGTTACGTACATTTCTCTTTTAACAAACTTTAAAACACCCTTTGCATTTCTTAAATACAGGGGTCTAGAGTGTGCGTGAAAAGAGGGGGACTTGTTTGTGATGCGGGAGGAAATCAACTATTGTTTGCCGGTTTTAACACTCATGAAGAGGCAGACAACAATTGCAGGGAATTACGGGAAGTCGGAGACGAGACAACGTGGTTAAC
>JAWNND010000598.1:0-10095 GCA_035043265.1 Drosophila testacea
AAGTTTTAATTTGCATCTGGTTGTTCCTATGGCAGCTATATGATATAGTGGTCCGATCTTGACCAAATTTTCTCAGGATGTAGCAGTGAGTACGAAATCCATAATCTGTGAGTTTGGTTGAGATATCTCAAAAAATAACAAAGATCTTCATACAAAGTTTTAATTTGCATCTGGTTGTTCCTATGGCAGCTATATGATATAGTGGTCCGATCTTGACCAAATTTTCTCAGGATGTAGCAGTGAGTACGAAATCCATAATCTGTGAGTTTGGTTGAGATATCTCAAAAAATAACAAAGATCTTCATACAAAGTTTTAATTTGCATCTGGTTGTTCCTATGGCAGCATATAAGTGGCCGATCTTGACCAAATTTCTCAGGATGTAGCAGTGAGAAATACAATCTGTGAGTTTGGTTGAGATACTCAAAAAATAACAAAGATCTCCTTTATTTGCATCTGTTGTTCTATGGCATTATATGACCCGATCTTGACCAAATTTTCTCAGGATGTAGCAGTGAGTAAGAAATACATAATCTGTGAGTTTGGTTGAGATATCTCAAAAAATAACAAAGATCTTCATACAAAGTTTTAATTTGCATCTGGTTGTTCCTATGGCAGCTATATGATATAGTGGTCCGATCTTGACCAAATTTTCTCAGGATGTAGCAGTGAGTAAGAAATACATAATCTGTGAGTTTGGTTGAGATATCTCAAAAAATAACAAAGATCTTCATACAAAGTTTTAATTTGCATCTGGTTGTTCCTATGGCAGCTATATGATATAGTGGCCCGATCTTGACCAAATTTTCTCAGGATGTAGCAGTGAGTAAGAAATACATAATCTGTGAGTTTGGTTAAGATAGCTCAAAAAACAAAACAAAATTTCATACTAAGCAATTTTGACCTTTGACCCCCCATTTTAGCCCCTTCCAGTGGGGATATCAAAAAATCCCGTCTTATTGCACGATAATTATGTCTCAGCTATGTTGTGTAAAAATTTCATCTCAATATCTTGAACCGTTTGGCCTACAGCGTGATGACTAAGTCAGTGAGTCAGTGAGTCAGTCAGTGAGGACAAAGAGTTTTATATATATAGATAGAGAATTTACATTTTCGCTGCTCGCTGTTTTAAAGTTTTCGCTGCAATTGGATTATTGCAGCAAGAGCGAGTAACAGTGCCATATACTGAAAATTGATTTTGAAAGCCGCAACACAAATGAATCGTTACACCCCCCTCCCCCTCCCCATCCCCTTGTCCATCTTCTTTTGATTGTTTATTAATAGCATTAAAAGCCACTGTTCCTATGGCAGCTATACGATATAGTGATCCGATCTTGACCAAATTTTCTCAGGATGTTAGCAGTGAGTACGAAATCCATAATCTGTGAGTTTGGTTGAGATATCTCAAAAAATAACAAAGATCTTCATACAAAGTTTTAATTTGCATCTGGTTGTTCCTATGGCAGCTATATGATATAGTGGTCCGATCTTGACCAAATTTTCTCAGGATGTAGCAGTGAGTACGAAATCCATAATCTGTGAGTTTGGTTGAGATATCTCAAAAAATAACAAAGATCTTCATACAAAGTTTTAATTTGCATCTGGTTGTTCCTATGGCAGCTATATGATATAGTGGTCCGATCTTGACCAAATTTTCTCAGGATGTAGCAGTGAGTAAGAAATACATAATCTGTGAGTTTGGTTGAGATATCTCAAAAAATAACAAAGATCTTCATACAAAGTTTTAATTTGCATCTGGTTGTTCCTATGGCAGCTATATGATATAGTGGTCCGATCTTGACCAAATTTTCTCAGGATGTAGCAGTGAGTACGAAATCCATAATCTGTGAGTTTGGTTGAGATATCTCAAAAAATAACAAAGATCTTCATACAAAGTTTTAATTTGCATCTGGTTGTTCCTATGGCAGCTATATGATATAGTGGTCCGATCTTGACCAAATTTTCTCAGGATGTAGCAGTGAGTAAGAAATACATAATCTGTGAGTTTGGTTAAGATAGCTCAAAAAACAAAACAAAATTTCATACTAAGCAATTTTGACCTTTGACCCCCATTTTAGCCCCTTCCAGTGGGGATATCAAAAAATCCCGTCTTATTGCACGATAATTATGTCTCAGCTATGTTGTGTAAAAATTTCATCTCAATATCTTGAACCGTTTGGCCTACAGCGTGATGACTGAGTCAGTCAGTCAGTGAGGACAAAGAGTTTTATATATATAGATAGAGAATTTACATTTTCGCTGCTCGCTGTTTTAAAGTTTTCGCTGCAATTGGATTATTGCAGCAAGAGCGAGTAACAGTGCCATATACTGAAAATTGATTTTGAAAGCCGCAACACAAATGAATCGTTACACCCCCCCCTCCCCCTCCCCATCCCCTTGTCCATCTTCTTTTGATTGTTTATTAATAGCATTAAAAGCCACTGTTCCTATGGCAGCTATACGATATAGTGATCCGATCTTGACCAAATTTTCTCAGGATGTAGCAGTGAGTAAGAAATACATAATCTGTGAGTTTGGTTGAGATATCTCAAAATATAACAAAGATCTTCATACAAAGTTTTAATTTGCATCTGGTTGTTCCTATGGCAGCTATATGATATAGTGGCCCGATCTTGACCAAATTTTCTCAGGATGTAGCAGTGAGTAAGAAATACATAATCTGTGAGTTTGGTTGAGATAACTCAAAAAATAACAAAGATCTTCATACAAAGTTTTAATTTGCATCTGGTTGTTCCTATGGCAGCTATATGATATAGTGGCCCGATCTTGACCAAATTTTCTCAGGATGTAGCAGTGAGTAAGAAATCCATAATCTGTGAGTTTGGTTGAGATAACTCAAAAAATAACAAAGATCTTCATACAAAGTTTTAATTTGCATCTGGTTGTTCCTATGGCAGCTATATGATATAGTGGTCCGATCTTGACCAAATTTTCTCAGGATGTAGCAGTGAGTAAGAAATACATAATCTGTGAGTTTGGTTGAGATATCTCAAAAAATAACAAAGATCTTCATACAAAGTTTTAATTTGCATCTGGTTGTTCCTATGGCAGCTATATGATATAGTGGCCTGATCTTGACCAAATTTTCTCAGGATGTAGCAGTGAGTAAGAAATACATAATCTGTGAGTTTGGTTAAGATAGCTCAAAAAACAAAACAAAATTTCATACTAAGCAACTTTGACCTTTGACCCCCATTTTAGCCCCTTCCAGTGGGGATATCAAAAAATCCCGTCTTATTGCACGATAATTATGTCTCAGCTATGTTGTGTAAAAATTTCATCTCAATATCTTGAACCGTTTGGCCTACAGCGTGTTGACTAAGTGAGGACAAAGAGTTTTATATATATAGATAGAGAATTTACATTTTCGCTGCTCGCTGTTTTAAAGTTTTCGCTGCAATTGGATTATTGCAGCAAGAGCGAGTAACAGTGCCATATACTGAAAATTGATTTTGAACGTCGCAACACTAATGAATCGTAACACCCCCCCTCCCCCTCCCCACCCCTGTCCATATTCTTTTGATTGTTTATTAATAGCATTAAAAGCCACTGTTCCTATGGCAGCTATACGATATAGTGATCCGATCTTGACCAAATTTTTACAGAATGTTACAATGGGTACGAAATCCATAATCTGTGAGTTTGGTTAAGATATCTCAAAAGATAACAAAGATCTTCATACAAAGTTTTAATTTGCATCTGGTTGTTCCTATGGCAGCTATATGATATAGTGGTCCGATCTTGAGCAAAATTTTCTCAGGATGTAGCAGTGAGTACAAAATCCATAATCTGTGAGTTTGGTTGAGATATCTCAAAAAATAACAAAGATCTTCATACAAAGTTTTAATTTGCATCTGGTTGTTCCTATGGCAGCTATATGATACAGTGGTCCGATCTTGACAAAATTTTCTCAGGATGTAGCAGTGAGTACAAAATCCATAATCTGTGAGTTTGGTTGAGATATCTCAAAAAATAACAAAGATCTTCATACAAAGTTTTAATTTGCATCTGGTTGTTCCTATGGCAGCTATAT
Organism: Drosophila testacea; assembly: GCA_035043265.1. Taxonomy (NCBI): domain Eukaryota; kingdom Metazoa; phylum Arthropoda; class Insecta; order Diptera; family Drosophilidae; genus Drosophila; species Drosophila testacea. Next base: position 4,053 of record JAWNND010000598.1, read on the forward strand.
GATATAGTGGTCCGATCTTGACAAAATTTTCTCAGGATGTAGCAGTGAGTACAAAATACATAATCTGTGAGTTTGGTTTAGATGCTCAAAAAACAAACACAAATTTCTTACTGATAGCAGTATGATTGACCTTTGACCCCCATTTTAGCCCCATCCAGTGGGGATATCAAAAAATCCCGTCTTATTGCACGATAATTTAGTCTCAGCTATGTTGTGTAAAAGTTTCATCTCAATATCTTGAACCGTTTGGCCAACAGCGTGATGACTAAGTGAGGACAAAGAGTTTTATATATATGATAGAGAATTTACATTTTCGCTGCTCGCTGTTTTAAAGTTTTCGCTGCAATTGGATTATTGCAGCGAGAGCGAGTAACAGTGCCATATACTGAAAATTGATTTTGAAAGCCGCAACACAAAGGAATCATTACACGCCCTCCCTCACTTGTCCATCTTCTTTTGATTTTTATTAATAGCATAAAACCACTGTTCCTATGGCAGCTATACGATATAGTGATCCGATCTTGACCAAATTTTCTCAGGATGTAGCAGTGGTAAAAATCCATAATCTGTGAGTTTGGTTGAGATATCTCAAAAAATAACAAAGATCTTCATACAAAGTTTTAATTTGCATCTGGTTGGGCTATGGCAGCTATATGATATAGTGGTCCGATCTTGAGCAGAATTTTCTCAGGATGTAGCAGTGAGTACAAATCCATAATCTGTGAGTTTGTTGAATATCTCAAGAAAGATCTTCATACAAAGTTTTAATTTGCATCTGGTTGTTCCTATAGCTATATGTGGCGATCTTGACTTTCTCAGGATGTAGCAGTGAGTAAGAAATACATAATCTGTGAGTTTGGTTGAGATAACTCAAAAAATAACAAAGATCTTCATACAAAGTTTTAATTTGCATCTGGTTGTTCCTATGGCAGCTATATGATATAGTGGCCCGATCTTGACCAAATTTTCTCAGGATGTAGCAGTGAGTAAGAAATACATAATCTGTGAGTTTGGTTGAGATAACTCAAAAAATAACAAAGATCTTCATACAAAGTTTTAATTTGCATCTGGTTGTTCCTATGGCAGCTATATGATATAGTGGTCCGATCTTGACCAAATTTTCTCAGGGATGTAGCAGTGAGTAAGAAATCCATAATCTGTGAGTTTGGTTGAGATATCTCAAAAAATAACAAAGATCTTCATACAAAGTTTTAATTTGCATCTGGTTGTTCCTATGGCAGCTATATGATATAGTGGCCCGATCTTGACCAAATTTTCTCAGGATGTAGCAGTAAGTAAGAAATACATAATCTGTGAGTTTGGTTGAGATATCTCCAAAAAACAAAAAAAATTTCATACTAAGCAATTTTGACCTTTGACCCCCCATTTTAGCCCCTTCCAGTGGGGATATCAAAAAATCCGTCTTATTGCACGATAATTATGTCTCAGCTATGTTGTGTAAAAATTTCATCTCAATATCTTGAACCGTTTGGCCTACAGCGTGTATGACTAAGTCAGCGAGTCAGTCAGTGAGGACAAAGAGTTTTATATATAGATAGAGAATTTACATCTTCGCTGCTCGCTGTTTTAAAGTTTTCGCTGCAATTGGATTATTGCAGCAAGAGGAGTAACAGTGCCATATACTGAAAATTGATTTTGAAAGCCGCAACACAAATGAATCGTTACACCCCCCTCCCCACCCCCTCCCTTGTCCATCTTCTTTTGATTGTTTATTAATAGCATTAAAAGCCACTGTTCCTATAGCAGCTAACGATATAGTGATCCGAATACATTGACCAAATTTTCTCAGGATGGCAGAGAAGAAATACATAATCTGTGAGTTGTAGGATATCTCAAAAAATAACAAAGATCTTCATACAAAGATTTAATTTGCATCTGGTTGTTCCTATGCAGCTATATGATATAGTGGTCCGATCTTGACAAAATTTTCTCAGGATGTAGCAGTGAAAACGAAATCCATAATCTGTGAGTTTGGTTGAGATATCTCAAAAAATAACAAAGATCTTCATACAAAGTTTTAATTTGCATCTGGTTGTTCCTATGGCAGCTATATGATATAGTGGCCCGATCTTGACCAAATTTTCTCAGGATGTAGCAGTAAGTAAGAAATACATAATCTGTGAGTTTGGTTGAGATATCTCAAAAAACAAAAAAAATTTCATACTAAGCAATTTTGACCTTTGACCCCCCATTTTAGCCCCTTCCAGTGGGGATATCAAAAATCCCGTCTTATTGCACGATAATTATGTCTCAGCTATGTTGTGTAAAAATTTCATCTCAATATCTTGAACCGTTTGGCTACAGCGTGTTGACAAGCAGACGTAGTCAGTGACTAGTAGTGAGTCAGTCAGTGAGGACAAGAGTTTTATATATATAGATAGAGAATTTACATCTTCGCTGCTCGCTGTTTTAAAGTTTTCGCTGCAATTGGATTATTGCAGCAAGAGCGAGTAACAGTGCCATACACTGAAAATTGATTTTGAAAGCCGCAACACAAATGAATCGTTACACCCCCCTCCCCCACCCCCTCCCTTGTCCATCTTCTTTTGATTGTTTATTAATAGCATTAAAAGCCACTGTTCCTATGGCAGCTATACGATATAGTGATCCGATCTTGACCAAATTTTCTCAGGATGTAGCAGTGAGTAAGAAATACATAATCTGTGAGTTTGGTTGAGATATCTCAAAAAATAACACAGATCTTCATACAAAGATTTGAATTTGCATCTGGTTGTTCCTATGGCAGCTATATGATATAGTGGTCCGATCTTGACCAAATTTTCTCAGGATGTAGCAGTGAGTAAGAAATACATAATCTGTGAGTTTAAGTTGAGATATCTCAAAAAATAAATAACAAAGATCTTCATACAAAGTTTTAATTTGCATCTGGTTGTTCCTATGGCAGCTATATGATATAGTGGCCCGATCTTGACCAAATTTTCTCAGGATGTAGCAGTGAGAAAGAAATAGATAATCTGTGAGTTTGGTTGAGATATCTCAAAAAATAACAAAGATCTTCATACAAAGTTTTAATTTGCATCTGGTTGTTCCTATGGCAGCTATATGATATAGTGGCCCGATCTTGACCAAATTTTCTCAGGATGTAGCAGTAAGTAAGAAATACATAATCTGTGAGTTTGGTTGAGATATCTCAAAAAACAAAAAAATTTCATACTAAGCAATTTTGACCTTTGACCCCCCATTTTAGCCCCTTCCAGTGGGGATATCAAAAAATCCCGTCTTATTGCACGATAATTATGTCTCAGCTATGTTGTGTAAAAATTTCATCTCAATATCTTGAACCGTTTGGCCTACAGCGTGTTGACTAAGTGAGTCAGTCAGTGAGGACAAAGAGTTTTATATATATAGATAGAGAATTTACATCTTCGCTGCTCGCTGTTTTAAAGTTTTCGCTGCAATTGGATTATTGCAGCAAGAGCGAGTAACAGTGCCATATACTGAAAATTGATTTTGAAAGCCGCAACACAAATGAATCGTTACACCCCCCTCCCCCACCCCCTCCCTTGTCCATCTTCTTTTGATTGTTTATTAATAGCATTAAAAGCCACTGTTCCTATGGCAGCTATACGATATAGTGATCCGATCTTGACCAAATTTTCTCAGGATGTAGCAGTGAGTAAGAAATACATAATCTGTGAGTTTGGTTGAGATATCTCAAAAAATAACAAAGATCTTCATACAAAGATTTAATTTGCATCTGGTTGTTCCTATGGCAGCTATATGATATAGTGGTCCGATCTTGACAAAATTTTCTCAGGATGTAGCAGTGAAAACGAAATCCATAATCTGTGAGTTTGGTTGAGATATCTCAAAAAATAACAAAGATCTTCATACAAAGTTTTAATTTGCATCTGGTTGTTCCTATGGCAGCTATATGATATAGTGGCCCGATCTTGACCAAATTTTCTCAGGATGTAGCAGTAAGTAAGAAATACATAATCTGTGAGTTTGGTTGAGATATCTCAAAAAACAAAAAAAATTTCATACTAAGCAATTTTGACCTTTGACCCCCCATTTTAGCCCCTTCCAGTGGGGATATCAAAAAATCCCGTCTTATTGCACGATAATTATGTCTCAGCTATGTTGTGTAAAAATTTCATCTCAATATCTTGAACCGTTTGGCCTACAGCGTGTTGACTAAGTCAGTGAGTCAGTCAGTGAGTCAGTCAGTGAGTCAGTCAGTGAGTCAGTCAGTGAGGACAAAGAGTTTTATATATATAGATAGAGAATTTACATCTTCGCTGCTCGCTGTTTTAAAGTTTTCGCTGCAATTGGATTATTGCAGCAAGAGCGAGTAACAGTGCCATACACTGAAAATTGATTTTGAAAGCCGCAACACAAATGAATCGTTACACCCCCCTCCCCCACCCCCTCCCTTGTCCATCTTCTTTTGATTGTTTATTAATAGCATTAAAAGCCACTGTTCCTATGGCAGCTATACGATATAGTGATCCGATCTTGACCAAATTTTCTCAGGATGTAGCAGTGAGTAAGAAATACATAATCTGTGAGTTTGGTTGAGATATCTCAAAAAATAACAAAGATCTTCATACAAAGATTTAATTTGCATCTGGTTGTTCCTATGGCAGCTATATGATATAGTGGTCCGATCTTGACCAAATTTTCTCAGGATGTAGCAGTGAAAACGAAATCCATAATCTGTGAGTTTGGTTGAGATATCTCAAAAAATAACAAAGATCTTCATACAAAGTTTTAATTTGCATCTGGTTGTTCCTATGGCAGCTATATGATATAGTGGCCCGATCTTGACCAAATTTTCTCAGGATGTAGCAGTAAGTAAGAAATACATAATCTGTGAGTTTGGTTGAGATATCTCAAAAAATAACAAAGATCTTCATACAAAGTTTTAATTTGCATCTGGTTGTTCCTATGGCAGCTATATGATATAGTGGCCCGATCTTGACCAAATTTTCTCAGGATGTAGCAGTAAGTAAGAAATACATAATCTGTGAGTTTGGTTGAGATATCTCAAAAAACAAAAAAATATTTCATACTAAGCAATTTTGACCTTTGACCCCCATTTTAGCCCCTTCCAGTGGGGATATCAAAAAATCCCGTCTTATTGCACGATAATTATGTCTCAGCTATGTTGTGTAAAAATTTCATCTCAATATCTTGAACCGTTTGGCCTACAGCGTGTTGACTAAGTGAGGACAAAGAGTTTTATATATATAGATATGTAAAACGGCTGAACTGTCGCTGCTTTCCAGCGCTCAGCTTTTAAGTTAAGAAATGAGAATCAATTAGACATTGAAAGCGGCACCTTCGCTGCTGCAACTTAAGACTAAGAAGAACAGTAAAATAAAGAGACTTGCGAATGCAAGTTAAAAACAAAACGAACGGTTCTTTTTTTTATTAAAGGAAACATAACATAACTCATAACAGTAGTCCGATTTACACCAAATTTGGTCACCGTGTTTAAAACTTAATCAAACACACAATGTGTATATTTGGTTGAGATATTTTGAGAAACAAAAAAGTTTTTCATACTAAATGTTGACTTTGAACCGATCGTTCCTATGGCAGCTATATGATATAGTAGTCCAATTTACATACAATTTGGTCAGCCTGTTTAAAACTTAATCAAACACACAATGTGTATATTTGGTTGAGATATTTTGAGAAACAAAAAAGTTTTTCATACTAAATGTTGATTTTGAACCGATCGTTCCTATGGCAGCTATATTATATGGTAGTCCGATTTGTACCAAATTTGGTCAGCCTGTTTAAAACTTAATCAAACACACAATGTGTATATTTGGTTGAGATATTTTAAAAAACTGTTGTTGTTTTCGAACCGATCATCCCTATGGCAGCTATATGATATAGTAGTCCAATTTACATACAATTTGGTCAGCCTGTTTAAAACTTAATCAAACACACAATGTGTATATTTGGTTGAGATATTTTGAGAAACAAAAAAGTTTTTCATACTAAATGTTGATTTTGAACCGATCGTTCCTATGGCAGCTATTTGATT
>JAWNND010000600.1:0-73978 GCA_035043265.1 Drosophila testacea
CTGGTTGTCCCAGGATGGTAGTAGCGCATCCTGACTCTCGGCACGTTCCGAATGACACCCTTAGTCCGGCCCGGGGTGAGATGTAGGATGGGATGGAGGTAGGTAAGTGTGAGGGATATTGGGAGGGTGTGAGGCAGTTGTTGAAAGGCGGCAACAAAAACACCTTGTCGATATGATGATCGGTATCATATCCGCTGTTTGTCCGGGGCTGTCTGTTCACGAGGAATCTCGCTATTCAACAGCTAACCTTCTTGAGAACAAGAGGGTCGTTCGCCATCCGCAACCTGCGACCCGCCTGGTGGCCTCAGCTCAGCCCCTCCGAACCATCTCACAAGTTCTTCGGACCAAGGAGGAAGGGCAGATAGTGTTAATAAAATCTGAGAACTGCCACCCAGCAAGATGGCCTCTGGGAAAAATTGAAGAGGTTCATAAAGGGAAAGATGAAAAGTGAGAGTAGCAAAAATTAGAGTTCAAGAAGGTTTAGTTACACGACCAATTAATAAAATATGTCCTCTGATAGGAATTAATGAATCAGAAAGTTGTGCTGAAAAGAATATCACACGTATGAGACCTCCAAAACCCAAATTAGAAGTCATGTTAGCTATGCTAATGCTGAGGCTGTTTTGCCAATTCTCAAATGCAACTTAAGTAGGCAACGAAATGAAGAAATGGGTAATCGAAAGCATAAACAGCACAGCTTCGATTTACGAGTATTTAGATCCGATGGGTGAGATAGAAATAATAACGTCTTCTTGGGATTTAGTTGTGTTTTATGACATGGACACATATTTTGCTATGCTAGAAAAGAGTACACACACTAACCAATGAATACATAGATGTGTCAAACAGCGATTTTCGTGTTACGCTTTTTTTGATGCTTTGCTTCAACCTTCAGCGAACCACTGTGCGCCATCAAAATCTGTGTACTTCATAGATTTCTTAAATGAACCTCACTACTGATAGTCGCAACGCGCTGTAGCCAGTTTTCATAAAAACCCACCCCCAAATACATGCGCATTTGTCTGTCCGCAAAAAAAAACATGAAAGAGCAAGCGACACAGAGACTACTCTTCTGCTGTAAGGTCGATACGATACTGATGCAATCAAGTCGTAAATCGTTTCTCTCTGCTCGGCAATGTCTGCTATGTTCGTTGATCGCTCGGCTGGGACGTACAAGCTTCGTAAAATTTGCCGAGCGATCTGGGACCTATGATCAGCAAAAAAAAGCGTAACACGAAAATCGCTGTTTGACACATCTATGTATTCATTGGTTAGTGGTACACACTTAATACACAAAATGAGAAATGTATGTTCAAAACTTCATGATTTTGAGGATCATTGTAATTTGGTTCTTGATAACATACAAAGACAAATAGATGACTTAGAAGAAAACAATAAGTTATTTATGGCACACACATCCCCAAGAGAAAAAACGTGCACCTTTTGAATTTATGGGTTCACTATATCATATGTTGTTTGGTATAATGGATGCAGACGACAGAAAACTAATTGAAGAAAATATGATCAGTCTATTAGTAAATCAAAATAATTTAGACGATTTAATTAAAAAACAAACTTCAGTGATAGACTCGACTGAAAATAATCTAAAAAAGACTATTACCGAAGTAAACGAAAACTTCAAAGTTATGAATACCCGTATCGAGAACATGACAGAGCTTCTTAAAGAAAATTACTTTGTGTATAAGGAATCGATCAATTTCTTTATGATTACAAAGCAGTTGAATTCATTAATTGATGAATGTGAAAAGATTCACGCAGGGATAATTAGCCTGCTTATTGATATCAATCATGGCAGACTAAACACAAACATCCTAAAACCAACTCAACTTAAAAAAGAAATTTCTATCATAAAAGACAAGGTACCAGAAACCTTAAAGCTACCTGGAAAAGGAACAGCCACAGAACTTAAAGAAATTTACACGTTGTTAACCGCAAGAGCGATTTATATTGACAAAAGGCTTATCATAAATGCTAAAATTTCCTTGTTTGGCAGGCATCCATCTGAATTATATAAGATTATTCCAATTCCAATAAAGAATCAGGAGCAAATTATAATTGCAGACGTAAGCTCAGAATATATAGTGTACAACTTTGCAATAGATTCATATCACCTAATGACAGAAGCAACATTAAACAGATGTCAAAAATGGCAATTAAATAAACGAGTATGCTACGGCAGTTGGCCGTGGAACAATGCAAATGATAACACCTGTGAAGCTTCACCTTTTAAACCCAATGTACCATCAAATTGTATTTATATAACAATGTCGACAACCAATTCTTACTGGTTTGAATTAGATAGAACAGGCAATTGGCTTTTTAAGGTTTCAAAGAACACTAAGGCAAATATTCAGTGTAGACATGCACAACAAGATCTAATAAGTTTACCTGATCAGGGCATATTGACTATCAACGCAGATTTCACAGTGAGAACTCTAGATAAGATTTTAATGGCAAGCCACAACATTCACTCAAAGGCGTATGAAACTGTTTCCCTCTAACATCTCACACAATAAATCACACAGCCGAAATTGATCAATTAAAAATTAAGTTAAGAGAAATTAAAGACCATAATTTTCAATTAAAAGAACTTAAGTTCCATCATATGTCTGGGCACTTGGCCCTAGGTATTGGTTTAGTCATAAGATTGATACTAATTATGTATACAATAAGAAGAATAGTAGTAAGAAGAAGATTACAAGCTATAGCCTTTCCAAGCCCCATATAAAATGTTAAGATATTAAATGTTATGATATAATCACGTCAAAGAAGACATCAACGGCCATAACCTGTTAAGGCCCCCGGCAGAATGTTCAGGTACGAACATCTGGCAGTCATTGACTATGTCCCGAAAATACACCGAAAGAGTGAAGGGACTATGAGATTTGATCTAAGCAAATGTATAAATAAAAATGTAACACAAAAATGCACTTGTAACCCTAAAATGCACTTGTAACCCAAAAATGCACTTGTTACCTAAAAAAGGGTCACTAATGTAAATTATAAGAACGGCTGGAAGGGTAAATAGACATGTGTGCAGCAGATGTTAAGCGTCCTTCCAATGACTGGAAGCGACTTATAAATTAAGATTTTCATGTTAGTTACGTCAGACTAGGATTTTAAGAATAAAGAACAGATCAGATTTTGTACTCATTCAGCTTGGTTGTGTCCATTTCAATAGGAAAGTACTTTAAAGTTGATTCTGAGGTGTTTCACTTTCTTGCAAAACTTCATGACAGAGTGACCAAAAATTTGACTTGTAAAGTAGCAGTCCCAAGGGTCGACAAATATCAAACTTGCATAGCTTTGTCAAATCTAATCCAATTTTCGTGCGGTGTGTCATTTTAGCCATGATTTGATCTATAAATTGATTCTACAACTTAAAATAGTTGTTTTTCAAAAATCGATTTTGTCGCATTTGTTTGACATTTTAGTTAAGGGTCCTTCTTTTACAACTCTCTTAAAGAAAATTTGTTTAAAATTTAACGTCTTAATTCTTCTTTTTTAATTAAGTTCTGTTGCCCATATAAGTATAGGAAAGTACTTAAAAGTTGATTCTGAGGTGTTTCACTTTCTTGCAAAACATCATGACAGAGTGACGAAAAATTTGACTTGTATAGTTGCCAGTCCCAAGGTCGACAGATTTCAAACGTGCATAACTTTGTCAAATCTAACCCAATTTTCGTGCGGAATGTCATTTTAGCCATGATATGATCTATAAATTGTTTCTATATTTAATGAAAATAGTTGTTGTTCAAAAATCGACTTTGTCGCATTTGTTAGCATTTTAGATGAGGGTCCTTCCTGTTCATGCCCGAAAGTAGGCATTAAAACAGCAATCGAGCTCGCTCTCATACCGCTCGCCCTCATGTTCCGTAAGAGAGTTAACTCACCATGGTTAGCAAGATTTGCTAACATAGCTTAAGTTACATTGTATGAGAAACATATATTACATTCTAGAAACATATATGAAACAGAGCACACGCGAATAAAGTGAAAAAACATAGTTATATTTAAAATCGAAAAGTGCCTTTATTTGTTCCTGATTGAGCCCTCAGCTACGAAGGAGATTCACCCCCCACAAAAACATTTGGTCGTTCGAGCCGGATCTCTGCCATAAGGAGTCATCCAGTTCGCCCCAGCTAGCATCGGTGGATAACCTGCAGAAAACGAAAAAAAGATAAGTTATATTTTTCCATTGTAAATTTACTCATTGCCTGGCATCTCCTGAGCAACAAATATACTTACCTGTTTGCCAATCATTCCGGCACCTCCAGTGTTCTATTATTGTTCGACAATTACATTTAATAAAAATAATATTAATTTATTTTTTATTTATATTCATGTATTTATTTGTCAGGAGTAAACATAAAACTAACTTAAAGATTTATAATTTGGGCACAGCAAACCTATAAAGTTATGCTGGCTGTTTGATTACATTTGTTTACATATTTGAATTGTGTTAATTAACATTTATGTTTTACATAGGTTTGTGAAAAGGGAATGAGTCGTCGATAAGCTTTTGGAAAGTGAAGCTTTACAAAAGATCGTGTTTGTGAAAAGGGAACGTGTTTCGATAAGCTTTTGGAAAGTGAAGCTTTACAAAAGATCGTTTATGTGTTTATGATACACCTGTTATTTTCTTATATGTATTTGAAAAGTGATTTGTCTTTAATAAGTTTTCGGAAAGTAAAGCTTTGAAAAGATCGCTTATGTTTTTATGTAGTAATTGTTATTTTCTTATGGTAGATACGTCACTCTATATATATATATATATATATATATATATATATATCCCTATTATATATATAAATATATTATATATATTATATATTATATATATATATATATATTTCGTTTTCTCGTCCGTCTCTGCTTATGTACCGGCAGTTAATCATATACCCCTACATTGTAACTACAAGGGTTACATATAGCAATATCCAGAATAATCTGTCATTGTTCCGATTGAAATTAAAGAGAATTTTAATTTATAATTTTTACTAATTTCCTGTGCGAACAGTCCGACAGTGGTATACATACTTACCTACAAGTACACTTATTTCTACTGTGCTACATACATACATCCAAATCAAACATAAATACATATATTGTAATTTCTACTGTGCTACATACATACATTCAGGCAAACATAAATATATTGTAATTTCTACTGTGCTACATACATACATACAGGCAAACATAAATATATTGTAATTTCTACTGTGCTACATACATACATACAGGCAAACATAAATATATTGTAATTTCTACTGTGCTACATACATACATCCAGGCAAACTTAAATATATTGCAATTTCTACTTTGCTAAATACAAACACATTAATTATTACATATGCGCTACGGCTGATACATATGTACAAAATATACATGTCCACTTTCTAACAAGTGTTTCAACGCCGCGTTTAAGAGCGATAAGCATTATTTACTTATTAATTCACCAAACCACAACACACAATAAAATAACATAACACAACAAATAACAAAACACACACTTCTTGAGAATAAAGAACATAAAAAATACATTCAGCGTCTTATTTTTTACAACATATCAACACTATATTAACACGATTACACAGCGGCACGACAGTTATACAAAATAAAACACCATAAATAAAACAAATTTAACTTTGTTTCTTATTGAACACAGGGTGACACAAGCTGAAACATATGTTGTTCATCGATATTGGCATTCATGGTATACCGCCACTGACTTAGTTGCAATGATTGGTGGAACTTATAAAAGTGGAACATATTTTTGTGATTTGGTTATTTAATAAGTAATAAAACATTTTTAATTATTAAATAAACAAATTATTTGGAATTTAAAAAAAAAAAAAATTTAATTTAAATTAAATTAATTAAAATTAATTAAAACTAACCGTCACATAAAATAGTAGTGATATTGATACAACACTATTTTGCTCCGTTTTTTTTTCCATTCCACTTGGGTTTTTTCCGCTTAATCCTGATTTTTCTTTTCTAACCTTCTTTAATTACTAAAAAGTGGAAAAAAAAAGAAAAAAATCCAATCATGCCAGGTGACAGCAGAAAGGTTGTTCACAGTCCGACTCGCACGCCTCAGCACAAAATTTTACCCGTGATCTGTACCTTTGGAGAAACTGCATCAAGCTTACAAGCCGAAACCCGACTCACTCGATCTGCGAGTAGCCAAAGAAAAGCCAGTAGAACGTCCGCATTGGATATTTTCATCTCAATGACAGATCGAATAAGCCAACTCCAAGCGCATTTTGCATCCCATACTAATGTCTCACTACACACCCTTTAAGTCCGTCAAGAGGAGGTGCGGAGCATGTGGGAAAAAGTGTCTCAAGAATTCCAGCACTGTTTCAGGGTTCTTAATGATGATGGGGATAGTGACAATACTGCCAACGCGACTATTCATGCGAAATTTTCATATTGTTATTCAGTTTATGAGAACTGCGCCACAGAGCTCGCAGAATTGATTGAAAATTCAACAACTCCAGTTCCTGTTCCTGTTCAGACACCTTCCTATCAGCCAAGAGGCTGGCGTCTGCCTCCTGTAGAAACAGAAGTCTTTGATGGAGACTATCTGAAATGGCTTACTTTCCGTGATATTTTCACTGCGATTTATGTTAATAATCCGAGTCTGACCCCAGTTGAGAAACTTTTTCATTTAACATCCAAAACAAGCGGCGAAGCTAGAAAGATCGTAGTGAAATCTCCGCTCACCAATGATGGTTTCGCGTCTGCGTGGAAAGCATTGAGTGATAATTTTGAAAATAAGCGACTTCCGGTGACGAACCAATTAAAGATTCTATTCAGCTTGCAGTCCATTTCCCACGAGTCTGGAGCTGCAATTAAGGATTTGCAGAACACCATCCAAGGGTGTCTAACGGCTTTAGAGCAATCTGAAGTCTATAGCGAATCTATCTCGGAGGGAGCCCATATCCAAACGGGTGAACTCTTTGAAGCTCTGGTAAATCCGAAGCTTCAAATTTGCAAGTTGTGCTCCAAAGAAAACCATCCCATCCGATTATGTCCGAAATGCCAGAGGGCATCAGTTGAAAGACTGTACTAGCGGTCATAACTGTCATATTTGCAAGGGACGTCATAATACTTTGCTCCAACGTCCGCAAGCATCCACGCCTCCAACAGTTTTGGACTCGTCTTCATTACAGTCCACTTCCAATTAACCACAGGCAAGAGTCCAAAACTATTTTTCTGCGGGCACGCACAGTGTTCTCCTTGGAACAGCTGTTATCCATGTGTGCCACAGGGGCACACATGACTGATTGATTCTGGATCAGAAGCTACGTTTATTTCCGAGCGGCTGTTCAAAATGATACAACTTCCGTATCAACGAGTCGAGGCTCAAGTTTCCGAGCTCAATGAAGCCATTGCTGCCCAGCCTCAGAAGCTTTGCCAATTCTACATTGGCTCTCCCATTCAACCACGAGTACAGGTTGACACATCGGCTTATGTTCTTCCAAAGTTGGCAGGAAATCTGCCCTCCTACACTATTCCACAAAGTACCTTGGAAGGCCTCCCCAATCTGGAGTTTGCCGATCCACAGTTCTACAAGAGCTCACAGATAGATGTGCTTTTGGGCGCTGACATCCTTCCATCCATATTATTAAAGGGCTCCCATCCCAACATATGTGGCACTCTCCTAGGGCAGGAGACTATTTTCGGTTGGACGATCACCGGCCCTGTTTCAAATTCCAGTGCGAAATCCATTTCGTCTTTCTCTACTCGGATTTCATTGAGTACTTTTGGGAGGTGGAGGATATACCAGTCAAACTGGTGAAAGAGTCCGACATCATTTGTGAGAAGATATTCCAAAATACTACCACAAGGTCTGAGAATGGTAGATACGTTGTCACTCTTCCCTTTAAGGATCCTGATCACATCAATTTGGGACATTCAAGGTGCATCGCACTAGCCCAGTTCCTTAGAAATGAGGTGCGTTTAAACAGAAACGCCCTCCTCAAAGAGCAGTACGACATGGTGATTCAGGAATATTTGGATTTAGGTCATATGAGACCGGTCCCTCCTTCTAACCGTTCCGACAACTTTTATCTGCCTCATTATGCTGTCTATAAGCCAGACAGCACTACTACTAAGCTCCGCGTTGTATTCAACGCCTCCAGTCTGTCGTCAAACGGCAACAGCCTCAACGATGTCCTTCATCCAGGACCAAGCTGATTTGACCATGCAAATCCTAAAATGGCGATTCTTTCAATACGTCTTCAATGCTGACATTACAAAGATGTATCGGAAAATTCTTGTAAATCCCAAGCATACGCCCTACCAGAGAATCCTGTTCCGAACCAAGGATAATGAACTTCGGGACTTTGAGCTCAACACGGTCACATTTGGTGTGAATTGTGCTCCATTCTTGGCAATCCGAGTTTTGCAGCAACTTTCTAAAGATGTGCAATCTCGCTATCCTCACGGAAGTGACATAATCTCCAACTGCATGTATGTTGATGATGTGTTGGTAGGAGCCCATACGAAATCGCATGCAACTCAAGCAATTTCCGATCTGCGGGAAGCGCTTGAATCCGCAGGTTTCCCTTTACGGAAATGGACGTCCAATGAGAAAGACTTGCTGAAGATCATTCCGAAGGAGCATCGATTAAGATCTGATTTCCTAGAAATTGAAGAAGCCAGTGATGCCAAGACCCTCGGAATCAGATGGAAGGCAAATACTGACGAGTTCTTTTTCTCTCCTAGTCCAGCATTCTGTATCGAAGCGAGAAGTTCTCTCAAAAATTGCGAAGCTTTTTGATCCAGCTGGATGGTTAGCACCTTTCATAATTCGAGCAAAAATGTTCATGCAGGAAATCTGGCTCCAAGAATTGGGCTGGGATGATGCACTTCCTGAGGACCTTACGAGAAAGTGGCACGACTTCTTGAGCCAATACCCACGACTCGAAAAAGTTCGTATTCCCAGATGGGTGGAGTTCCGTCCAAAGGGGCGCACTCAAATCCACGGATTCTGTGACGCATCACAACGCGCATACGGCGCTGCCATCTATGTGCGCACTGAGACGAATGGGACGTTTGCAGTGCATCTTCTTACTGCAAAAACTCGAGTCGCTCCTATCAAAACGGTTTCCTTACCGAGACTCGAGTTGTGTGGAGCAGTTTTATTGGCAGAATTGTCTGCGACAATCATGCCGCAATTGCCTCTCACACAGTGCGAACAGTACTATTGGTCGGATTCAACAATAGTACTCGCGTGGTTGAACAAGCTTCCATGTACATGGACTACATTCGTCGCCAATAGAGTGACTAAGATTACTCAGGTCACCGACTCCAAGAAATGGGCCCACGTGCGATCCGAGCACAATCCAGCAGATCTCGCAAGTAGAGGTGTTTCCCCAGGGGATCTCCTAGACAGCAAATTGTGGTGGCACGGGCCAGATTGGTTGCAACTCGAACAGAACCAATAGCCCATTCCAGTTGAAGTGTCTTTAGACACAGCGATAGAGCAACGCCCTATAAAGGTCAACATCGCAATTTCCTCCCCTTCATTCACGCTACTTGACAGATTCTCGAAATTCGAAAGAGCTTTGCGAGTAATGGCTTATGTATTCCGTTTTGTAGATATCTGCAAAAAGTCCTCCACTCCCATGAGAGTCGACCCTGACCACTCTGAGCTTTCAGTCGTTCAGGATCGACTTATAATCCTTACCCAACGTCATGAATATTCCGCAGAGTACAAATGTCTGTCCGAGAAAAAAGCAGTACTGCGATCCAGCAGTCTTCTAATTCTTAATCCATTTCTGGACAACAAGAGAGTCCTGCGCGCATGTGGGCGTATAAGAGCATCTGACATGCTGAGGTATGATGAATGACATCCCATAATACTGCCATATGCATGCCCATATTCGCGGCTCCTTTTAAGGTTTACCCACCACATTTCCTTGCATGGTGGTAACCAGTTGGTTGTACGTCTTATACGTTCGAAATACTGGATTCCAAAGCTCAAGGTGTTGGTAAAGTCCGTAATCCATTCTTGCAAGGTTTGCACACTCCATAGAAGAAAATTGCAAACACAGCTTATGGGTGCACTGCCTGCCAGCCGAGTCTCCTTTTCCCGACCCTTCACACATACAGGTGTCGATTTTGCCGGCCCTTTTGACGTGAAGAATTACACTGGTCGTGCGTGCCTCATCACAAAAGGGTACGTGTGCGTCTTCGTGTGTTTCAGCACGAAGGCGATCCATTTGGAGGCGACTTCCGATTTGACGACAGAAAAGTTCTTGGCAGCTTTTGCAAGATTCGCAGCCAGACGTGGATGTCCATCGGAAATGTACTCCGATAACGGCAAAACATTCGTCGGAGCTGCCAAGGTCGTTTCACATGACTTTTTGGAAGCCTCGAAGAAACTCTTTCTGTGCAAATACAGCCATCAGAAGTTGTCCTGGCATTTTAACCCCCCAAGTGCTCCGCACATGGGCGGCCTTTGGGAGGCAGGCGTCAAGAGTTTCAAAACACTCTTCTTTAAATCCGCTTCGTCTTTGAAACACACCTTTGAGAACTTTCCACATTGCTTTCTAAGATCGAAGCATGTTTAAATTCACGGCCAATCTCTCCAATGTCCGAAGACCCGACCGACCTTCTGGCACTGAGTCCCGGTCATTTTCTTGTCGGTGGTCCCCTCCTTTCCATAGCAGAGCCTGAAATCAAGGAAAGCGCAATGTCCTTATTAAACCGGTGGCAACGTGTTAAGGCACTCCACCAGCAGTTCTGCCTGGATGCAGTTCTGGAAAGATGAATATCTCAAAGAATTGCACAAGAGAAACAAATGGCAATCACCAACGCGAGACCTTCAATCCAATGACTTGGTTATTATTAAAGAAGATAATCTTCCAGCCAACGAATGGCGGCTTGGGCGGGTTCAAGCTGCATATCATGGCACCGATCAAAGAGTCCGGGTGGTCGATGTCTTGACGACACGAGGTGTTGTCAAACGACCAATTGCAAAATTAATTTTGCTTCCTACAGAGACGGACATTCTGTCTCCAACCCATCAATAACCTATTTCCATTATTAATCTTCGCATCCGCTTGATTTTCAGTACGCTTCATACCCAATGGCACCCCGTACAATCAAAGATCAGGGCAGACGTTCTCGAGGAACTGCTTCGTTCCGATGCCGAGTCTGCCGAGGAGTTCACGCATTGCTCAAGTGTCTGCGTCTTATGCGATTGACAGCGGAGAAGAGGCTGAGAGCGGTGCTGGTGAATAAATACTGTCCAAAGTGTTTGGCTCATCAGCATTCGGGAGAGGCTTGTCGGCGTAAGGACAAGTGCCATGTGTGTCAGAGAGACCACCACACGCTGCTGCACATGCATGAGCGACGGCATGTCCTCCAACGGCAAGGCGTTCGAGAACTCGGTCTCCTTCACCAGCAGCTCGCACTCCAACGAGACCCAACCAGACGCTCTCCCTCACGTCCATAATGGAGCAGCAAAAGAACACGCGGTTGCCGACCGCGGTCATCGTCTTCGACACCGGCAAGAAATCTTTCGAGACTACAGTTGTAATCGATCCTTGCTGTCCACTGAGTCGCATCGACGCATCACTGGCAACGGCCTTCGGGCTTTCCGTCTCCCGCGTCGGTACAGAAAGAGCTTGTTCGGCTGTCGTAAGATCGAGCACCTCCGACTTCCAGAAGGAGGTCATCCTCCAAATACTTCCAACGCAATTCAGAACCCCAGCAAAACCTATTGCTGAGCGGTTACGTGGCAATCCAGCCAATCTTCTCACAGGCTTCCAGCCCAGCGACGGAGGATCACCGCTCGCCCAAAACACAGTTTTTGGGTGGATTTTTTCCGGCTCCTGCGCTCACCAGTGAACCACCTCACTTCAACCATATTTGCAGGATACTGCAAGGGGGGCGGTATGTTCATGCCCGAAAGTAGGCATTAAACAGCAATCGAGCTCGCTCTCATACCGCTCGCCCTCATGTTCCGTGAGAGACTTAACTCACCATGGTTAGCAACATTTGCTAACATAGCTTAAGTAACATTGTATGAGAAACATATATTACATTCTAGAAACATATATGAAACAGAGCACACGCGAATAAAGTGAAAAAACATAGTTATATTTAAAATCGAAAAGTGCCTTTATTTGTTCCTGATAGAGCCCTCATCTACGAAGGAGATTCACCCCCCCACAAAAACACTTCCTTTACACTTTCTAAAAGGAAACATTTTGAGAATTTAATATTTTGATTTTTTCATTTTAGTCAAGTCCTGGTGTAAGAAAGTACTTCGACAGATTTCAAACTTGCATAACTTTGTCAAATCTAACCCAATTTTCATGTGGAATGTCATTTTAGACATGATTTGATCTATATATTGATTCTACAACATAAAATAGTTGTTTTTTAAAAATCACATGTGTCGGAATTTTAGATAAGGGTCCTTCTTTACACTCACTTAAAGAAACAATTTTGAAAATTTAATATTTTGATTTTTGATTTTTCATTTTTGAGGTGTTTCATGACAGACTGACCAAAAATTTACTTGTAAAGTTGTCAGTCCTAATGGTCAACAGATTTATACTTGCATTGCTTTGTCAAATATAACCCAATAAGATCTACGTTTTCAAATAGTTGTTGCTCAAAAATCGACTTTGTCGCATTTGTTAGCATTTTAGGTTAAGGTTCTTCCTTTACACTTTCTAAAAGAAAAAGATTTTGAGAACTTAATATTTTGTTTTGCATTTTTAATCAAGTCCTGGTGCTCATATTAGTATAAGAAAGTACTTTAAAGTTGATTCTGAGGTGTTTCACTTACTTACTTACTTCATGACAGAGTGACCAAAAATTTAACTTGTAAAGTTGCCAGTCCCAAGGGTTGACAGATTTCAAACTTGCTTAACTGTGTCAAATCTAACCCAATTTTACTGCGGAATGTCATTTTAGCCATAATATGATCTATAAAATTGTTCTACATTTAAATATAGCGCACGCTTACTTTGGCGAGCCAAGGTTAGAATACCCTTGCAGAGATTTGCATAAGCCGTCCGATTTTTACAAAATTTGTTAGATGTTGATTTCGAACCGATCGTTCATATGGCAGCTATATGATATAGTAGTCCGATTTATATCAAATTTGGTCAGCCTGTTTAAAACTTAATCAAACACACAATGTGTATATTTGGTTGAGGTATTTTGAGAAACAAAAAAGTTTTTCATACTAAATGTTGTTTTCGAACCGATCGTTCCTATGGCAGCTATATGATATAGTAGTCCGATTTATACCAAATTTGGTGAGCCTGTTTAAAACTTAATCAAACACACAATGTGTATATTTGGTTTAGATATCTTGAGAAACAAAACAGTTTTTCATACTAAATGTTTATTTCCAACCGATCGTTCCTATGGCAGCTATATGATATAGCTATCCGATCCGGCCGGCTCCGACATATGTACTGCGTGCAGCAAAAAGACGGATCTGTACCAAATTTCATCAAGATAGCTTCAAAACTGAGAGACTAGTTTACATAGAAACAGACGGACACACGGACAGACAGACGGACATGGCTATATCGACTCAGCTCGTCGCCCTGATCAAGAATATATATACTTTATGGGAGTCTGTGAGGCCTCCTTCAATGCGTTACACATTTCGTGACAAAATTATAATACCCTCTGCAAGGGTATAAAAATAATATATTAATACAAATTAAAACAATTATAAAATAAAAATATAGCGCAAGCTAACTTTGGCACGCCAAAGTTTGGATACCCTTGCAGTGCCCTGTGTAAGCCGACAGATTTCTTACAAAATTTGTTAAATGTTGATTTTTAACCGATCGTTCCTATGGCAGCTATATGATATAGTAGTCCGATTTAAACGAAATTTGGCCAGCCTGTTTAAAACTTATTCAAACACACAATGTGTATATTTGGTTGAGATATTTTTGGAAACAAAAAAGTTTTTCATACTAAATGTTGTTTTCGAGCCGATCGTTCCTATGGCAGCTATATGATATAGTAGTCCGATTTTGACCAAATTTGGTCAGCTTGTTTAGAACTTAATATCTTAAGAAACAAAAAGTTTTTCATACTAAATGTTTTTTCCAACCGATCGTTCCTATGGCAGCTATATGATATAGTTGTCCGATTTAAACCAGATTCGTTAAGGATGTATGAAACTATACCAAACACACAATCTGTGAGTTTGGTTGA
Source organism: Drosophila testacea (assembly GCA_035043265.1). Lineage (NCBI taxonomy): Eukaryota > Metazoa > Arthropoda > Insecta > Diptera > Drosophilidae > Drosophila > Drosophila testacea. The sequence goes on from JAWNND010000600.1 coordinate 14,239, forward strand.
GATATCTTGAGAAACAAAAGTTTTTCATACTAAATGTTTATTTCCAACCGATCGTTCCTATGGCAGCTATATGATATAGTTATCCGATCCGGCCGGTTCCGACATATGTACTGCGTGCAGCAAAAGACGGACCTGTACCAAGTTTCATCAAGATAGCTTCAAAACTGAGAGACTAGTTTGCATAGAAACAGACGGACAGACAGACAGACGGACAGACGGACATGGCTATATCGACTCAGCTCGTCGCCCTGATCAAGAATATATATACTTTATGGGGTCTGTGAAGCTTCCTTCAATGCGTTACACATTTCGTGACAAAATTATAATACCCTCTGCAAGGGTATAAATATAGCGCAAGCTAACTTTGGCGCGCCAAAGTTTGGATACCCTTGCAGTGCCCTGTGTAAGCCGTCAGATTTTTTACAAAATTTGTTAAATGTTGATTTCGAACCGATCGTTCCTATGGCAGCTATATGATATAGTAGTCCGATTTTTACCAAATTTGGTCTGCGTGTTTAAAACTTAATCAAACACACAATGTGTATATTTGGTTGAGATATTTTGAGAAACAAAAAAGTTTTTCATACTAAATGTTGTTTTCGAACCTATCGTTCCTATGGCAGCTATATGATATAGTAGTCCGATTGACACCAAATTTGGTCAGCCTGTAGAAACTTAATCAAACACACAATGTGTATATTTGGTTGAGATATCTTGAGAAACAAAAAGTTTTTCATACTAAATGTTTATTTCCAACCGATCGTTCCTATGGCAGCTATATGATATAGCTATCCGATCCGGCCGGCTCCGACATATGTGCTGCGTGCAGCAAAAGACGGATCTGTACCAAATTTCATCAAGATAGCTTCAAAACTGAGAGACTAGTTTGCATAGAAACAGACGGACACACGGACAGACAGACGGACAGACAGACGGACATGGCTATATCGACTCAGCTCGTCGCCCTGATCAAGAATATATATACTTTATGGGGTCTGTGAGGCTTCCTTCAATGCGTTACACATTTCGTGACAAAATTATAATACCCTCTGCAAGGGTATAAAAAATATAAGCGCAAGCTAACTTTGGCGGGCCAAAGTTTGGATACCCGCAGTGCCCTGTGTAAGCCGGCAGATTTTTTACAAAATTTGTTAAAGGTTGATTTCCAACCGATCGTTCCTATGGCAGCTATATGATATAGTAGTCCGATTTACACCAAATTTGGTCAGCGTGTTTAGAACTTAGTCACACACACAATGTGTATATTTGGTTGAGATATTTTGAGAAACAAAAAAGTTTTTCATACTAAATGTTGTTTTCGAACCGATCGTTCCTATGGCAGCTATATGATATAGTAGTACGATTTACACCAAATTTGGTCAGCCTGCTTAAATCTTAATTAAACACACAATGTGTATATTTGGTTGAGATATTTTGAGAAACAAAAAGTTTTTCATACTAAATGTTGTTTTCGAACCTATCGTTCCTATGGCAGCTATATGATATAGTAGTCCGATTGACACCAAATTTGGTCAGCCTGCTTAAAACTTAATCAAACACACAATGTGTATATTTGGTTGAGATATCTTGAGAAACAAAAAAGTTTTTCATACTAAATGTTTATTTCCAACCGATCGTTCCTATGGCAGCTATATGATATAGCTATCCGATCCGGCCGGCTCCGACATATGTGCTGCGTGCAGCAAAAGACGGATCTGTACCAAATTTCATCAAGATAGCTTCAAAACTGAGAGACTAGTTTGCATAGAAACAGACGGACACACGGACAGACAGACGGACATGGCTATATCGACTCAGCTCGTCGCCCTGATCAAGAATATATATACTTTATGGGGTCTGTGAGGCTTCCTTCAATGCGTTACACATTTCGTGACAAAATTATAATACCCTCTGCAAGGGTATAAAAAACTGGCTTCTTATTAATTTTTTGAATTTGCAGCTTTTATTTATTGTATAGATAGATCAACGTATACGGACACAATACCCGTGAGGAATGACAGCCCTGACACTGCCGGAGAGCTGTGGCGTTATTTAGTGCACTATCTTCAGAAGGCTTATGGAACGGACTCACTCTTGCTTTTTTCCTCGGTGAGTTTCCGTCGCACTTTAAAAAGGCAACCGCTTTTTGAATTTAGGCCAACTGCCTTGGCGCGGCTCACTGCTGCTTACGGCTGTTTGCTGCCGTTTGGATGCAGAATGCCTGCTGTGCCGTGGCCACTCTCGGCTGGTAATTGCACCGCCCTTGGGATGCCTCGGCTGCAGCTCGTTGCCGGCGGAATTCGAAAGCAGAAGGAGCTTCAATTCCTCTAAATTCGGCGCTGGGTCTTCCCGATCTTCTTCACGTCTCACGATTAATTATATATATATATTAATTATTATAATTAATATACATGAACATAGGGGCACGTCCGTCCGCCTCGAGCCTCAAATCATCTCTCTCTCTCGAAGCACTTCGCAGCAACGTGGTTTTTTATACCCTTGCAGAGGGTATTATAATTTTGTCACGATATGTGTAACGCATTGAAGGAGGCCTCACAGACCCCATAAAGTATATATATTCTTGATCAGGGCGACGAGCTGAGTCGATATAGCCATGTCCGTCTGTCTGTCCGTCTGTCTGTCCGTCTGTCTGTCCGTCTGTTTCTATGCAAACTAGTCTCTCAGTTTTAAAGCTATCTTGATGAAACTTGGTACAGGTCCGTCTTATTGCTGCACGCAGTACATATGTCGGAACCGACCGGATCGGATAACTATATCATATAGCTGCCATAGGAACGATCGGTTGGAAATAAACATTTAGTATGAAAAACTTTTTTGTTTCTCAAGATATCTTAACCAAATATACACGTTGTGTGTTCGATTGAGTTTTAAAAAGGCTGATCAAATTTGGTGTAAATCTGACTACTATATCATATAGCTGCCATAGGAACGATCGGTTCGAAATCAACCTTTAACAAATTTTGTAAAAAATCTGCCGGCTTACACAGGGCACTGCAAGGGTATCCAAACTTTGGCCCGCCAAAGTTAGCTTGCGCTATATTTTTTAAATTTTTTTTTGTCTTCCCCTTTTCTTTCAAATCATCCCACCGTTGCTGCAATCGCTTTCCTGCATTACACCTGCAGTGGGCCAAGGGGCATGAGGGCTGCATTTGCAATAACTGTTGCTGTCGCACTCTAATTTCCCTCCCGGGTTGCCGACGCACCCACTGTGCCACTATCGCTCATACATAATATATCGGTTATGCCGATAATCACAAGGTGACCCCCCCTAGAGCGAACATGTGCTGTCACAAACGATAAAAAATATCGGAGCATTGAAAACGTAACACAGTCCCAAGGGTCGACAGATTTAAACTTGCACAACTTTGTCAAATTTAACCCGATTTTCGTGTGGAATGTCATTTTAGCCATGATTTGATCTATAAATTGATTCTAAATTAAAATATAGCGCAAGCTAACTTTGGCACGCCAAAGTTTGGATACCCTTGCAGTGCCCTGTGTAAGCCGACAGATTTCTTACAAAATTTGTTAAATGTTGATTTTTAACCGATCGTTCCTATGGCAGCTATATGATATAGTAGTCCGATTTAAACGAAATTTGGCCAGCCTGTTTAAAACTTATTCAAACACACAATGTGTATATTTGGTTGAGATATTTTTGGAAACAAAAAAGGTTTTCATACTAAATGTGGTTTTCGAGCCGATCGTTCCTATGGCAGCTATATGATATAGTAGTCCGATTTTGACCAAATTTGGTCAGCTTGTTTAGAACTTAATCAAGCATACAAAATGTATATTTGGTTGAGATATCTTAAGAAACAAAAAAGTTTTTCATACTAAATGTTTATTTCCAACCGATCGTTCCTATGGCAGCTATATGATATAGTTGTCCGATTTAAACCAGATTCGTTAAGGATGTATGAAACTATACCAAACACACAATCTGTGAGTTTGGTTGAGATATCTTGAGAAACAAAAAAGTTTTTCATACTAAATGTTTATTTCCAACCGATCGTTCCTATGGCAGCTATATGATATAGTTATCCGATCCGGCCGGTTCCGACATATGTACTGCGTGCAGCAAAAAGACGGACCTGTACCAAGTTTCATCAAGATAGCTTCAAAACTGAGAGACTAGTTTGCATAGAAACAGACGGACAGACAGACAGACGGACAGACGGACATGGCTATATCGACTCAGCTCGTCGCCCTGATCAAGAATATATATACTTTATGGGGTCTGTGAAGCTTCCTTCAATGCGTTACACATTTCGTGACAAAATTATAATACCCTCTGCAAGGGTATAAAAATCAAAGCGCTAGCATTAAAGGTGCTCTTGTAATTGGACTTAGAAATTTTGTATCTCAATTTCCGGTGGCGGAGGGGGCGTGGCAAAATCTAAAGCAAACTTGATCAATGGGAGATATAGATGAACCTACATGCCAAGTTCGGTGTGTCTAGCTCTTATGGTCTCTGAGATCTAGGCGACACAAAAAGGGACAGACGGACAGACAGACAGACGGACAGACGAACAGACAGACAGACAGACGGACATGGCTATATCGACTCGGCTGTTGATGCTGATCAAGAATATATATACTTTATGGGGTCTGCCACGCCTCCTTCTACCTGTTACGCACTTTTTTTTTAAAAACGTAATAGACCCATTTGTACTTTTTAAAGTACAGGGTCTAATAAAGCGCAAGCTAACTTTGCGCGCCAAAGTTTGGATACCCTTGCAGTGCCCTGTTAAAGCCGACAGATTTTTTACAAAATTTGTTAAAAGTTGATTTTTAACCGATCGTTCCTATGGCAGCTATATGATATAGTTATCCGATCCGGCCGGTTCCGACATATGTACTGCGTGCAGCAAAAAGACGGACCTGTACCAAGTTTCATCAAGATAGCTTCAAAACTGAGAGACTAGTTTGCATAGAAACAGACGGACGGACGGAGATGGCTATATCGACACAGCTCGTCGTCCTGATCAAGAATATATATACTTTATGGGGTCTGTGAGGCTTTCTTCAATGCGTTATACATTTCGTGACAAAAATATTATACCCTCTGGAAGGGTATAAAAATGTTGAGAATTTAATATTTTGATTTTTCAATTTAAATCAAGCCCTAGTGCTCTATAAGTATAAGAAAGTACTTTAAACTTGATTTTGAGGTGTTTCACTTTCTTGTAAAGCTTCATGACAGAGTGACCAAAAATTTGACTTGTACAGTTGATAGTCCCAAGGGTCGGCAGATTTAAACTTGCACAACTTTGTCAAGTCTAGCCCAATTTTCGTGCTGAATGTCATTTTAGCCATGATTTGATCTTTAAATTGATTCTACAACTAAAATAATTATTTTTCAAAAATCGATTTTGTCGCATATGTTGGAATTTTAGAGAATGGTTTTCGTTTACACTCTCTTAAAGAATTTTTTTTAAAAATATAACATCTAAGTTCTTCTTTTTTAACCAAGTCCTGTTGCCCATATAAGTATAAGAAAGTACTTTAAAGTTGGTTCTGAGGTATTTCACTTTCTTGTAAAACTTGATGACAGAGTGACCAGAAGTTTGACTTGTAAAGTTGTTAGTCCCAAGGGTCGGCAGATTTAAACTTGCACAACTTTGTCAAGTCAAGCCAAATTTTCTTGCTGAATGTCATTTTAGCCATGATTTGATCTATAAATTGATGCTACATTTAAAATAAATGTTGTTCAAAAATCGATTTTTTCGCATTTGTTAGCATTTTAGATTATTGTCCTTCTTTTAAACTTTCTAAAAGAAAAAGATTTTGAGAATTTAAAATTTTGACTTTTCATTTTTAGTCAAGTCCTGGTGCTCATATAAGTATAAGAAAGTACTTTAAAGTTGGTTCTGAGGTGTTTCACTTTCTTGCAAAACTTCATGACAGAGTGACCAAAAATTTGACTTGTAAAGTTGCCAGTCCCAAGGGTCGACAGATTTCAAACGTGCATAACTTTGTCAAATTTAACCCGATTTCCGTATGGAATGTCATTTTAGCCGTGATTTGAACTATAAATTAATTCTACAACTTAAAATAGTTATTTTTCAAAAATCGACTTTGTCGCATTTGTTGGAGTTTTAGATAAGGGTCCTTTTTTTTACACTCTCTTAAAAAATTAAATTATTATAAAAATTTAACAACCAAATTCTACTTTTTTAACCAAGTCCTGTTGCCCATATAAGTATAAGAAAGTACTTTAAAGTTGGTTCTGAGGTGTTTCACTTTCTTGCAAGGCTTCATGACAGAGTGACCAAAAATTTGACTTGTAAAGTTGCCAGTCCCAAGGGTCGACAGATTTCAAACTTGCATTACTTTGTCAAATCTAGCACGATTTTCGTGTGGAATGTCATTTTAGCCATGATTTGATCTATAAATTGATTCTACAAATTAAAATAGCTGTTTCTCAAAAATCGAATTTTTCGCATTTGTTGGAATTTTAGATAAGGGTCCTTTTTTACACTCTCTTAAAGTAAAATTTTTGAAAATTTAACATTTGATCTTTAATTTTAGTCACGTCCTGGTGCTCATATAAGTAAAAGAAAGTACTTTAAAGTTGATTCTGAGGTGTCTTACTTTCATGCAAAACATCATGACTGAGTGACCAAAAATTTGACTTGTAAAGTTGCCAGTCCCAAGGGTCGACAGATTTAAAACTTGCATAACTTTGTCAAATCTAACCCAATTTTCATGCGGAATGTCATTAGACCCAGTACTTTAAAAAGTACAAATGGGTCTATTACGTTTGTGCAAATGTGCGTAACAGGCAGAAGGAGGCGTGGCAGACCCAATAAAGTATATATATTCTTGATCAGCATCAACAGCCGAGTCGATATAGCCATGTCCGTCTGTCTGTCTGTCTGTCTGTCTGTCTGTCTGTCTGTCCCTTTTTTGAACACCTAGATCTCAGAGACTATAAGAGCTAGAGACACCAAATTTGGCATGAAGGTTCATCTATATCTTGCATTGAACAAGTTTGTTTTAAATTTTTGCCACGCCCCTTTCCGCCGACGGAAATTGAAATACAAAATTTCGAGGTCAAATTACAAGAGAACCTTTAATGCTAGCGCCTTGTTTTTGGTATATATAATACTCCCTATAGTCCAAACTTGTCCTGAAAATTTCATTCCAATCGGTTGATAAACGCGGAAGTTATTCAACTAACAATGTTACAGGCAAAAGAAAGAAGAGACGCTAGCGACCTCTATGTATATCAAGTGGCGCCATCTATTGAATGGTACGCAACATTGAAGAACAATCTTTAGTGAACGCTTTGCACTCAAAGAGTACTGGGTCTCCTACTGTCGAGCTTGCTCCACTGTAGCTTACTGCATTTTTTAGCAATGATTTTATCTAGAAATTGATTCTAAATTTAAAAATAGTTGTTGTTCAAAAATCAATTTTGTCTTATTTGTTAGCATTTTAGATTAGGGTCCTTCTTTTACACTTTCTAAAAGAAAAAAATTTTGAGTATTTAATATTTTGATTTTTCATTTATAGTCAAGTCCTGGTTCCCATATAAGTATAAGAAAGTACTTCAAAGTTGGTTCTGAGGTGTTGCACTTTCTTGCAAAACTTCATGACAGAGTGACCAAAAATTTGACTTGTTAAGTTGCCAGTCCCAAGGGTCGATAGATTTCAAACTTGCATACCTTTGTCAAATCTAGCACGATTTTTGTGTGGAATGTCATTTTAGCCATGATTTGATCTATAAATTGATTCTTATTTTAAAAAAGAAAATAAATTTTGATTTTTATAATTAAAATTAAAAATAAGAGTTATTTTGTAACTTTTAAATACAAAATTGAGATTTAATTATTATTTTTGATTTTTTTAATAAAAATTGAAATATTTACAATTATTTTTATTATATAAATTGCAAGTAAAAGTTTTTGGCTGATATCGGTAGTAACGAATAAAAAATGAATTTTGGTGTTTTTTATGTTGCTGTAACTTATTTCCTTCACGTTGATTTTTTAAGTTACAATTTTCAATCATAACTCTTATTTACGGTCCCGTAATAAAGTACTTTAAAGTTGATTCTGAGGTGTTTCACTTTCTTGCAAAACTTCATGACAGAGTGACCAAAAATTTGACTTGTAAAGTTGCCAGCCCCAAGGGTCGACAGATTTCAAACTTGGATAACTTTGTCAAATCTAACCCAATTTTCATGCGGAATGTCATTTTAGCCATGATTTGATCTATAAATTGATTCTAAATTTAAATATAGTATTTGTTCAAAAATCGACTTTGTCGCATTTGTTGGAATTTTAGATAAGGGTCTTCTTTTACACTCTCTTAAAGAATTTTTTTTTTAAATTTAACATCAAAATTTTTCTTTTTTAACCAAGTCCTCTTGCCCATATAAGTAAAAGAAAGTACTTTAAAGTTGGTTCTGAGGTGTTTCACTTTCTTGCAAAACTTCATGACAGAGTGACCAAAAATTTGACTTGAAAAGTTGCCAGTCCCAAACTTGGATAACTTTGTCAAATCTAACCCAATTTTCATGCGGAATGTCATTTTAGCCATGATTTGATCTATAAATTGATTCGAATTTTAAAATTAGTATTTGTTCAAAAATCGATTTTGTCGCCTTTGTTAGAATTTTAGATAAGGGTCCTTCCTTTAAACTTTCTAAAAGAAAAAAGATTTTGAGAATTTAAAATTTTGACTTTTAATTTTTAGTCATGTCCTGGTGCTCATATAAGTATAAGAAAGTACTTTAAAGTTGGTTCTGAGGTGTTTTACTTTCTTGCAAAACTTCATGACAGAGTGACCAAAAATTGGACTTGTAAAACTGCCAGTCCCAAGGGTCGACAGATTTCATACTTTGTTAAATCTAGCCCGATTTTCGTGTGGCAAGTCATTTTAGCCATATTTTGTTCTATAAATTGATTCTTAAACTTAAAATAGTTGTTTTTCAAAAATCGATTTTGTCGCAGTTGTTGGAATTTTAGAAAGGGGTCTTCTTTTACACTCTCTTAAAGAATTTTTTTTTAAATTTAACATCTAAATTCTTCTTTTTATCCAAGTCCTGTTGCCCATATAAGTATAAGGAAGTACTTCAAAGTTGGTTCTGAGGTGTTTCACTTTTTGCAAAACTTCATGACAGAGTGACCAAAAATTTGACTTGTTAAGTTGCCAGTCCCAAGGGTCGATAGATTTCAAACTTGCATACCTTTGTCAAATCTAGCACGATTTTCGTGTGGAATGTCATTTTAGCCATGATTTGATCTATAAATTGATTCTTATTTTAAAAAAGAAAATAAATTTTGATTTTTATAATTAAAATTAAAAATAAGAGTTATTTTGTAACTTTTAAATACAAAATTGAGATTTAATTATTATTTTTGATTTTTTTAATAGAATATGAAATATTTACAATTATTTTTATTATATAAATTGCAAATAAAAGTTTTTGGCTGATATCGGTAGTAACGAATAAAAAATGAATTTTGGTGTTTTTTATGTCGCTGTAACTTATTTCCTTCACGTTGATTTTTATACCCTTGCAGAGGGTATTATAATTTTGTCACGAAATGTGTAACGCATTGAAGGAAGCTTCACAGACCCCATAAAGTATATATATTCTTGATCAGGTCGACGAGCTGAGTCGATATAGCCATGTCCGTCTGTCCGTCTGTCCGTCTGTCTGTCTGTCCGTCTGTTTCTATGCAAACTAGTCTCTCAGTTTTGAAGCTATCTTGATGAAACTTGGTACAGGTCCGTCTTTTTGCTGCACGCAGTACATATGTCGGAACCGGCCGGATCGGATAACTATATCATATAGCTGCCATAGGAACGATCGGTTGGAAATAAACATTTAGTATGAAAAACTTTTTTGTTTCTCAAGATATCTCAACCAAACTCACAGATTGTGTGTTTGGTATAGTTTCATACATCCTTAACGAATCTGGTTTAAATCGGACAACTATATCATATAGCTGCCATAGGAACGATCGGTTGGAAATAAACATTTAGTATGAAAAACTTTTTTGTTTCTTAAGATATCTCAACCAAATATACATTTTGTATGCTTGATTAAGTTCTAAACAAGCTGACCAAATTTGGTCAAAATCGGACTACTATATCATATAGCTGCCATAGGAACGATCGGCTCGAAAACAACATTTAGTATGAAAAACTTTTTTGTTTCCAAAAATATCTCAACCAAATATACACATTGTGTGTTTGAATAAGTTTTAAACAGGCTGGCCAAATTTCGTTTAAATCGGACTACTATATCATATAGCTGCCATAGGAACGATCGGTTAAAAATCAACATTTAACAAATTTTGTAAGAAATCTGTCGGCTTACACAGGGCACTGCAAGGGTATCCAAACTTTGGCGTGCCAAAGTTAGCTTGCGCTATATTTTTTAAGTTACAATTTTCAGTCATAACTCTTATTTACGGTCCCTGTAAAAAGTACTTTAAAGTTGATTCTGAGGTGTTCCACTTTCTTGCAAAGCTTCATGACAGAGTGACCAAAAATTTGACTTGTAAAATTGCGAGTCCCAAGGGTCGACTGATTTCAAACGTGCATAACTGTCAAATTTAATCCGATTTTCGTGTCGAATGTCATTGTAGACTTAAAATAGTTGTTTTCAAAAATCGATTTTGTCGCATTTGTTTGAATTTTAGAGAAGGGTTTTCTTTACACTTCTTAAAGAATTTATTTTTAAAAATTTAACATCTAAATTATTCTTTTTTAACCAAGTCCTGTTGCCCATATAAGTATAAGAAAGTACTTTACAAGTTGGTTCCGAGGTGTTTCACCATCTTGCAAAACTTCATGACAGAGTGACCAAAATTTGACTTGTAAAGTTGCCAGTCCCAAGGGTCGATAGATTTAAACTTGCACAACTTTGTCAAATCTAATCCAATTTTCGTGCGGAATGTCATTTTAGCCATGATTTGATCTATAAATTGATTCTAAATAGTTGTTGTTCAAAAATCGATTTTGTCGCATTTGCTAGAATTTTAGATAAGGGTCCTACTTTTTCACTCTGTTAAAAAAAATTTTTAAAACTTTAACGTCTAAATTCTTCTATTTTAACCAAGTCCTGTTGCCCATATTAGTATAAAAAAGTACTATAAAGTCGATTCTGAGGTGTTTCACTTTCTGTTAAACTTCATGACAGAGTGACCAAAATTTGACTTGTAAAGCTGATAGTCCCAAGGGTCGACAGATTTCAAACTTGCATAACTTTGTCAAATCTAACCGAATTTTCGTGCGAAATGTCATTTTAGCCATGATTTGATCTACAAATTGATTCTACATTAAACAATAGTTGTTGTTCAAAAATCGAATTTAATTCTTTTACACTTTCTTAAAGAAAAATATAGCGCAAGCTAACTTTGGCACGCCAAAGTTTGGATACCCTTGCAGTGCCCTGTGTAAGCCGTCAGATTTTTACAAAATTTGTTAAAGGTTGATTTTTAACCGATCGTTCCTATGGCAGCTATATGATATAGTAGTCCGATTCACACCAAATTTGGTCAGCCTGTTTAAAACTTAATCAAAGACACAATGTCTTTTTTTGGTTGAGATATTTTGAGAAACAAAAAAGTTTTTCATACTAAATGTTGTTTTCGAACCGATCGTTCCTATGGCAGCTATATGATATAGTAGTCCGATTTACACCAAATTTAGTCAGCCTTTTTAAAACTTAATCAATCACACAATGTGTATATTTGGTTGAGATATCTTGAGAAACAAAAAAGTTTTTCTCATACTAAATGTTGTTTTCGAACCGATCGTTCCTATGGCAGCTATATGATATAGTAGTCCGATTTACACCAAATTTAGTCAGCCTTTTTAAAACTTAATCAATCACACAATGTGTATATTTGGTTGAGATATCTTGAGAAACAAAAGTTTTTCATACTAAATGTTGTTTTCGAACCGATCGTTCCTATGGCAGCTATATGATATGTTATCCGATCGGCCGGTTCGAAATATGTACTGCGTGCAGCAAAAAGACGGACCTGTACCAAGTTTCATCAAGATAGCTTCAAAACTGAGAGACTAGTTTGCATAGAAACAGACGGACAGACGGACAGACGGACAGACGGACAGACGGACATGGCTATATCGACTCAGCTCGTCGCCCTGATCAAGAATATGTATACTTTATGGGGTCTGACACGCCTCCTTCAATGCGTTACAAACTTTGTGACAAAATTATAATACCCTCTGCAAGGGTATAAAAATGTTGAGAATTTAATATTTTGATTTTTCAATTTTAATCAAGCCCTAGTGCTCATATAAGTATAGAAAAGTACTTGAAAGTTGATTTTGAGGTTTTTTACTTTCTTGATAAGCTTCATGACAGAGTGAACAAAAATTTGACTTATAAAGTTGATAGTCCCAAGGTTCGGATTTCAAACTTGCATAACTTTGTCAAATCTAACCCAATTTCCGTGCGCAATGTCAATTTAGCCATCTACAAACTGATTCTACTGTAATAAAAGAGGACTTATTTCCTTTTTGATAAACTTTTATTTATTAGCTTTTATTAATTAGCAAGCAGCGAAGGTGCCGCTTTTCAATATCTAATTGATTCTGTTTTTCTTAACTTAAAAGCTGAGCGCTGGAAAGCAGCGACAGTTCAGCCGTTTTACATATTATATATAAAGTACATATGTAAAGTATATATGTAAAGTATTTATACTGTTGTCGGGACAGAGGATGTTATGCATGCACATATATATTTGTACATAGCGGTCAAGCATGGGGACCATGCTGACTCGGCTATTAAGCGATCGCCGCTATCCAGAGCGATCATATTTCGGCCGCACCTGAAATGTGCAGAGGGCACTGACTTGACAAATTTGTTGCATAACAATAAAGTGTTGTTGCTTTAGTTATGCTTAGGCAGACAAAGTGTTGCTGCCCAAGATATATGTAATAATTATTGATATACATATGTGTACATGCTACATCTCCCTCCTTTTAAACAATAACGTAATATTATGAAGTTATTTTAATTCTTATTAATAAATATAGCGCAAGCTAACTTTGGCGCGCCAAAGTTTGAATACCCTGCAGTGCCCTGCGGAAGCCGTCAGATTTTTACAAAATTTGTTAAAGGTTGATTTTGAACCGATCGTTCCTATGGCAGCTATATGATATAGTTGTCCGATTTACACCAAATTTGGTCAGCTTGTTTAAAACCTAATCAAACAGACAATGTGTATATTTGGTTGAGATATTTTGAGAAACAAAAAAGTTTTCATACCAAATGTTGTTTTCGAACCGATCGTTCCTATGGCAGCTATATGATATAGTAGTCCGATTTACACCAAATTTGGTCAGCCTGTTTAAACTTAATCAAACACATAATGTGTATATTTGGTTGAGATATCTTGAGAAACAAAAAGTTTTTCATACTAAATGTTTATTTTCCAACCGATCGTTCCTATGGCAGCTATATGATATAGTTATCCGATCCGGCCGGTTCCGACATATGTACTGCGTGCAGCAAAAAGACGGACCTGTACCAAGTTTCATCAAGATAGCTTCAAAACTGAGAGACTAGTTTGCATAGAAACAGACGGACAGACAGACGGACAGACGTACAGACGGACAGACGGACATGGCTATATCGACTCAGCTCGTCGCCCTGATCAAGAATATATATCTTTATGGGGTCTGACACTCATCCTTCAATGCGTTACAAACTTCGTGACAAAATATAATACCCTCTGAAGGGTATAAAAATGTTGAGAATTTAATATTTTGATTTTTCATTTTTTAATCAAGTCCTGGTGCCCATATAAGTATAAGAAAGTACTTTTAAGTTGATTCTGAGGTGTTTCACTTTCTTGTTAAGCTTCATGACAGAGTGACCAAAAATTTTAATTGTAAGTGATAGTCCCAAGGGTCGACAGACCTAAACTTGCGCAACTTTGTCAAACTCTAACCTAATTTTCGTGCGGAATGTCATTTTAGCCATGATTTGATCTATAAATTGTTCTACAACTTAAAATAGTTGTTGTTCAAAAATCGACTTTGGCGCATTTGTTTAAGTTTTAGATAGGGGCCTACTTTTACACTCTCCTTAGGACATTTTTTCAAAAATTTAACATCTAATTTCTTCTTTTTTAACCAAGTCCTGTTGCCCATAAGTATAAGCAAATACTATAAAGATGATTCTGATGTGTTTCATTTTCTTGCAAAACATCATGACAGAGTGACCAAAAATTTGACTTGTAAAGTTGCCAGTCCCAAGGGTCGACAGATTTCAAACGTGCATAACTTTGTCAAACATAACCCAACCTTCGTGTTGAATGTTATTATAGCCATGATTTGATCTATAAATTGATTCTACAACTTAAAAAAGTTGTTTCTCAAAAATCTATTTTGTTGCATTTGTTGGAATTTTAGATAAGGGTCCTTCTTTTACACTCTCTTAAAGAAAAAATTTTGAAGATTTTAAACTCTGATTTTTCATTTTAATCAAGTCCTTGTGCCCAAATAAGTATAAGAAAGTACTTTAAAGTTGATTCCGAGGGGTTTGACTTTTTGTTAAACTTCATGACAGAGTGACCAAAAATTTGACTTGTAAAGTTGCCAGTCCCAAGGGTCGACAGATTTCAATCTTGCATAACTTTGTCAAATCTAAACCAATTTTCGTGCGGAATGTCATTTTAGCCATGATTTGATCTATAAATTGATTCTACAACTTAAAAAAGTTGTTTCTCAAAAATATATTTTGTTGCATTTGTTGGAATTTTAGATAAGGGTCCTTCTTTTACACTTTCTTAAAGAAAAAATTTTGAGAATTTAAAATTTTGATTTTTCATTTTAATCAAGTCCTTGTGCCCATATAAGTATAAGAAAGTACTTAAAAGTTGGTTCTGAGGTGTTTCAATTTCCTGCAAAAGTTCATGACAGATTGACCAAAAATTTGACTTGTAAAGTTGCCAGTCCCAAGGGTTGACAGATTTCAAGCCTGAATAAACTTGTCAAATCCAACCCAATTTTCGTGCTGAATGTCATTTAAGTTATGATTTGATCTATAAATTGATTCTACATTTAAAATATTTGTTGTTCAAAAATCGATTTTGTCGCATTTGTTGGAATTTAAGATAAGGGTCCATCTTTACCCTTTCTGAAAGAAAAATTTTGAGAATTTTATATTTTGATTTTTCATTTTTATACCCTTGCAGAGGTATTATAATTTTGTCACGAAGTTTGTTACGCATTGAAGGAGGCGTGTCAGACCCCATAAAGTGTATATATTCTTGATCAGGGCGACGAGCTGAGTCGATATATGCCATGCCGTCTGTCCGTCTGACCGTCTGTCCGTCTGTCTGTCCGTCTGTTTCTGCAAACTAGTCTCTCAGTTTTGAGCTATCTTGATGAAACTTGGTACAGGTCCGTCTTTTTGCTGCACGCAGTACATGTCGGAACCGGATCGGATAACTATATCATATAGCTGCCATAGGAACGATCGGACCGAAAACAACATTTAGTATGAAAAACTTTTTTGTTTCTCAAAATATCTCAACCAAATATACACATTGTGTGGTTGATTAAGTTTTAAACAGGCTGACCAAATTTGGTGTAAATCGGACTACTATATCATATAGCTGCCATAGGAACGATCGGTTCAAAATCAACCTTTAACAAATTTTGTAAAAAATCTGACGGCTTACGCAGGGCACTGCAAGGGTATTCAAACTTTGGCGCGCCAAAGTTAGCTTGCGCTATATTTAACCAAGTCCTGGTGCCCAAATAAGTATGTCGGAGAATGGTCTTCATTTTCTGTATCCACAGAGACTACGTTGTGAGCCAAGCGCTTCCTTTGGCGTGACATCGTGTTGCATGAACGAGATCTGTTTCAAAACTAATTTCACAATGCGAACATTCCACTTCGCGTGTATACCACACACATACAGTGACACGCGCCTTCCAGGCGCAAGCACTATATTTCTCTCTCTCTAACTCATTGTCACGCCTAGGCTGCGCTGGACAGAGAACTCTGCCAGGCACACAATAGTGGAAAGCACAAAGCAATGCAGAAAAGATCGGCATGGAATGGAAGAAATAAAAAAAGGCAAGCAACACATTCTTGCGAAATTCAAACAGTTACATTTATTCATGCTTTTACATTTTCATTCGTGTTTCTTAAAATTAAACGCCACGACACGGCCCTCCTGACTATCACACGTCCTCGTGTGTTACAAAATAAAGAAGGAAAGTAACAATATGCTTCACTTAATCTGAAAAGACAATTTGATCCAAACTTATTAAAACAGAGTTATTTAAAATTGAAACAAAAAAAAAAAAACTGACTGAAAAATATTGTTCAAAGGGCCAACTCAGTGACAGAAGTACATGGTACTATGCTAACTTCTCAGTATATCCGGACATAAGTGATTTCCCATTAGTTAACAACACTCTTGTGAAGTTACTAGATAACCGAGACACTCTCCAATTCAGGCTCCTACCGTCAAGCTACTCACTAGGTACTGGATAATAAATCACATTAACTCGTGCACCTAACAGCACCCGTAATATAGCATAACAGCGTGACCCTCAGGTATAGAGCCCGATATCTCACATTGAATTCCATCAATGCCTTCACTACATTGGATGTACCAATGCCTCCTTTACGTTAGAATCCACTAACGCATCATTGACGTCTCTTTCAACGCCGTCACTATCATTAGAATCCTCTAATGAATCATTGACGTCTCTTTCAACGCCGTTACTGTCATCACATGTGTTCAACTCAATGGGAATCCCCTCTGCCGGCATACATCTCAACGACTCGTGCGAATACTTATAAGTTCGCTTGTTAGTCAATGACTTTAAAACGTATCGATCTCCATCGAGCACTTCTGCCACTAGGAATGGGTCCTTAAATTTGGGATCTAATTTTGTCTGGTGTCTTTCTTCGTTTTTGAGCAATACATAATCGCCTATCTTAAACCTTACAAATTTTGATTTGTTTTTATCGAATCTAATTTTATTATATACAGCGTTCTTTTCTATATTGTCTTTAGCCATTTTTCTCACAAAGCTTACATCTACTTTACTATCATCCTCACAGACATGTAACATGCCGAAGGGTCTTGCTTCTTTTCCAATTAATAATTGTAAAGGACTAGATTTCGTAGTTCGATTTGTTGTGCAATTTATGGCTAATTGTATTTCACCTAAAGCGTCTTGCCAGGAACGCTCGCTACTCTCTATAGCAGTTAACATACGTTTCAGCACACTCATAACGCGCTTCAACTGACCATTTGCACGACTAGCACCTGTTGCAATCAAATGTAGATCTATTTTTTGCATAGAGCAAAATTTACTAAAATCTGACCCCGTAAAACACCTGCCTTGATCCGCAATGATTCTTGTTGGTACGCCGAACAAGGATATTGATGACTTTACGGCATTAATGCAGCTTTCGGAATTAATATTTACAGTATGGTATAAAAAGACGAATTTTGTAAATGCATCGATTTGGACAATAACATATTCCTTTTGATCGCTTTTGCCACTCAGCTTGCCGGTGATATCAATATGTACCGTATGCCACGGAATGTCTACTTTCGGTATTGGGTGAAGTTCTGCTGGTATCTTGCCTGATGGTGGCTTAGTCAATTTACAGGTAATACAGTTGTCGACAAATTTACGCACGTATTTTGACATATTTTCGAACCAGTAAAACTCATACATTTTGTCTAGGGTCTTTTCCCAACCAAGGTGTACAATTGATTCATGGACATGGTTTACTACAGACCATCTAAAAGCTCTGGGGATAACTGGAAGACAGCGAGTTTTACCGCTTCTTTGAATTTTTCGAAACAGCATTTTTGATCTAAGCTCATAAGACTTTGCTATACTTTCCTCTATTTCATCGTTTTGAATTTTCGAAATTATCGAAGAAGTCTCAGGATCTCGTCGTTGTTCGGCAAGAAGCCAATTTTCCGTTATCTCAGCTAATTGTACACGCTTGATGGGAACTTGGGAAGACATTTTTAAAGGTAATGGATTACGTGAGAAGAAATCTACATGTGACATTTTACTACCTGGTCTATATTGTATGTCAAAGTTAAAGGATTGCATATACGCCCACCATCTATGGACTCTAGGCGTAAGATCAATTTTATTGCGTGAAGCTTTTAGTGAATTACAATCGGTGTAAACGAGAAAATGTCGGCCTTGTAAATAATGACGAAAATGCTTTATTGAATTAAATACAGCTAGCGTTTCCAATTCGTACGAATGATATCGGGATACTGGAGGCGAAGTTCGTTTACTGTAATATTCAACAACGTGGGGTTTATTATCGATTTTATGCATTAAAATCGCACCGTAACCGTCCATACTGGCATCTGTATGCAGTTCTATTGGATGCTGGGGATCGAATATGGTAAGCACTGGCTCGTCTGTCAATGTTTTGATGACCCTTTGGCGAACTTCCTCATGCTCTAATTTCCACTCGAATACTTTATTTTTACATGTAAGGCTATACAATGGTTTCATTATTTGTGAAAACTTTGGCAGGAATTGTCGAAAGTACGACGCCAAGCCAATAAATTGCCGCACTTGGGTAACGGACTGTGGGGGCGGCAAGTCAATCAATGCTTGTTTCTTACGTGGGTTGGGACGAATTTCCCCTTCTCTAATTTCAAAACCTAGGTATTCAACACTAGATTTTAGGAAAGAGCATTTGGCGACGTTAAAAGAGAATCCGGCCTGGGATAGAATTTTCAAAACTGCCTTTAATCTTTCAAACGCTTCTTCTTTTGTTTGCGAAATGATCATAATGTCATCCATGTAGACAACGACAAAAGAGTAAGCAAGCTCACCTAATGCTTTCATCACGGCACGTTGAAACACAGATGGTGCATTCTTAAGACCGAAAGGCATCGTCAGAAACTCGTATTGACCTTCTGGTGTAACAAAGGCTGTGCGCTCAATCGAGTCTGGATGAATGGGGATCTGGTGAAACCCACTTGCCATATCCAGACATGAAAAATACCTTGCTCCGCGTAACCTAGAAATTTGATCGCTTATAAGTGGGAGTGGATATTTGTCAGCAACAGTATTCGAATTCAATTCGCGATAGTCAACACATAGTCGATCAGTGCCATTTTTCTTTTTAACAAGGAGTATGGGACTGGCAAACGGGGAACAACTAGGGCGAATAATGTTTGATTCTAATAGTTCTTTGATCATATTTCTTACTATTTCCTTCTCATCTGAACTGAGGCGGTATAGTCGTCTTTGAACGGTTTTGTTTGAATCTACTAAACGTATTTCTAATTGACCTGTTGTAACTCTACTTTTTGGAATTCCATCGATAAAAGAGCTAGAATATTCGTTTAAAATATCATATAAAAGAGATTTATCTACATCGTACAACTCAGTATCGATATTCTCTAGCTTAAAACAGTTATTAGTAACAGCTACAGCACATACAGATTTTGTTTTAAACAATGTGACCTTATCGATTGATATAGTGACACTAAAGTCATGATACAGAATTTCACGGCCGATAATAATATCATAATTTAAGCAATCATTTAAAACAACATGAAATAGAACTTCAAGGGAGTATTCGCTTATTTTAACATTTGATAGAATTTGCAATGTGCTGGTTACAGTATAATTCCCAAACCCTTAAGAATTACTACGTTGTTGATTCGTTTGCCTGAAAGTTTGTGGGACACAGCTTCTTTAACAAGCGAACACTCTGCTCCAGAATCGAAGCAAAATGGATACGAGGATACAAGGTACCAATTGGCTCTTTTATGTGGCACAGGTTCACTCGCTTTTCATCCACTTTATTTTGAAACGATGATGATGATCCTCCAGGGCAAGCAGACTTAATATGTCCAGCTTTTCCACATTTGAAGCAAATGATTGTGCCACTCTTCACTTTGGACGAACGGGCAGCATGCTGTTTAGATTCTTGTTGTGTTTTACCTCTCGCACGGCAGTCAGCAATTTTGTGTCCCTGTTTTCCGCAAAAGTGACATTTTACAATGGGTTGTAATCGCGCTTTCTTGCTCGCAGAATTGTCCTGAACAGAATGGTCCTTCTTCTTGCCAAAAGCAAATGCCTTTAATTCTTTTTGCATCTCGTTGCGCGTCTTGATGTCGGTTGTAAATATTGTCCGCTGCAGCTTGGGTTCAATCTGAGCCGCGTGCGCCAACACAACGTTTACAGCGACTTGCTCGATACTCATTTCCTTCCATTTAGACACCAGCGATGTAACTAGTCGGCTTCCATATAGTGATAGACACTCTCCATCTTTTGTGCGACCATTAAGAACGTGGAAAACTGTGGCGGCTAGAGTTTCGTTGCCCTCAAACTGCTGTAGAAACAATTCTTTAAACTGGCTCCATGTCATACCGGCAAAACATATTTGGGACAACCAATTAGATGCACTGCCCTCTAACGATTTGCTTAGTGCCACGAGAAGAGCACTGCCCTCCAAAGAGTTTTCTGCTAGGATTAGATCCACTGTACAACACCATGCGGCAGCACTGGAGCCCGAATTGTCGGGGTTGAACTTTGGAAAAACTGTCTTGAAAGCACCTTGCGACAGATGTCCGTTTCTTACTGCCTTTATCACTTCAATTAAATTGCGGTGTTGTGATTCCAGAATAGAGCATAAGCGATCCTCTTGGTTAACTTGGTGTGGAGGCGATCCCACTTCTGATGTCGGAGAATGGTCTTCATTTTCTGTATCCACAGAGACTACGTTGTGAGCCAAGCGCTTCCTTTGGCGTGACATCGTGTTGCATGAACGAGATCTGTTTCAAAATTAATTTCACAATGCGAACATTCCACTTCGCGTGTATACCACACACATACAGTGACACGCGCCTTCCAGGCGCAAGCACTATATTTCTCTCTCTCTAACTCATTGTCACGCCTAGGCTGCGCTGGACAGAGAACTCTGCCAGGCACACAATAGTGGAAAGCACAAAGCAATGCAGAAAAGATCGGCATGGAATGGAAGAAATAAAAAAAGGCAAGCAACACATTCTTGCGAAATTCAAACAGTTACATTTATTCATGCTTTTACATTTTCATTCGTGTTGCTTAAAATTAAACGCCACGACAAGTATAAGAAAGTATTTTAAAGTTGATTCCGAGGTGCTTGTTTGTTTTGTAAAACTTCATGACAGATTGACCAAAAATTTGACTTGTAAAGTTGCCAGTCCCAAGGGTCGACAGATTTCAAACTTGCATAACTTTGTCAAATCTAACCCGACTTTCGTGTGGAATGTCATTTTAGCCATGAATTGATCTATAAACTGATTCTAAGTTTTAAAAATGTTGTTCTTCAAAAATCGATTTTGTCGCCTTTGTTGGAATTTTAGATTAGGGTCCTTCTTTTACACTCTCTTAAAGAACAAATTTTGAGAATTAAATATTTTATTTACTCAATTTTAATCAAATCCTGTTACTCATATCGGTATAAGAAAGTACTTTAAAGTTGGTTCTGAGGTGTTTCACTTTCTTGCAAGACTTCGTGTTAGATTGATCAAAAATTTGACTTGTAAAGTTGCCAGTCCCAAGGGTCGATAGATTTCAAGCTTGCATAGCTTTGTCAAATCTAAACCAATTTTCGTGCTGAATGTCATTTTAGCCATGATTTGATCTATAAATTGATTCAACAACTTAAAATAGTTGTTTCTCAAAAATCGATTTTGTCGCATTTGTTGGAATTTTAGATTGGGGTCCTTCTTTTACACTCTCTTAATAAACAAATTTTGAGAATTAAATATTTTATTTCCTCAATTTTAATAAAGTCCTGTTGCACATATAGGTATAAGAAAGTACTTTAAAGTTGATTCCGAGGGGTTTGACTTTTTTGTTAAACTTCATGACAGAGTGCCCAAAAATTTGACTTGTAAAGTTGCCAGTCCCAAGGGTCGACAGATTTCAAACTTGCATAACTTTGTCAAATCTAAACCAATTTTCGTGCGGAATGTTATTTTAGCCATGATTTGATCTATAAATTGATTCTACAACTTAAAATAGTTGTTTCTCAAAAATCGATTTTGTCGCATTTGTTTGAATTTTAGATTAGGGTCCTTCTTTTACACTTTTTTAAAGAACAAATTTTGAGAATTTAATATTTTGATTTTTCATTTTTAATCATGTCCTGGTGCCCAAATTAGTATAAGAAAATACTTTAAAGTTGATTCCGAGTGACCAAAAATTTTACTTGTGAAGTTGCCAGTCCAAAGGGTCGACAGATTTCAAACGTGCATAACTTTCTCAAACCTAGCCCGATTTTCGTGTGGAATGTTATTAAAGCCATGATTTGATCTATAAATTGATTCAACAACTTAAAATAGTTGTTTCTCAAAAATCGATTTTGTCGCATTTGTTGGAATTTTAGATTAAGGTCCTTCTTTTACACTCTCTTAAAGAAAAAATGATTTTTCATTTTAATCGAGTCCTTGTGCCCATATAAGTATAAGAAAGTACTTTAAAGTTGGTTCTGAGGTGTTTCAATCTCCTGCAAAACTTCATGACAGATTGACCAAAATTTTAATTGTAAAGGTGATAGTCCCAAGGGTCGACAGATCTAAACTTGCACAGCTTTGTCAAATCTAACCCAATTTTCGTGCGGAATGTAATTTTAGCCATGATTTGATCTATAAATTGTTCTACAACTTATAATAGTTGTTGTTCGAAATTCGACTTTGGCGCATTTGTTTGAGTTTTAGATAGGGGCCTACTTTTACACTCTCTTTAAGACATTTTTTCAAAAATTTAACATCTAATTTATTCTTTTAACCAAGTCCTGTTGCCCATATAAGTATAAGAAAATACTATAAAGTTGATTCTGAGGTGTTTCATTTTCTTGGAAAACTTCATGACAGAGTGACCAAAAATTGGACTTGTAAAGTTGCCAGTCCCAAGGGTCGACAGATTTCAAACGTGCATAACTTTCTCAAACATGACCCAACTTTCGTGTTGAATGTTATTATAGCCATGATTTGATCTATAAAATGATTCTACAATTTAAAAAAAGTTGCTTCTCAAAAATCTATTTTGTCGCATTTGTTGGAATTTTAGATAAGGGTCCTTCTTTTACACTCTCTTAAAGAAAAAATTTTGAAGATTTAAAACTCTGATTTTCATTTTAATCAAGTCCTTGGCCAAATAAGTATAAGAAAGTACTTTAAAGTTGGTTCTGAGGTGTTTCACTTTCTTGCAAGACTTCGTGTTAGATTGATCAAAAATTTGACTTGTAAAGTTGCCAGTCCCAAGGGTCGACAGATTTCAAACTTGCATAACCTTGTCAGAGAATTTTTGAGAATTTAATATTTTGATTTTTCATTTTTAATCAAGTCCTGGTGCCCTTATAAGAATATGAAAGTACTTTAAAGTTGATTCCGAGGTGCTTGTTTGTTTTGTAAAACTTAATGACAGATTGACCAAAAATTTGACTTGTAAAATTGCCTGTCCCAAGGGTCGACAGATTTCAATCTTGCATAACTTTGTCAAATATAAACCAATTTTCGAGCTGAATGTCATTTTAGCCATGATTTGATCTATAAATTGATTCTACAACTTAAAATAGTTGTTTCTCAAAAATCGATTTTGTCGCATTTGTTGGAATTTTAGATTAGGGTCCTTCTTTTACACTCTCTTAAAGAACAAATTTTGAGAATTTAATATTTTGATTCTTTATTTTTAATCATATCCTGGTGACCATATAAGTATAAGAAAATACTTTAAAGTTGATTCCGAGGGGTTTGACTTTTTTGTTAAACTTCATGACAGAGTGACCAAAAATTTGACTTGTAAAGTTGCCAGTCCAAAGGGTCGACAGATTTCAAACGTGCATAACTTTCTCAAACCTAGCCCGATTTTCGTGTGGAATGATATTATAGCCATGATTTGACCTATAAATTCGTTCTACAACTTAAAATAGTTGTTTCTCAAAAATCGATTTTGTCGCATTTGTTGGAATTTTAGATTAAGGTCCTTCTTTTACACTCTCTTAAAGAAAAAATGATTTTTCATTTTAATCAAGTCCTTGTGCCCATATAAGTATAAGAAAGTACTTTAAAAATGGTTCTGAGGTGTTTCAATTTCCTGCAAAAGTTCATGACAGATTGACCAAAAATTTGACTTGTAAAGTTGCCAGTCCCAAGGGTTGACAGATTTCAAGCCTGAATAAATTTGTCAAATCTAACCCAATTTTCGTGCTGAATGTCATTTTAGCCATGATTTGATCTATAAATTGATTCTACATTTAAAAATATTTGTTGTTCAAAAATCGATTATGTCGCATTTGTTGGAATTTAAGATAAGGGTCCATCTTTTTATTTTGATTTTTCATTTTTAATCAAGTCCTGGTGCACATATAAGTATAAGAAAATACTTTAAAGTTGGTTCTTAGGTGTTTCACTTTCTTGCCAAACTTCATATTAGATTGACCAAAAATTTGACTTGTAAAGTTGCCAGTCCCAAGGGTCGATAGATTTCAAACTTGCATAACTTTGTCAATTCTAAACCAATTTTCGTGCGGAATTTTTTCGTGATTCTTCAACTTAAAATAGTTGTTTCTCAAAAATCGATTTTGTCGCATTTGTTTGAATTTTAGATTAGGGTCCTTCTTTTACACTTTCTTGAAGAAAAATTTTGAGAATTTTATATTTTAATTTTTCATTTTTAATCAAGTCCTGGTGCCCATATAAGAATATGAAAGTACTTTAAAGTTGATTCCGAGGTGCTTGTTTGTTTTGAAAAACTTAATGACAGATTGACCAAAAATTTGACTTGTAAAGTTGCCAGTCCCAAGGGTCGACAGATTTCAAACTTGCATAACTTTGTCAAATCTAACCCAATTTTCCTGCGGAATGTCATTTTAGCCATGATTTGATCTATAAATTGATTCAACAACTTAAAATAGTTGTTTCTCAAAAATCGATTATGTCGCATTTGTTTGAATTTTAGATTAGGGTCCTTCTTTTGCACTTTCTTAAAGAAAATTTTGAGAATTTTATATTTTGATTTTTCATTTTTAATCAAGTCCTGGTGCCCATATAAGAATATGAAAGTACTTTAAAGTTGATTCCGAGGTGCTTGTTTGTTTTGTAAAACTTAATGACAGATTGACCAAAAATTTGACTTGTAAAATTGCCTGTCCCAAGGGTCGACAGATTTCAATCTTGCATAACTTTGTCATATATAAACCAATTTTCGAGCTGAATGTCATTTTAGCCATGATTTGATCTATAAATTGATTCTACAACTCAAAATAGTTGTTTCTCAAAAATCGATTTTGTCGCATTTGTTTGAATTTTAGATTAGGGTCCTTCTTTTACACTTTCTTAAGGAAAAAATTTTGAGAATTAAATATTTTATTTCCTCAATTTTAATCAAGTCCTGTTGCTCATATCAGTATAAGGAAGTACTTTAAAGTTGATTCCGAGGTGTTTCACTTTCTTGCAAAACTTCATGACAGAGTGACCAAAAATTTGACTTGTAAAGTTGCCTTTCCCAAGGGTCGACAGATTTTAAACTTGCATAACTTTGTCAAGAGTAAACCAATTTTCGTGCTGAATGTCATTTTAGCCATGATTTGATCCATTAATTGATTCAACAACTTAAAATAGTTGTTTCTCAAAAATCGATTTTCTCGCATTTGTTGGAATTTTAGATTAGGGTCCTTCTTTTACTCTCTCTTAATGAACAAATTTTGAGAATTAAATATTTTATTTCCTCAATTTTAATCAAGTCCTGTTGCTCATATCAGTATAAGGAAGTACTTTAAAGTTGGTTCTTAGGTGTTTCACTTTCTTGCAAAACTTCATGACAGAGTGACCAAAAATTTGACTTGTAAAGTTGCCAGTCCCAAGGGTCGACAGATTTCAAACTTGCGATAACTTTGTCAAATCTAACCCGACTTTCGTGTGGAATGTCATTTTAGCCATGATTTGATCTGTAAATTGATTCTAAGTTTTAAAAATGTTGTTCTTCAAAAATCGATTTGTCGCATTTGTTGGAATTTTAGATAAGGGTCCTTCCTTTACTCTCTTAAAAAATTTTTTGAGAATTTTTTATAATTATAAGAAAGTACTTTAAAGTTGATTCCGAGGTGTATGACTTTTTTGTTAAGCTTCATGACAGAGTGACCAAAAATTTGACTTGTAAAGTTGCCAGTCCCAAGGGTCGACAGATTTCAAACTTGCATAGCTTTGTCAAATCTAACCCAATTTTCCTGCGGAATGTCATTTTAGCCATGATTTGATCATGAATTGATTCTTCAAATTAAAATAGTTGTTTCTCAAAAATCGATCTCGTCGCATTTGTTGGAATTTTAGATAAGGGTCCTTATTTTACTCTCTCTTTAAGAAAAAAGTTTGAGAATTTAATATTTTCATATTCATTTTTTAGATAAGTGTCCTATTTTTACCCTCTCTTTAAGAAAAGGTTTTGAGTATTTAATATATTAATTTTCCTTTTTAATCAAGTCCTGGTGCCCATATAAGTATAAGAAACTATTTTAAATTTGATTCTGAGGTCTTTCACTTTCTTGCAAAACTTCATGTTAGATTGACCAAAAATTTGACTTACAAAGTTGCCAGTCCCAAGGGTCGATAGATTTCCAATTTGCGTAGCTTTGTCAAATCTAATCCAATTTTCGTGCTGAATGTCATTTTAGCCATGATTTGATCTATAAATTGATTCTACAACTTAAAATGGTTGTTTTTTAAAATTCGATATTGTCGCATTTGTTGGAATTTTAGATAGGGGTCCTTCTTTTACTCTCTCTTTA
Source organism: Drosophila testacea (assembly GCA_035043265.1). NCBI lineage: Eukaryota > Metazoa > Arthropoda > Insecta > Diptera > Drosophilidae > Drosophila > Drosophila testacea. The sequence continues at coordinate 41,060 of JAWNND010000600.1, forward strand.
AGGAAAAATTTCAGAATTAAATATTTTCATATTCAGTTTTTAGATAAGTGTCCTATTTTTACCCTCTCTTTATGAAAAGATTTTGAGAATTTAATATATTATTTTTTCCTTTTTAATCAAGTCCTGGTGCCCATATAAGTATAAGAAAGTACTTTAAAGTTGGTTCTGAGGTGTTTCAATTTCCTGCAAAAGTTCATGACAGATTGACCAAAAATTTGACTTGTAAAGTTGCCAGTCCCAAGGGTTGACAGATTTCAAGCCTGAATAAATTTGTCAAATCTAACCCAATTTTCGTGCTGAATGTCATTTTAGCCATGATTTGATCTATAAATTGATTCTACATTTAAAAATATTTGTTGTTCAAAAATCGATTATGTCGCATTTGTTGGAATTTAAGATAAGGGTCCATCTTTTTATTTTGATTTTTCATTTTTAATCAAGTCCTGGTGCACATATAAGTATAAGAAAATACTTTAAAGTTGGTTCTGAGGTGTTTCACTTTCTTGCCAAACTTCATATTAGATTGACCAAAAAATTTGACTTGTAAAGTTGCCAGTCCCAAGGGTCGATAGATTTCAAACTTGCATAACTTTGTCAATTCTAAACCAATTTTCGTGCGGAATGTCATTTTAGCCATGATTTGATCTATAAATTGATTCTACAACTTAAAATAGTTGTTTCTCAAAAATCGATTTTGTCGCATTTGTTTGAATTTTAGATTAGGGTCCTTCTTTTACACTTTCTTAAAGAAAAAATTTTGAGAATTTTATATTTTGATTTTTCATTTTTAATCAAGTCCTGGTTCCCATATAAGAATATGAAAGTACTTTAAAGTTGATTCCGAGGTGCTTGTTTGTTTTGTAAAACTTAATGACAGATTGACCAAAAATTTGACTTGTAAAGTTGCCAGTCCCAAGGGTCGATAGATTTCAAACTTGCATAACTTTGTCAATTCTAAACCAATTTTCGTGCGGAATGTCATTTTAGCCATGATTTGATCTATAAATTGATTCTACAACTTAAAATAGTTGTTTCTCAAAAATCGATTTTGTCGCATTTGTTTGAATTTTAGATTAGGGTCCTTCTTTTACACTTTCTTAAAGAAAAAATTTTGAGAATTTAATATTTTGATTCTTTATTTTTAATCATGTCCTGGTGCCCATGTAAGTACAAGAAAATACTTTAAAGTTGATTCCGAGTGACCAAAAATTTGACTTGTAAAGTTGCCAGTCCAAAGGGTCGACAGATTTCAAACGTGCATAACTTTCTCAAACCTAGCCCGATTTTCGTGTGGAATGATATTATAGCCATGATTTGATCTATAAATTGTCTCTACAACTTAAAATAGTTGTTTCTCAAAAATCGATTTTGTCGCATTTCTAGGAATTTTAGATTAAGGTCCTTCTTTTACACTCTCTTAAAGAAAAAACGATTTTTCATTTTAATCAAGTCCTTGTGCCCATATAAGTATAAGAAAGTACTTTAAAGTTGGTTCTGAGGTGTTTCAATTTCCTGCAAAACTTCATGACAGATTGACCAAAAATTTGACTTGTAAAGTTGCCAGTCCCAAGGGTCGACAGATTTCAAGCTTGCATACATTTGTCAAATCTAATCCAATTTTCGTGCTGAAAGTCATTTAAGAAATGATTTGATCTATAAATTGATTCTACATTAAATAATATTTGTTGTTTAAAAATCGGTTTTGTTTCATTTGTTGGAATTTAAGATAAGGGTCCATCTTTTACCCTCTCTGAAAGAAAAAAAGTTGAGAATTTTATATTCTGATTTTTCATTTTTAATTAAGTCCTGGTGCCCATATAAGTATAAGAAAGTACTTTAAAGTTGATTCTGAGGTGTTTCACTTTCTTGTTAAACTTCATGACAGATTGACCAAAAATTTTAATTGTAAAGGTGATAGTCCCAAGGGTCGACAGATCTAAACTTGCACAACTTTGTCAAATCTAACCCAATTTTCGTGCGGAATGTCATTTTAGCCATGATTTGTTCTACAACTTAAAATAGTTGTTGTTAAAAAATCGACTTTGTTGCATTTGTTTGAGTTTTAGATAGGGGCCTACTTTTGCACTCTCTTTAAGACATTTTTTTAAAAATTTAACATCTAATTTCTTCTTTTTTAACCAAGTCCTGTTGCCCATATAAGTATAAGAAAATACTATAAAGTTGATTCTGAGGTGTTTCATTTTCTTGCAAAACATCATGACAGAGTGACCAAAAATTTGACTTGTAAAGTTGCCAGTCCCAAGGGTCGACAGATTTCAAACGTGCATAACTTTCTCAAACATAACCCAACTTTCGTGTGGAATGTTATTATAGCCATGATTTGATCTATAAATTGATTCTAAAACTTAAAAAAGTTGTTTTACAAAAATCTATTTTGTCGCATTTGTTGGAATTTTAGATAAGGGTCCTTCTTTTACACTCTCTTAAAGAAAAAATTTTGAAGATTTAAAATTCTGATTTTTCATTTTAATCAAGTCCTTGTGCCCATATAAGTATAAGAAAGTACTTTAAAGTTGGTTCTGAGGTGTTTCAATTTCCTGCAAAACTTCATGACAGATTGACCAAAAATTTGATTTGAAAAGTTACCAGTCCCAAGGGTTGACAGATTTCAAGCCTGAATAAATTTGTCAAATCTAACCCAATTTTCGTGCTGAATGACATTTAAGCCATGATTTTATCTACAAATTGATTCTACATTTAAAAATATTTATTGTTCAAAATGCGATTTTGTCGCATTTGTTGGAATTTAAGATAAGGGTCCATCTTTTACCCTCTCTGAAAGAAAAAATTTTGAGAATTTTATATTTTGATTTTTAATTTTTAATCAAGTCCTGGTGCCCATATAAGTATAAGAAAGTACTTTAAAGTTGATTCCGTGGTGTATGACTTTTTTGTTAAGCTTCATGAGAGAGTGACCAAAAATTTGACTTGTAAAGTTGCCAGTCCCAAGGCTCGACAGATCTCAAACGTGCATAACTTTGTCAAATTTATCCCGATTTTCTAGTGGAGTGTCATTTTAGCCATGATTTGATCTATAAATTGGTTCTACAACTTAAAAAAGTTGTTTCTAAGTTAAGGGTCCTTCTTTTACACTCTCTTAAAGAAAAAATTTTGAAAATTTAAAATTCTGATTTTTATACCCTTGCAGAGGGTATTATAATTTTGTCACGAAGTTTGTAACGCATTGAAGGAGGCGTGTCAGACCCCATAAAGTATATATATTTTTGTTCAGGGCGACGAGCTGAGTCGATATAGCCATGTCCGTCTGTCCGTCTGTCTGTTTCTATGCAAACTAGTCTCTCAGTTTTGAAGCTATCTTGATGAAACTTGGTACAGGTCCGTCTTTTTGCTGCACGCATTACATGTGTCGGAACCGGCCGGTTCGGATAACTTTATCATATAGCTGCAATAGGAACGATCGGTTGGAAATAAACATTTAGTATGAAAAACTTTTTTCTTTCTCAAGATATCTCAACCAAATATACACATTGTGTGTTTGATTAAGTTTTAAACAGGCTGACCAAATTTGGTGTAAATCGGACTACTATATCATATAGCTGCCATAGGAACGATCGGTTCAAAATCAACCTTTAACAAATTTTGTAAAAAATCTGACGGCTTACGCAGGGCACTGCAAGGGTATTCAAACTTTGGCGCGCCAAAGTTAGCTTGCGCTATATTTTAGTTTAATCAAGTCCTTGTGCCCACATAAGTATAAGAAAGTACTTTTAAGTTGATTCTGAGGTGTTTCTTTTCTTGCAAAACATCATGACAGATTGACCAAAAATTTGACTTGTAAAGTTTCCATTCCCAAGGGTCGACAGATTTCAAACGTACATAACTTTCTCAAACATAACCCAACTTTCGTGTGGAATGTTATTATAGCCATGATTTGATCTATAAATTGATTCTACAACTTAAAAAAGTTGTTTCTCAAAAATCTATTTTATCGCATTTGTTGGAATTTTAGATAAGGGTCCTTCTTTTACACTCTCTTTAAGAAAAACTTTTGAAGAATTACAATTCTGATTTTTCACTTTAATCAAGTCCTTGTGCCGATATAAGTATGAGAAAGTACTATAAAGTTGATTCTGATGTGTTTCACTTTCTTTGAAAACTTCATGACAGAGTGATCAAAAATTTTACTCGTAAAGTTGCCAGTCCCAAGGGTTGACAGATTTCAAGCCTGAATAAATTTGTCAAATCTAACCCAATTTTCGTGCTGAATGTCATTTTATGATGATTTGATGATTTGGTCTATAAATTGATTCTACACTTAAAAATATTTGTTGTTCAAAAATTGATTTTGTCGCATTTGTTGGAATTTAAGATAAGGGTTCATCTTTTACCATCTCTGAAAGAAAAAATTTTGAGAATTAAATATTTGGATTTTTCATTTTTAATCAAGTCCTGGTGCACATATAAGTATAAGAAAATACTTTAAAGTTGATTCCGAGTTGTTTGTTTGTTTGTTTGTTTTGTAAAACTTCATGACAGAGTGACCAAAAATTTTGACTTGTAAAGTTGCCAGTCCCAAGGGTCGACAGATTTCAAACTTGCATAGCTTTGACAAATCTAACCCGACTTTCGTGTGGAATGTCATTTTAGCCATGATTTGTTCTATAAATTAATTCTAAGTTTTAAAATGTTGTTCTTCAAAAATTGTCGCATTTGTTGGAATTTAAGATAAGGTTCCTTCTTTTACACTCTCTGAAAGAAAAAATTTTGAGAATTTTATATTTTGATTTTTCATTTTAATCAAGTCCTGGTGCCCATATAAGTATAAGAAAGTACTTTAAAGTTGATTCCGTGGTGTATGACTTTTTTGTTAAGCTTCATGAGAGAGTGACCAAAAATTTGACTTGTAAAGTTGCCAGTCCCAAGGCTCGACAGATCTCAAACGTGCATAACTTTGTCAAATTTATCCCGATTTTCTAGTGGAGTGTCATTTTAGCCATGATTTGATCTATAAATTGATTCTACAACTTAAAATAGTTGTTTTTAAAAATCGATTTTGTCGCATTTGTTGGAATTTTAGATAAGTGTCCTTATTGTACTATCTTTTAAGAAACAAACTTTAAAAATTTAATTTTTTCATTTTTAGATAAGTGTCCTATTTTTACCATCTCTTTAAAAAAAGATTTTGAGAATTTAATATATTATTTTTTCCTTTTTAATAAAGTCGACAGATTTCAAACTTGCATAACTTTGTCAAATCTAACCCGACTTTCGTGTGGAATGTCATTTTAGCCATGAATTGATCTATACATTGATTCTAAGTTTTAAAAATGTTGTTCTTCAAAAATCGATTTGTCGCATTTGTTTGAATTTTAGATAAGGGTCCTTCTTTTACACTCTCTTAAAAATTTTTTTGGGGAATTTATTATATTGATTTATCATTTTTAATCAAGTCCTGGTGCCAAAAAATACAAACAAAAAACAAAATACTTTAAAGTTGATTTTTAGGTGTTTGGCTTTTTTGTAAAACTTCATGACAGAGTGATCAAAAATTTTACTCGTAAAGTTGCCAGTCCCAAGGGTTGACAGATTTCAAGCCTGAATAAATTTGTCAAATCTAACCCAATTTTCTTGCTGAATGTCATTTTAGCCATGATTTGATCTATAAATTGATTCTACATTTAAAAATATTTGTTGTTCAAAAATGGATTTTGTCGCATTTGTTGGAATTTAAGATAAGGGTTCATCTTTTACCATCTCTGAAAGAAAAAATTTTGAGAATTTAATATTTTGATTTTTCATTTTTATTCAAGTCTTGGTGCCCATATAAGTATAAGAAAGTACTTTAAAGTTGATTCCGAGGTGCTTGTTTGTTTTGTAAAACTTCATGACAGATTGACTTGTAAAGTTGCCAGTCCCAAGGGTCGATAGATTTCAAGCTTGCATAACTTTGTCAAATCTAAACCAATTTTCGTGCGGAATGTCATTTTTGCCATGATTTGATCTATAAATTGAATCTACAAATTAAAATAGTTGTTTCTCAAAAATCGATTTTGTCGCATTTGTTGGAATTTTAGATAAGGGTCCTTATTGTACTATTCCTTTAAGAAAAAAATTTGAGAATTTAATATTTTCATTTTCATTTTTTAGATAAGTGTCCTATTTTTACCCTCTCTTTAAAAAAAAGATTTTGAGAATTTAATATATTATTTTTTCCTTTTTAATAAAGTCCTGGTGCCCATATAAGTATAAGAAAATACTTTAAAGTTTATTCTGTGGTGTTTCATTTTCTTGGAAAACTTCATGACAGAGTGATCAAAAATTTTACTCGTAAAGTTGCCAGTCCCAAGGGTCGACAGATTTCAAACTCGCATAGCTTTGTCAAATCTATCCCAATTTTCCTGCGGAATGTCATTTTAGCAGTGATTTGATCTATAAATTGATTCTACAACTTAAAATGGTTGTTTTTCAAAATTGGATATTGTCGCATTTGTTGGAATTTTAGATAGAAGTCCTTCTTTTACTCTCTCTTTAAGAAAAAAATTTGAGAATTTAATATTTTCATATTCATTTTTTAGATAAGCGTCCTATTTTTACCCTCCCTTTTAGAAAAAGATTTTGAGAATTTAATATATTAATTTTTCCTTTTTAATCAAGTCCTGGTGCCCATATAAGTATAAGAAAATTCTTTAAAGTTGATTCCGAGTTGTTTGTTTGTTTGTTTGTTTTGTAAAACTTCATGACAGAGTGACCAAAAATTTGACTTGTAAAGTTGCCAGTCCCAAGGGTCGATAGATTTCAAACTTGCATAACTTTGTCAAATCTAAACCAATTTTCGTGCTGAATGTCATTTTAGCCATGATTTGATCTATTGAGTGACTCTAAATTTAAAAAATTGTTGTTCAAAAATCGATTTTGTTTCATTTGTCGCCATTTTAGATAAGGGTCCTTCTTTTACCCTCTCTTAAAGAAAAAATTTTGAGAATTTAATATTTTGATTTTGAATTTTTAAGCAAGTCCTGGAGCACATATGAGTATAAGAAAGTTCTTTAAAGTTGATTTTGAGGTGTTTCACTCTCTTGCAAAACTTCATGACAGAGTGACCAAAAATTTGACTTGTAAAGTTGCCAGTCCCAAGGGTCGACAGACTTCAAACTTGCATAACTTTGTCAAATCTAACCCAATTTTCGTGCGGAATGTCATTTAAGCCATGATTTGATCCATAAATTGATTCTACATTTAAAAATAGTTGTTGTTCAAAAATCGGTTTTTTTTCATTTGTTGGCATTTTAGATAAGGGTTCTTCTTTTACACTTTCTGAAAAAAAAGATTTTGAGAATTATATATTTTTATACCCTTGCAGAGGGTATTATATTTTGTAACGAAATGTGTAACGCAATGAAGGAAACCAGACACCATAAAGTATATATATTCTTGATCAGGGCGACGAGCTTAGTCGATATAGCCATGTCCGTCTGTCTATCCGTCTGTTTCTATGCAAACTAGTCTCTCAGTTTTGAAGCTATCTTGAGGCCCGTCTTTTTGCTGCACGCAGTACATATGTTGAAACCGGGCGGATCGGATGACTATATCATATAGCTGCCATAGGAACGATCGGTTGGAAATAAACATTTAGTATGAAAAACTTTTTTGTTTCTCAAGATATCTCAACCAAATATACACATTGTGTGTTTGACCATGTTCTAAGCAGTCTGACCAAATTTGGTGTAAATCGGACTACTATATCATATAGCTGCCATAGGAACGATCGGTTCGAAAACAACATTTAGTATGAAAAACTTTTTGTTTCTCAAAATATCTCAACCAAATATACACATTGTGTGTTTGATTAAGTTTTAAACAGGCTGACCAAATTTGGTGTAAATCGGACTATTATATCATATAGCTGCCATAGGAACGATCGGTTCGAAAACAACATTTAGTATGAAAAACTAGAGTATAATAATACCTTATTACCAGAGCATAGAGTGAGAATGCTCAAGCCTAGACAACAACTACAAAATATGTCTCCAGATTCAATTGACATATTTGTAGTGGGACTGCTCAATCACTATGAACAGCGACCACATAGTCCGACGGCCTGTGTTTAGCCGATTTTTCCGCTGAGTGTAGTTTCACAAAATCAACAAGATCATCTCGTCAAAGTAGTGATATCGAAGATGGCGACGAAAATGAGGATATAGGGGCAGACCCATTCCTCTTATTGACGGAAGTGGGTTTGTTAGGGCGAGGACAAAGCCTCGAATAATTAGATTTAGGAGTTTTAGTTTGCAGACCGATAGACAAAATTACTTTAGGGAACTGCTTATGCAATATTTTCCATGGAGGAATGAAGAGGTAGAATTAGTTCAGGGAAATTGTGAGGAAGTTTATACAGAGAATGAGGAGTCAATTAGGGTTATGTTTAAAAAGTATAATATCTTAGAGGATTTAGAAGACGCGCTTAGAAGGGTAATGCAAGGTGAGGGCAATACTGAGGAAGAGCAGTTACCTGGCCAGATAGATGATGAGTTTCAGGTCTTAGCCTTTCCTGAAATAAGTTCTCAGCTAAATGTTTTGAATTTAAATGACAGCAATGTCCAAAATGAAGTTCCGGACGATACAATCAGAATAATAAAACTTCCTCCACTTATATCTCTTGAAAGCTTATCAGTTATTGTTCGCTCATTAAATTTGAAGCAAAAATCGTTCTTTACTCATGTCCTACACAATGCTCACCATAATTTAGTTTTCCACGAATTTGTGGGTGGTGGAGCAGATGTTGGCAAAAGTAGATTAATTTCAGCACTTTTTCAATCCCTTTCTCAATTGTATATAGTAGGCCTGGATGCAACCCAACCACTTCCAAAACTCTTTTATGTGCTCCCACAGGAAAGACAGCATTCGGAATTGGAGGGTCTACCCTTCATTCTCTGTTTTCACTTCCTGTGAATCAATCTGCATCCGCTTTTAGAGATCTTGGACCTGACTTATTAAATACCCTCCGTTCAAGATTTATTGATCTTAAAATCTTAACCATTCCAATTTGTTTTCCTATTTGGATTCTCGCCTTAGACAAATTTTAAATAACAGAGAAGTACCATTTGGAGGGATTTCTGTTATTGTTTTCGGCGATCTTAGACAGCTAAGCCCTGTTGGAGATCGATGCATGACCCATATGCAGCTATATATGGGACGTTTTTGTGGGACTCTTTTAAGTTTTTTGAGCTCACAGAGATTATGCGACAGCGAGATGACCAAGCTTTTGCAATAGCATTAAATAACATGGCATCCGGTCATATGTCGTCCGACGATATAAGTTTGCTTAGGTCCCGAATTTCCGACGAAAGTCAGTTGCCAAATGATGCAATTTATTTGTTTTTTAGGAATGAAGATACATCTGTATTTAACGCGGCAAAATTAAACTCCATTTCAACTGCTCAACACATTTCAGCTGCTCTTGATTTTATAAATGCCTCACATCTTAGCGCAGAAGTTAAAAACAGACATCTAGAGGCAGTCAGCATTTATAATGGACATAAGTTTCAATACATCCAATACTCCTCATGTTCTTTGGATAAAATTCATTCACGAAAGTGTAGGAATTAATGCTCGGGCTAAGTGCCCCCATTCTCTAGACTCTTCTTGGACCCCAATTCATAAAACTACCAAAAGTTTTCAGTTTCATTCCAAACAGCAAATTACTATTGACCGTAAGCAGTTTCCAGTTATACCTGCCGAAGGTATAACTATTCATAACAGCCAAGGGGCTACTTATAGCAAAGTTGTAGTTCATACATTTCTAAGAATCGTGAAGTCGAAGTCGAAGTCGTGAGTCCTTATATGTAGCTTGCAGTAGGTCCACTAGTGCTGCAGGCCTTTTCATTATTGGGGAATTCGTGCCCCCAAGATCAGACTCCCGATCGCCCGTAGAGCAAGAGCTTCAAAGTCTGCGCAGTACAAAATTATTAAAAACGCACTATGACTGTCTATTCGACAGCAATAAATTCAACATATTTTTCCATTACACGGAAAGCTTCCATTGCCACATTAGCGATACTTGCTCCGATCAGCTAATGCTTCGTGCTTCTCTATTAAGTTTCGTTGAAACTTCAACCTTCTCTAACGAAACATATGAAGTACCTGGCTTTAACAGTGTAGTGCGCCTCGATTGCGAATCATTAGCTAATAGAACTCGACCAAAAAGAGGCATTCTTATTCTCATTAAAAATGAACTTTTCGAGCATGTCAGTCTCTGCGTCAGTGGTCGATATTATGCTGATTCAAATAATATAGCTTCTGCAGTGTTTGAGTTTGCCGTATTTAAATACAAGTCTTTAGGGTTTTTAGTTGTGTATCGAACTCCAAGTTATCCATTGCCAAAATTTAAACAGAATTTGAGAACTTATTTCAGAGTTTTTCATTTTTAGATAGCAGTTCCATAGTTTTAGGATATTTTAATTTGTGCTTACGATCTCCCAGAGGATGTAGTGGTGGGATTTATGATTTTCTAGGTAGCTTAAATTATGAGTCTCTTTTAGATTTGAATTCGTCTACAACCAATTAAGGTACGCACATTGATTGGGCTATGACGAATATTTCAGATAGCAGGGCCAACGCGCGCACATTTGAGATGATATATAGTCACCATAGTGGAATATTAGTTAGTATAGATGAATGAGCTTTAGGTATTTCAATTCTTTAGTTATTTATGTATAAACTTAAGTCTAGGTATTTTATGTTAATATTATTTATTTATTTTTGTTGAATTTAAGTTAAAGTTTCATTAATATATATAGTAACATATTCACAATACCACATAAGCACATACGCACTTAAATTTTTATTATCATGTAACTTGATACCGTTGGTGAACACGCTTTAAACGATAACGTAAACATCCTGGACTTGCTATTCTCACCAAGGGTCAATTATGCCGACGCGGCACAAATCCAGGCTTTTGTTTAAAGTCCAAAGGTTCTATATATTAAGAGAGCCATGCCTAAAATCTCTGTTTATTTAAGAGTAGAATTATTCCCAAATTCTCTGAAGCCGAGGTTTGTTAAGCGTCAACTTTTTATCATAAGATTAGTCTTGAATTTTACTCGAAACTCCGCAGTTCTGTACTTCATTTTTAAAATAAATAAAATATTTTTTTAAACTAACGTGAAGTGAACTACGTTATTGGCGCAGCCGGTAGGATGTGTTAAAGTTTTTAAAGTTTATCAACGTAAAAGGAGAATTAAAGCATTCGCGATATCCTAAGTCTTAAATCTGTTGAACTTAAACAAGTGAAACATAAATAATACACATCCGCCTAAAGAACAGACGTGCGTAAATAAGTTACAATTAAAACATTTAACCATTAAAGGATAACTAAAGTCCCAGGTTAAATCAAAGTGCTTATTAATCGACGAATACAAATTTTGTTGTTCTTGTGACCACTAAAGGATAACTTAAATCCCAGGCCACACAATAAACTAAACAATAAAATTAAATCAAAATAAAATAAAACAAAAATATCTACAATGACAACATCAGCTTTACCAGACTCAACACCAATCATGTGTCTATCAGAGCTACACTTAAAACAAGCTCTTGGACAAATTAAACAAGTGCCCGTTTTTGATGGACAAACGGAAGAGCTCACAGCGTTCATAAGAAGAGTTGATTACATAATGCAACTGTATCCAACTCAAGATGTCAGACAGCACAGTGTACTATTTGGAGCCATAGAACTTCAGACAACTGGAGCAGCACAACGTGTCGCACAACTGTCAGCAGCTACCACCTGGAACCAATTGAGGGATGCACTTATAGAAGAATTTAAGACGCAAACCCCATATGAGGAACTACTACGCAGATTATACAACACTAACTATAACGGAAGTATCCGTAAGTTCGTAGAAGATTTAGAATATAAGTCTTTTGTAATATCTAATAAATTAATATTAGAAGGTATTGTCTCTAATACTATCTTATATACAAATGCTATGAACAATACAGTTAAAGACGTTATTACCAAAAAACTACCTGACAGAATATTCATGACTCTCGCTAGGTATGACATTACTACTATTACAAAATTAAAACAAGTTGCTCAAAGAGAGGGATTGTACGAAAACAATTTTTCTGAACGTAACAAACCTAATAATAACAGCAATACTCCAACCACATCAAAAAACAATGATTCTAGAAAGAATAAGGGAAATGAGAATCAACATTATTACCCATCAACAACTCCATCATATACTAACCATCAGTCTCACTCACCAACCCAAAACGACCAACAATTACACAAAGAATTTCGACAAAATCTTAACCAGGGTAGAGCCCAAAATCCAATTAATTACCAAACTAATAAAACACCTCTTGGTACTAACCCACCTTTCAAAAGACAACGTGAAAATACTAGTGGTCAATCCAAAATGGATACAAGTGAAAATTTTCATCAAGCAGCCTCGGACTCCGAAATAGAAGAAACCCATTCATCAGATTAATAATGAATAATCAACACCTTAAATGTGTAATCGATACGGGATCTTCTATTAATTTAATGAAATCTAATTTTCTGGGCTTTCCAACTAAAACATGTAATTTAAAAGTCCAAACTATAAATGGAAATATTACTTTAAATCAATGTATTTCCTTAGCCCCAAGCAAACTTTGTCCGTCATACCAAATTTTTTACATACACGAATTTTCAGAAAATTACGATGTATTATTAGGTAGGGAATATCTTGAAGCCTGCCAGGCAACAATAAATTATAAAGATGAAATTGTAATACTAAATGAGTTCCCGTTTATTATGAGATACAATCATGAAAATTTTGTAAAGACAAAGGACTTTACTAAAGCAAAACTTTTCCTTGATCCGCCTAACAAGAAAGATACAGATTTTGATTGCCTTGACCCACCTTTCACCGAAGATAGGCCGTTTAACTTTGCTATTGAAAATGAACTAACAGAATGTAATCAATTCAGATAAGAACATCTTAACGATGAAGAAAGAAACAAGTTAACCAAAATCTTGTTAGAATTTAATGACATTAATGAAAATTTTTCTTTCACAAGTACAATTAAACATGTCATACAAACAAAACATGAGGATGCTATTTATAAACGACCTTATAAATATCCACAGGCATATGACGAAGAAGTAGAAACACAAATAAAAGATATGATAAGACAGGGAATAATTCGAAAATCAAAGTCTCCTTATTGCTCACCAATTTGGATTGTACCAAAGAAAAGTGACGCATCAGGAAAACAAAAATTCAGAATAGTTATTGACTATCGAAATTTAAACGAAATTACAATAGATGATAAATATCCTATCCCGGTAATGGATGATATATTAGACAAACTTGGAAAATGTCAATATTTCACTACCATTGACCTAGCAAAAGGCTTTCATCAGATTCAAATGGATTCTGATTCAATCCAAAAGACCGCTTTTTCGACGAAAAATGGACATTACGAGTACACTCGAATGCCTTTTGGACTCAAAAACGCTCCTGCAACTTTTCAACGTTGTATGAACAATCTTTTAGAAGATTTAATCTATAAGGATTGTCTGGTCTACATAGTAGTAGGACATAATAGTGTATTCCACTTCATTGGAAGAACACATATTGTCACTGAAGAGAGTTTTCATGAAACTTAGAGAAGCCAATTTAAAAATACAGTTGGACAAATGTGGATTTTTACGAAAAGAAACTGAATTTCTCGGTCACATTGTCACAACTGATGGTATAAAGCCAAATCCGGAAAAGATCAAAGCAATTGAAAATTTTTCAATACCAAAAACGACAAAAGAAATCAAATCATTCTTAGGACTTTGCGGTTATTATAGAAAATTCATACCAAACTTCGCTAAAATTGTTAAACCAATGACATTAAATTTGAAAAAGAATGCAAGCATTGATATAAAAATCAAAGATTATATCGCAGCATTTGAGAAGTTAAAACTACTCATCACATCAGATCCAATACTAACTTATCCTAATTTTGAAAAACCATTTTCATTAACTACAGATGCAAGTAATTTCGCTATAGGTGCAGTATTGTCGCAAAACCATAAGCCGATATGTTTTGCAAGTAGAACATTAAACGAACATGAAATAAACTATTCCGCAATAGAAAAAGAACTCTTAGCTATTGTTTGGGCAACTAAATACTTCAGATCTTATCTTTTTGGAAGAAAATTCGAAATCCTTAGTGATCATCAGCCCCTTATCTGGTTAAACAACATTAAAGAACCAAACATGAAGTTACAAAGATGGAGAATCAAGTTAAATGAATTTGATTATCACATCAATTATGTCCCTGGTAAGGAAAATCATGTAGCAGACGCTTTATCAAGAATTAAGTTAGATAAAAATCTATTAGGAGAAACTCCTAATAGCACAGTAGCAACTATACATAGTGCACAAGAAGATAATCAAAATTATATTTCAATAACTGAAAGACCAATTAATTATTATAACAGGCAAATTGAATTCATTAAAAATAATATCAACAAAGTAAACGTAAAAAAATATTTCCAAAAAACTAAAATTCAAATATTCTATAAAGAAATGACAAACATCTATGCTAAAGAACTCATAAAAGAGTATTTATGTACAAAGAAAAGTGTAATATTCTTTCATAATGAAGCAGATTTCTTGATTTTCCAATCTGCCTTCATAGAAATAATCAGTCCCAGTAATTTAACAAAAGTAATGAAATCTACCAAAATTCTAATAGACTTAAAATCATACGCTAAATTTAAAGAATTTGTCGTCAAGACTCATAAAGAGTTATTACATCCAGGTATAGAAAAACTTACTTTGTTATTTAAAGAAAAGTATTATTATCCAGATTATCAAAATCTAATCCAAAATATCATTAATGAATGTCAAATTTGTAACCATGCTAAGACAGAACATAGAGACACAAAATTACCTTTTGAATTAACTCCAGAAGCATTCAACCCAAGAGAAAAATATGTTATAGATTTTTACATGGTAGATAATCAACAATTTTTGTCGTGCATAGACATCTATTCTAAATTCGCCTCCTTGATCGAAGTAAAAAGTAGAGATTGGTTAGAAGCCAAAAGAGCATTACTTAAAGTTTTCAATGAAATGGGAAAGCCAAAAGAAATAAAAGCAGATAAAGATTCAGCATTTATGTGCTCAGCTTTACAAATATGGTTAAAGTCAGAAGGAGTTGATATTAATATCACAACAAGCAAAAATGGCATTTCTGACGTAGAAAGATTTCATAAAACAGTTAATGAAAAGTTAAGAATTATAAATACCGAAACAGATCCCGAGAATAAACTAACTAGATTTGAAATAATTCTTTACACATACAATCATAAAACTAAGCACAATACAACAGGTAGGACACCAGCAGATATTTTCATATACGCAGGAACCCCAGAATATAACACACAAATAAACAAATCAAACCAAATAGATAAATTAAACGAAAAATGCACAGAATTCGAAATTGACACTGATTATAGACAATCACCACTAGTACGTTCAAAATCAACAAACCCATTTAAAAAGACAGGTAACTTAAAACAACTTGATGACAAACATTTCGAAGAGACAAATAGAGGAAGGAAGAAAACTAATCAGAGCAAATATGATAATTCCAGATCACCCCCATTTGACAACCCAAACCAGGACACCACATCATAAAATAATATCATTCATAATCGCATTTTTAACAACATTTATTCATCAAGCCAATGCATTGGCCAAAGCTTAGAAGTAAATCCTATTCAATCCAAAAACGGTTATCTTATATTTACAACAGGAACTATAAATCTACCAAAAAATTACGAATATCATTATTTAACTGTTAACCTTACAAAAATCGAGGACACGTATAACAAATTAATGAAACAAGCTAAAGAATTCGAAACATTATCACAAATTTATCAATATTTAACAGAAAAACTCGAAAGATAAATGAACGGTATAAGAATAGTAAAACGCAATAAAAGAGGCCTTATTATTTTTTGGGAACATCTCAATACCTATTTGGCACATTAGATCAAGAAGACAGAGCAGAACTAGAAACTAAAATTAATCATTTATCGGAAAATAGCATTCAAGCAAACGAATTAAATCAAATAATTGATGCAGTAAATAGAGGAATAGAAGTAACTAACACTCTAAGTTTAATAAATGAAGGAGATCAAAAATTATCAATAATCACATTTAACTTACAAGAATTCACAGAATATATTGAGGATATAGAGCTAGGAATGCAATTAACAAGATTAGGTATATTCAACCCTAAATTACTAAAACACGACCCTCTATCACACGTTAATTCTGAAAAGATTTTAAACATTAAAACCTCCACTTGGTTAAAAGCAACTACAAATGAAATTTTAATAATTTCCCATATTCCTCGTGAAATCATCAACACGCCTACTTTTGAAATCATCCCATACCCAGACAAAGACAATAACATTTTGACTGAAATTATACATGACAAATATTACGTACAAAATAATCAAGCATACATAGCAAAAACAAAAGATTTAGTTATGAATAAATGTATAACAGGAATTTTAAATCAAGTCTCCACTGAATGTAGATACTCAAAAACATATAAAACATTTGAAATAAATACATAGAACCAAATATAATTTTACTTGGAATTTGCCTAAAACTATTTTAAATCAAAATTGTTTGAATAGAGAAATAACAATAGAAAATAATAATATTATAAAAGCATTCAATTGTTCAATCCAATTAGAAGAAATATTAATAACAAGTACCTTGTTAGATTACACACAGACCATCTATGTAAACAATAATGTAACTAAACTAGAACCAATCTCCTATATTCAAGCAAAAGAAATTATAAAAGACCAAACAAAACATTACAATACATTCCAAATCATAATTTTAACAACACTTATAATTATTGTAATCACGCTAATATTGTACTTTAGCTATAAATTTAAAAGCATACCACATAAAATAATTATTAATTTTAAGAAACAAACAGAAACAACCCCACAATCAAATATTGTAAACATAAATCCAATATCAAATCAAAATGAAAATATCGTAATTGAATCCGAACCAACATTATATCCTAAAATAAACGCCTGAGGACAGGCTAATTTTTTATTGATGGGGAAGTAACATATTCACAATACCACATAAGCACATACGCACTTAAATTTTTATTATCATGTAACTTGATACCGTTGGTGAAAATAACAAATCGAGCGCTCCCACGCTTTAAACGATAACGTAAACATCCTGGACTTGCTATTCTCACCAAGGGTCAATTATGCCGACGCGGCACAAATCCAGGCTTTTGTTTAAAGTCCAAAGGTTCTATATATTAAGAGAGCCATGCCTAAAATCTCTGTTTATTTAAGAGTAGAATTATTCCCAAATTCTCTGAAGCCGAGGTTTGTTAAGCGTCAACTTTTTATCATAAGATTAGTCTTGAATTTTACTCGAAACTCCGCAGTTCTGTACTTCATTTTTAAAATAAATAAAATATTTTTTTTAAACTAACGTGAAGTGAACTACGTTATTATATATTTTTTCTATTTTGTTAAGTTCAAATATTTAAAATATTTTTTTTATATAATTATTATTTTTTATTTAATTATTTTTTTAATTTTTGTTAATTTTTTTATTTTATTATTATTCTTTATTTCTTTTTTCTTTCCTGTATATAGTATTATTTATGTTTTTATAAGTATGTATGTCTTATTATGTACACATGTACATAAATCTGCACGGATAGCAGAAATTAAAATTTTGGGGAACTTAGGGGTTGCTTAATGCAACTCAAGTCGACTCGTAGGTTCCCAAAAGTTTTTTTAGGATTTAGTGACCCCATTAAAATTGTAGTGGCCTCCCCGTGGTGTTCCCTGGGTACCGATAGTACTTTCTTATCGGAAGCTTATTCGAGCGGCGACAAATCTAAGTAGCTTTAAATATAAGCATTTGTAATTATTATAACTAGGAAAAATCTATTACCTTTAGGTCTATTTGGTTTTTAATACTATTTGCTTTTTCCCATAAATACAGGGTCTCCTACTGTCGAGCTTGCTCCACTGTAGCTAAATGCATTTCTATTTCATTTTTAATTAAGTCCTTGTGCCCATATAGGTATAAAAAAATACATTAAAGTTGATTCCGAGGTGTTTTACTTTTTTGTAAAACTTCCTGACACAGTGACCAAAAATTTGACTTGTAAAGTTGCCAGTCCCAAGGGTCGATAGATTTCAAACTTGCATAGCTTTGTCAAATCTAAACCAATTTTCCTGCGGAGTGTCATTTTAGCCATGATTTGATCTATAAATTGAATCTACAAATTAAAATAGTTGTTTCTCAAAAATCAATTTGTCGCATTTGTTGGAATTTTAGATAAGGGTCCTTCTATTACACTCTCTTAAGTAAAAAATTATGAAAATTTAATATCATGATTTATATTTTTTAATCAAGTTTTAGTGCCCATATAAGTATAAGAACGTATTTTAAAATTGATTCAGAGGTGTTTCACTTTCTTGCAAAACTTCATGACAGAGTGACCAAAAATTTGACTTGTAAAGTAGCAGTCCCAAGGGTCGACAAATATCAAACTTGCATAGCTTTGTCAAATCTAATCCAATTTTCGTGCGGTGTGTCATTTTAGCCATGATTTTAAAATAGTTGTTGTTCACAAATCGATTTTGTTACATTTGTTGTCATTTAAGATAAGGGTTCTTCTTTTACAACTTCTAACAGAAAAGATTTTGAGAATTTAATATATTAATTTTTCCTTTTTAATCAATTCCTGGTGCCCATATAGGTTTAAGAAAATACTTTAAAGTTTATTCCGAGTTGTTTGTTTGTTTTGTAAAGCTTCCTGACAGAGTGACCAAAACTTTGATTTGTAAAGTTGCCAGTCCCAAGGGTCGACAGATTTTAAACTTGCATAACTTTGTCAAATCTAACCCAATTTTCGTGCGGTATGTAATTTAAGCCATGATTTTAAAATAGTAGTTGTTCAAAAATCGATTTTTTTTCATTTGTTGGCATTTTAAATAAGGGTTCTACTTTTACACTTTCTAAAAGAAAAAGATTTTGAGAATTAAATATTTTTTATTTTTCTTGTGCCCATATAGGTATAAAAAACTACATTAAAGTCTATTCCGAGGTGTTTGACTTTTTTGTAAAACTTCAAGACAGAGTGACCAAGAATTTGACTTGTAAAATTGCGAGTCCCAAGGGTCGACAGATGTCAAACTTGCATAGCTTTGTCAAATCTAACCCAATTTTCGTGCGGAATGTCATTTTAGCCATGATTTGATCTATAAATTGATTCTAAATTTTAAAAATGTTGTTCTTCAAAAATCGATTTCTCGCATTTGTTGGAATTTTAGATAAGGGTCCTTCTTTTACACTCTCTTAAAGATAAAATTTTATATCTTGATTTTTATACCCATGCAGAGGGTATTATATTTTTGTCACGAAATGTGTAACGCATTGAAGGAAGCCTCACAGACCCCATAAAGTATATATATTCTTGATCAGGACGACGAGCTGAGTCGATATAGCCATGTCCGTCTGTCCGTCTGTCCGTGTGTCCGTCTGTTTCTATGCAAACTAGTCTCTCAGTTTTGAAGCTATCTTGATGAAACTTGGTACAGGTCCGTCTTTTGCTGCACGCAGTACATATGTCGGAACCGGCCGGATCGGATAACTATATCATATAGCTGCCATAGGAACGATCGGTTCGAAAACAACATTTAGAATGAAAAACTTTTTTGTTTCTCAAGATATCTCAACCAAATATACACATTGTGTGTTTGATTAAGTTTTAAACAGGCTGACCAAATTTGGTTTAAATCGGACTACTATATCATATAGCTGCCATAGGAACGATCGGTTTGAAATCAACATTTAACAAATTTTGTAAAAAATCTGACGACTTACACAGGGCACTGCAAGGGTATCCAAACTTTGGCGCGCCAAAGTTAGCTTGCGCTATATTTACTGTTATCTTAAGTCCAACTACAGGGAAAAATTGAATTTACAATTCCCTCTATCTAATTAGAAATGACATAAGGTCTTGCTATAGCTGTGAGAAATGTTTCCTATTTTCACTTCAAATTTTTCCCCGAGATTTCAGCGAGCGTAGCGAGCCGGGGGCTGGCGAGCGAAGCGAGCAGGGGGCAAACCCCCTAGTATATATATATCCCTACATATATTCCGTTTTTCTTCGTCCGTCTCTGCTTATGTACCGGCGCCATATTGGGCAGTTGGACATAACCCCATACGCTGCCATCAAAGTCGCCATTATTGCATATGTAACTACAAGAGTTACATATAGCAATATCCAGAATAATCTGTCATAGTTCCGATTGAAATTAAAGAGAATTTTAATTAATAATTTTTACTAATTTTCTTGTGCCAACAGTCCGACACTTATTTCTACTGTGCTACATACATACATCCAAATCAAACATAAATATATTGTAATTTCTACTGTGCTACATACATACATTCAGGCAAACATAAATATATTGTAATTTCTACTTTGCTAAATACAAACACATTAATTATTACATATGCACTACGGCTGATACATATGTACAAAATATACATGTCCACTTTCTAACAAGTGTTTCAACGCCGCGTTTAAGAGCGATAAGCATTATACCGCCACTGACTTAGTTGCCCTGATTGGTGGAACTCATAAAAGTGGAACATATTTTTGTGAGTTGGTTATTTAATAAGTAATAAAACATTTTTAATTATTAAATAAACAAATTATATGGAATTTAAAAATAAAAAAAATTTAATTTAAATTAAATTAATTAAAATTAATTAAAACTAACCGTCACATAAAATAGTAGTGATATTGATACAACACTATTTTGCTCCGTTTTTTTTTCCATTCCACTTGGGTTTTTTCCGCTAAATCCTGATTTTTCTTTTCTAACCTTCTTTAATTACTAAAAAGTGGAAAAAAAGAAAAAAATCCAATCATGCCAGGTGACAGCAGAAAGGTTGTTCACAGTCCGACTCGCACGCCTCAGCACAAAATTTTACCCGTGATCAGTACCTTTGGAGAAACTGCATCAAGCTTACAAGCCGAAACCCGACTCACTCGATCTGCGAGTAGCCAAAGAAAAGCCAGTAGAACGTCCGCATTAAATATTTTCATCTCAATGACAGATCGAATGAGCCAACTCCAAGCGCATTTTGCATCCCATACTAATGTCTCATTACACACCCTTAAAGTCCGTCAAGAGGAGGTGTGGAGCATGTGGGAAAAAGTGTCTCAAGAATTCCAGCACTGTTCCAGGGTTCTTAATGATGATGGGGATAGTGACAATACTGATAACACGACTATTCATGCGAAATTTTCATATTGTTACTCAGTTTATGAGAACTGCGCCGCAGAGCTCGCAGAATTGATTGAAAATTTAACAACTCCAGTTCCTGTTCCTGTTCAGACACCTTCCTATCAGCCAAGGGGCTGGCGTCTGCCTCCTGTAGAAACGGAAGTCTTTGATGGAGACTATCTGAAATGGCCTACTTTCCGTGATATTTTCACTGCGATTTATGTTAATAATCCGAGTCTGACCCCAGTTGAGAAACTTTTTCATTTAACATCCAAAACTAGCGGCGAAGCTAGAAAGATCGTAGTGAAATCTCCGCTCACCAATGATGGTTTCGCGTCTGCGTGGAAAGCATTGAGTGATAATTTTGAAAACAAGCGACTTCTGGTGACGAATCAATTAAAGATTCTATTCAGCTTGCAATCCATTTCCCACGAGTCCGGAGCTGCAATTAAGGATATGCAGAACACCATCCAAGGGTGTCTAACGGTTTTAGAGCAATCTGAAGTCTATAGCGAATCTCCGTTCTCCAATAGTATTCTCGTCTTTATGTTTTCGTCAAAGCTTCCAAAACAGACTTTATCTCTTTGGGAGCAGTCTTTCCAAAGCCAGGTAGATCTTCCTACATGGGAAGATTTTAACGCGTTTCTGGTACAGCGCTATCGTACTTTGGAAAGAATTGAGGACGTTAGCTCATCCGGAAGCTCACAGATGCAAACTAAACCATCTCGGAGGGAGCCCATATCCAAGCGGGTGAACTCTTTTGAAGCTCAGGTCAATCCGAAGCTTCAAACTTGCAAGTTGTGCTCCAAAGAAAACCATCCCATCCAATTATGTCCGAAATTTGTCCAGATGTCAGTGAATGAGAGATCCAATACGATCAAACAGCACAAACTGTGCTTAAACTGTTTTGCCAGAGGGCATCAGTTGAAAGACTGTACTAGCGCTCATAACTGTCATACTTGCAAGGGACGTCATAATACTTTGCTCCATCGTCCGCAAGCATCCACGCCTCCAACAGTTTTGGACTCGTCTTCATTACAGTCCACTTCCAATCAATCACAGGCAAGAGTCCAAAACTATTTTTCTGCGGGCACGCACAGTGTTCTCCTTGGAACAGCTATTATCCATGTGTGCCACAGGGGTATTAAATATACAGAGCGAGCACTGATTGATTCTGGATTAGAAGCTACATTTATTTCCGAGCGGCTGTTCAAAATGATACAACTTCCGTATCAACGAGTCGAGGCTCAAGTTTCCGGGCTCAATGAAGCCATTTCTGCCCAGCCTCAGAAGCTTTGCCAATTATACATTGTCTCCCCTATTCAACCACGAGTTCAGATTGACACATCGGCTCATGGTGAACAGAAAGACAAAAAAGTGGTGGACATCATGTGACCATTGTCGTCACATTCATAGAAATGTCGCGGATATAAAGAGGTCAAAATGGTGGACATAATGTGACTATTGTCGTCACTTTCACAGAAAAAATGGGGGACAGAGAAAGGTCAAAATGGTGGACATAATGTGACCATAGTCGTCACATTCATAGAAAAATGGCGGACAGAAAGAGGTCAAAATGGTGGACATAATGTGACCATTTTCGTCACATTCATAGAAAAATGGAGGACAGAAAGAGGTCAAAATAGTGAACATAAATTGACCATTTTCGTCATATTCATAGAAAAATAGCGGACAGA
Source organism: Drosophila testacea (assembly GCA_035043265.1). Lineage (NCBI taxonomy): Eukaryota > Metazoa > Arthropoda > Insecta > Diptera > Drosophilidae > Drosophila > Drosophila testacea. The sequence goes on from JAWNND010000600.1 coordinate 64,109, forward strand.
AAAAGGTGGACATAATGTGACCATAGTCGTCACATTCAAAGAAACTTGGCAGACGAAAAATGTCAAAATGGTGGACATGACGTGACCATTGTCGTCACATTCATAGAAAAATGGCGGACAGAAAGAGGTCAAAATGGTGGACATAATGTGACCATTTTCGTCACATTCATAGAAAAATGGCGGACAGAGAAAGGTCAAAATGGTGGACATAATGTGACCATTTTCGTCATATTCATAGAAAAATGGCGGACAGAGAAAGGTCAAAATGGTGGACATAATGTGACCATAGTCGTCACATTCATAGAAAAATGGCGGACAGAAAGAGGTCAAAATGGTGGACATAATGTGACCATTTTCGTCACATTCATAGAAAAATGGCGGACAGAAAGAGGTCAAAATGGTGGACATAATGTGACCATTTTCGTCATATTCATAGAAAAATGGCGGACAGAGAAAGGTCAAAATGGTGGACATAATGTGACCATAGTCGTCACATTCATAGAAAAATGGCGGACAGAAAGAGGTCAAAATGGTGGAAATAATGTGACCATTTTCGTCACATTCATAGAAAAATGGCGGACAGAAAGAGGTCAAAATGGTGGACATAATGTGACCATAGTTGTCACATTCAAAGAAACTTGGCAGACGAAAAATGTCAAAATGGTGGACATGACGTGACCATTGTCGTCACATTCATAGAAAAATGGCGGACAGAAAAAGGTCAAAATGGTGGACATAATGTGACCATTTTCGTCACATTCATAGAAAAATGGCGGACAGAAAGAGGTCAAAATGGTGGACATAATGTGACCATTTTCGTCATATTCATAGAAAAATGGCGGACAGAGAAAGGTCAAAATGGTGGACATAATGTGACCATAGTCGTCACATTCATAGAAAAATGGCGGACAGAAAGAGGTCAAAATGGTGGACATAATGTGACCATTTTCGTCACATTCATAGAAAAATGGCGGACAGAAAGAGGTCAAAATGGTGGACATAATGTGACCATTTTCGTCATATTCATAGAAAAATGGCGGACAGAAAAAGGTCAAAATGGTGGACATAATGTGACCATAGTTGTCACATTCAAAGAAACTTGGCAGACGAAAAATGTCAAAATGGTGGACATGACGTGACCATTGTCGTCACATTCATAGAAAAATGGCGGACAGAAAAAGGTCAAAATGGTGGACATAATGTGACCATTTTCGTCACATTCATAGAAAAATGGCGGACAGAAAAAGGTCAAAATGGTGGACATAATGTGACCATTTTCGTCATATTCATAGAAAAATGGCGGACAGAGAAAGGTCAAAATGGTGGACATAATGTGACCATAGTCGTCACATTCATAGAAAAATGGCGGACAGAAAGAGGTCAAAATGGTGGACATAATGTGACCATTTTCGTCATATTCATAGAAAAATGGCGGACAGAAAAAGGTCAAAATGGTGGACATAATGTGACCATAGTCGTCACATTCAAAGAAACTTGGCAGACGAAAAATGTCAAAATGGTGGACATGGCGTGACCATTGTCGTCGCATTCATAGAAAAATGGCGGTCGGAATGACGTCAAAATAGTGAACATAATGTGACCATTGCCATCACATTCATAGAAAAATGGCGGACAGAAAGAGGTCAAAATAGTGAGTATAATGTGACCATTGCCGTCACATTCATAGAAAAATGGCGGACAGAGAAAGGTCAAAATGGTGGACATAATGTGACCATTGTCTTCACATTCATAGAAAAATGTTGGACAGAATGAGGTCAAAATAGTGAACATAATGTGACCATTGTCGTCACATTCATAGAAAAATGGCGGACAGAAAGAGGTCAAAATGGGTGACATAATGTGACCATAGGAGTCACATTAATAGATAAATGGCGGACAGAATGAGGTCAAACTGGTGGAAATAATGTGACCATTGTCGTCACATTCATAGAAAAATGGAGGACAGAATGAGGTCAAAATAGTGAACATAATGTGACCATTGTCGTCACATTCATACAAAAATGGCGGACAGAAAGAGGTCAAAATGGTGGACATAATGTGACCATAGTTGTCACATTCAAAGAAACTTGGCAGACGAAAAATGTCAAAATGGTGGACATGACGTGACCATTGTCGTCACATTCATAGAAAAATGGCGGACAGAAAGAGGTCAAAATGGTGGACATAATGTGACCATTTTCGTCACATTCATAGAAAAATGGCGGACAGAGAAAGGTCAAAATGGTGGACATAATGTGACCATTTTCGTCATATTCATAGAAAAATGGCGGACAGAGAAAGGTCAAAATGGTGGACATAATGTGACCATAGTCGTCACATTCATAGAAAAATGGCGGACAGAAAGAGGTCAAAATGGTGGACATAATGTGACCATTTTCGTCACATTCATAGAAAAATGGCGGACAGAAAGAGGTCAAAATGGTGGACATAATGTGACCATTTTCGTCATATTCATAGAAAAATGGCGGACAGAGAAAGGTCAAAATGGTGGACATAATGTGACCATAGTCGTCACATTCATAGAAAAATGGCGGACAGAAAGAGGTCAAAATGGTGGAAATAATGTGACCATTTTCGTCACATTCATAGAAAAATGGCGGACAGAAAGAGGTCAAAATGGTGGACATAATGTGACCATAGTTGTCACATTCAAAGAAACTTGGCAGACGAAAAATGTCAAAATGGTGGACATGACGTGACCATTGTCGTCACATTCATAGAAAAATGGCGGACAGAAAGAGGTCAAAATGGTGGACATAATGTGACCATTTTCGTCACATTCATAGAAAAATGGCGGACAGAAAGAGGTCAAAATGGTGGACATAATGTGACCATTTTCGTCATATTCATAGAAAAATGGCGGACAGAGAAAGGTCAAAATGGTGGACATAATGTGACCATAGTCGTCACATTCATAGAAAAATGGCGGACAGAAAGAGGTCAAAATGGTGGACATAATGTGACCATTTTCGTCACATTCATAGAAAAATGGCGGACAGAAAGAGGTCAAAATGGTGGACATAATGTGACCATTTTCGTCATATTCATAGAAAAATGGCGGACAGAAAAAGGTCAAAATGGTGGACATAATGTGACCATAGTTGTCACATTCAAAGAAACTTGGCAGACGAAAAATGTCAAAATGGTGGACATGACGTGACCATTGTCGTCACATTCATAGAAAAATGGCGGACAGAAAAAGGTCAAAATGGTGGACATAATGTGACCATTTTCGTCACATTCATAGAAAAATGGCGGACAGAAAGAGGTCAAAATGGTGGACATAATGTGACCATTTTCGTCATATTCATAGAAAAATGGCGGACAGAGAAAGGTCAAAATGGTGGACATAATGTGACCATAGTCGTCACATTCATAGAAAAATGGCGGACAGAAAGAGGTCAAAATGGTGGACATAATGTGACCATTTTCGTCATATTCATAGAAAAATGGCGGACAGAAAAAGGTCAAAATGGTGGACATAATGTGACCATAGTCGTCACATTCAAAGAAACTTGGCAGACGAAAAATGTCAAAATGGTGGACATGGCGTGACCATTGTCGTCGCATTCATAGAAAAATGGCGGTCGGAATGACGTCAAAATAGTGAACATAATGTGACCATTGCCATCACATTCATAGAAAAATGGCGGACAGAAAGAGGTCAAAATAGTGAGTATAATGTGACCATTGCCGTCACATTCATAGAAAAATGGCGGACAGAGAAAGGTCAAAATGGTGGACATAATGTGACCATTGTCTTCACATTCATAGAAAAATGTTGGACAGAATGAGGTCAAAATAGTGAACATAATGTGACCATTGTCGTCACATTCATAGAAAAATGGCGGACAGAAAGAGGTCAAAATGGGTGACATAATGTGACCATAGGAGTCACATTAATAGATAAATGGCGGACAGAATGAGGTCAAACTGGTGGAAATAATGTGACCATTGTCGTCACATTCATAGAAAAATGGAGGACAGAAAGAGGTCAAAATAGTGAACATAATGTGACCATTGTCGTCACATTCATACAAAAATGGCGGACAGAAAGAGGTCAAAATGGTGGATATAATGTGACCATAGGAGTCACATTTATAGATAAATGGCGGACAGAATGAGGTCAAAATGGTGGACATAATGTGACCATTGTCGTCACATTCATAGAAAAATGGCGGACAGAAAAAGGTCGAAATGGTGGACATAATGTGACCATTGTCGCCACATTCATAGAAAAAATGGCGGACAGAATGAGGTCAAAATAGTGAACATAATGTGACCATTGTCGTCACATTCATAGAAAAATGGCGGACAGAATGAGGTCAAAATGGTGAACATAATGTGACCATTGTCGTCACATTCATAGAAAATGGCGGACAGAATGAGGTCAAAATAGTGAATATAATGTGACCATTGTCGTCACATTCATAGAAAAATGGCAAACAGAATGAGGTCAAAATGGTGAACATAATGTGACCATTGTCGTCACATTCATAGAAAAATGGCGGACAGAAAAAGGTTGAAAAAGTGAACATAATGTGACCATTGCCGTCACATTCATAGAAAAATGGCGGACACAGAGAGGTCAAAATGATGGACATAATGTGACCATAGGAGTCATATTTATAGATATATGGTGAGCAGAAATGGGACAAAGTGGTGGACATCATGTGACCTTTGTCGTCACATTCGTAGAAAAATGGAGGACAGAAAAAGGTCAAAATGGTGGACATAATGTGACCATTGTCTTCACATTCATAGAAAAAATGGCGGACAGAATGAGGTCAAAATAGTGAACATAATGTGACCATTGTCGTCACATTCATAGAAAAATGGCGGACAGAATGTGGTCAAAATAGTGAACATAATGTGACCATTGCCGTCACATTCATAGGAAAATGGCGGACAGAGAAAGGTCAAAATGGTGGACATAATGTGACCATAGGAGTCTTATTTACCATAGGAGTCTTATTTATAGATAATGGTGAACAGAAAGGGGACAAAGTGGTGGACATTATGTGACCATTGTCGTCACATTCGTAGAAAAATGGCGGACAGAAAGAGGTCAAAATGGTGGACATAATGTGACCATGGGAGTCACATTAATAGATAAATGGCGGACAGAATGAGGTCAAACTGGTGGAAATAATGTGACCATTGTCGTCACATTCATAGAAAAATGGAGGACAGAGAAAGGTCAAAATGGTGGACATAATGTGACCATAGGAGTCTTATTTATAGATACATGGTGAACAGAAAGGGAAAATAGTGGTGGACATCATGTGACCATTGTCGTCACATTCGTAGCAAAATGGTGGACAAATAGAAAAATGGTGGACAGAAAGAGGTCAAAACTGTGGACATAATGTGACCACATGCATCTTATTAATAGAAAAATGGAGGACAGAAAGAGGTCAAAATGGTGGACATAATGTGACCATAGGAATCACATTGTCATCACATTCATAGAAAAATGGAGGACAGAAATAGGTCAAAATAGTGAACATAATGTGACCATTGCCGTCACATTCAAAATGGCGGACAAAGTCAAGAAAAATGGCACAGAAGAGGTCAAAAGTGACATAATGTGACCATTGCCGTCACATACATAGAAAAATGGCGGACAGAGAAAGGTCAAAATGGTGGACATAATGTGACCATAGGAGTCTTATTTATAGATACATGGTGAACAGAAAGGGAAAATAGTGGTGGACATCATGTGACCATTGTCGTCACATTCGTAGCAAAATGGTGGACAGAAAGAGGTCAAAATGGTGACATAATGTGACAATTATAGTCACATTCATAGAAAAATGGCGGACAGAAAGAGGTCAAAACTGTGGACATAATGTGACCACATGCATCATATTAATAGAAAAATGGAGGACAGAAAGAGGTCAAAATGGTGGACATAATGTGACCATAGGAATCACATTGTCATCACATTCATAGAAAATTGGAGGACAGAAATAGGTCAAAATAGTGAACATAATGTGACCATTGCCGTCACATTCTTAGAAAAATGGCGGACAGAAGGAGGTCAAAAAGTGAACATAATGTGACCATTGCCGTCACATTCATAGAAAAATGGCGGACAGAGAAAGGTCAAAATGGTGTACATAATGTGACCATAGGAGTCTTATTTATAGATATATGGTGAACAGAAAGGGGACAAATCGGTGGACATCATGTGACCATTGTCGTCACATTCGTAGAAAAATGGTGGACAGAAAGAGGTCAAAATGGTGGACATAATGTGACCATAGGAGTCTTATTTATAGATAAATGGCGGACAGAATGAGGTCAAAATGGTGGAAATAATGTGACCATTGTCGTCGCATTCTTAGAAAAATGGCGGACAGAAGGAGGTCAAAAAAGTGAACATAATGTGACCATTGCCGTCACATTCATAGAAAAATGGCGGACAGAGAAAGGTCAAAATGGTGGACATTATGTGACCATAGGAGTCTTATTTATAGATATACTAGGGGGTTTGCCCCTGCTCGCTTCGCTCGCCAACCCCGGCTCGCTACGCTCGCTGAAATCTCGGGGAAAAATGTGAAGTGAAAATAGGAAACATTTCTCACAGCTATAGCCAGACCTTATGTCATTTCTAATTAGATAGCGGGAATTGTAAATTCAATTTTTCCCTGTAGTTGGACTTAAGATAATAGTAATAAGTAGTACTTTATATAATACTAGAAGAGGCTTTCATGCCATCTCCCCTCGTGAGGTAATACTTAGCGGTGGTTCCGCGAGAGGAAACGGAGAGTAGGGGTGGTTTTAGTGGGTGCAAGTCCCACACTTTTCGGCTTTTAATGCTTTCCCCCTATCCAAAAAAAAAAAAAAAAAAAACCTCCTCCCCTCCCGTCCCCTTGTCCATCTTCTTTTGATTGTTTATTAATAGCATTAAAAGCCACTGTTCCTATGGCAGCTATACGATATAGTGATCCGATCTTGACCAAATTTTCTCAGGATGTAGCAGTGAGTACGAAATCCATAATCTGTGAGTTTGGTTGAGATATCTCAAAAATAACAAAGATCTTCATACAAAGTTTTAATTTGCATCTGGTTGTTCCTATGGCAGCTATATGATATAGTGGTCCGATCTTGACCAAATTTTCTCAGGATGTAGCAGTGAGTACGAAATCCATAATCTGTGAGTTTGGTTGAGATATCTCAAAAAATAACAAAGATCTTCATACAAAGATTTAATTTGCATCTGGTTGTTCCTATGGCAGCTATATGATATAGTGGTCCGATCTTGACCAAATTTTCTCAGGATGTAGCAGTGAGTACGAAATCCATAATCTGTGACCTTGGTTGAGATATCTCAAAAAATAACAAAGATCTTCATACAAAGTTTTAATTTGCATCTGGCTGTTCCTATGGCAGCTATATGATATAGTGGCCCGATCTTGACCAAATTTTCTCAGGATGTAGCAGTGAGTAAGAAATACATAATCTGTGAGTTTGGTTAAGATAGCTCAAAAAACAAAAAAAATTTCATACTAAGCAATTTTGACTTTTGACCCCCATTTTAGCCCCTTCCAGTGGGGATATCAAAAAATCCCGTATTATTGCACGATAATTATGTCTCAGCTATGTTGTGTAAAATTTCATCTCAATATCTTGAACCGTTTGGCCTACAGCGTGATGACTAAGTCAGTCAGTCAGTCAGTCAGTCAGTCAGTCAGTCTGTCAGTCAGTCAGTCAGTCAGGACAAAGAGTTTTATATATATAGATGGTGAACAGAAAGGGGACAAAGTGGTGGACATCATGTGACCATTGTCGTCACATTCGTAGAAAAATGGTGGACAGAAAAATGTCAAAATGGTGGACATAATGTGACAATTATCGTCACACTCATAGAAAACTGGTGGACAGAAAGAGGTCAGAATGGTGGTCATAATGTGACAATTATCGTCACATTCATAGAAAAATGGAGGACAGAAAGAGGTCAAAATAGTGAACATAATGTGACCATTGCCGTCACATTCATAGAAAAATGGCGTACAGACAAAGGTCAAAATTGTGGACATAATGTGACCATAGGAGTCTTATTTATTGATACATGGTGAACAGAAAGGGGACATAGTGGTGGACATCATGTGACCATTGTCGTCACATTCGTAGAAAAATGGTGGACAGAAAGAGGTCAAAATGGTGGACATAATGTGACCATTTTCGTCATATTCATAGAAAAATGGCGGACAGAGAAAGGTCAAAATGGTGGACATAATGTGACCATAGTCGTCACATTCATAGAAAAATGGCGGACAGAAAGAGGTCAAAATGGTGGAAATAATGTGACCATTTTCGTCACATTCATAGGAAAATGGCGGACAGAAAGAGGTCAAAATGGTGGACATAATGTGACCATAGTTGTCACATTCAAAGAAACTTGGCAGACGAAAAATGTCAAAATGGTGGACATGACGTGACCATTGTCGTCACATTCATAGAAAAATGGCGGACAGAAAAAGGTCAAAATGGTGGACATAATGTGACCATTTTCGTCACATTCATAGAAAAATGGCGGACAGAAAGAGGTCAAAATGGTGGACATAATGTGACCATTTTCGTCATATTCATAGAAAAATGGCGGACAGAGAAAGGTCAAAATGGTGGACATAATGTGACCATAGTCGTCACATTCATAGAAAAATGGCGGACAGAAAGAGGTCAAAATGGTGGACATAATGTGACCATTTTCGTCACATTCATAGAAAAATGGCGGACAGAAAGAGGTCAAAATGGTGGACATAATGTGACCATTTTCGTCATATTCATAGAAAAATGGCGGACAGAAAAAGGTCAAAATGGTGGACATAATGTGACCATAGTTGTCACATTCAAAGAAACTTGGCAGACGAAAAATGTCAAAATGGTGGACATGACGTGACCATTGTCGTCACATTCATAGAAAAATGGCGGACAGAAAAAGGTCAAAATGGTGGACATAATGTGACCATTTTCGTCACATTCATAGAAAAATGGCGGACAGAAAGAGGTCAAAATGGTGGACATAATGTGACCATTTTCGTCATATTCATAGAAAAATGGCGGACAGAGAAAGGTCAAAATGGTGGACATAATGTGACCATAGTCGTCACATTCATAGAAAAATGGCGGACAGAAAGAGGTCAAAATGGTGGACATAATGTGACCATTTTCGTCATATTCATAGAAAAATGGCGGACAGAAAAAGGTCAAAATGGTGGACATAATGTGACCATAGTCGTCACATTCAAAGAAACTTGGCAGACGAAAAATGTCAAAATGGTGGACATGGCGTGACCATTGTCGTCGCATTCATAGAAAAATGGCGGTCGGAATGACGTCAAAATAGTGAACATAATGTGACCATTGCCATCACATTCATAGAAAAATGGCGGACAGAAAGAGGTCAAAATAGTGAGTATAATGTGACCATTGCCGTCACATTCGTAGCAAAATGGTGGACAGAAAGAGGTCAAAATGGTGCACATAATGTGACAATTATAGTTACACTCATAGAAAAATGGTGGACAGAAAGAGGTCAAAATAGTGAACATAATGTGACCATTGCCGTCACATTCATAGAAAAATGGCGTACAGACAAAGGTCAAAATTGTGGACATAATGTGACCATAGGAGTCTTATTTATTGATACATGGTGAACAGAAAGGGGACATAGTGGTGGACATCATGTGACCATTGTCGTCACATTCGTAGAAAAATGGTGGACAGAAAGAGGTCAAAATGGTGGACATAATGTGACCATTTTCGTCATATTCATAGAAAAATGGCGGACAGAGAAAGGTCAAAATGGTGGACATAATGTGACCATAGTCGTCACATTCA
>JAWNND010000601.1:0-28830 GCA_035043265.1 Drosophila testacea
ACAGCAAATAAAAAATGCAACACTTGGAGCGACTACTTATCTCGCTGCAACTGCAGCGTTATTGGTATATCCTTTCCATGTGTCCAGCTCACTGACGGCGGCGAGGGAATCTCCACTGCGTCCCATGCTGATCAACTAAATAAATATACAAGAACATCAAATTAGTATATTCTATTAGATCAAACAATGCCACCAAAATTCAAATAGCGAATCAATGCCAATAAGCGGCAGCAAGGAGAAGCTGACAGCGACACCTTTGGACGAGGACAGCAACTAAAGGCGATGCAGGACATTCACAACGCAGCGTCGCCACAACTACATATATGCGACTCGCCACTGCAACAATTTGAATGTGTAATCCTGGAGTGAGAGTCATCAACTTCCGGCTCTGACAGCGGCGTTGGGATCCAGAATCTTGACAACTGTCAACCAAGACATGTATGCAGCTCACAGCTGCATACGCCATTAAAAATCTCAAATTCACATCCCGGATGAGAGCAGCAGCAGCATCTTGCAGCAGTAGATGGCAATCAGCACGGCGTTATTCACACAATTACGACGAGGAGACGCATCACAGCAGCACCTCCAATTATCCATACCATGAGTAGCAACTAAGCCTAGTCCATGCCCCCGTATTCACCCAAAAACAGTCTATAGTAGCCATATCCAACTGTTCTAGGGTAAATTGCATGACTCTGCGCACCAAATCCTTACCTAGAAAGATATTAAAAAGAAAAATTAATATCATACACAATGCTACAAATATACTAAGTATCACAATTACTTACCTTATTTTTTCCATACTTGACGCCAACTAAACCTGTTAGAGGGAGAAACAAAATAAATGACAATTAATCAAATAGATTATATACATGTATATATTAAATTTTAAAAAACTATAACTAAACAAAAACAATCATAAATGCAATTAAAACAAAACAAAAAAGTAAAACAAAAAGAAGCAACTAAAAACTTTAAATTAAAACAATAACTAAAAAGCAACTAAAACTGAAATTTAATTAAATTAAATTAAAATTGAAAAACATATTTAAACAAAAAACTAAAAAAAGCAAAACAAAAGCAATTAAAAAAAATTTTTTAATTAAATTGAAACTAAAATTAATAACAAAAACTAAAAGCAACTAAAAACAGAAACAAGATTAAAAAACATCAAATAAAAACTTACGAACTACCAGCAAGTCCCCTCCGGATGAGCCACGGCATTGTTCGCCAATACATAAAATATAAAAAGAAATATAAAATAAATTAATAATTAATAAAATATACATGTATATTATCAAATGATATGTCTTCACACATATAAACACGTTTATATGTGTGATCTCTCCCACATGCATGCACATATGCAGCCATATGTGTATGCTCTCACTAATAGCCAATATATAAAACAACACTTGCAATTAGATCTATGTCCTACATAGCACACAGCACTTAACAGCCATCAGCTGTTAAACGCAATTATAAATGCCATCAGCATTTAGATTTACAATTCATAATTTGTAATTCAACTAAGCCTTAAAAGGCACACTATTCTTTCCATTTGGTTGGCAATTAAATTCATAAATAAAAACAGTCAAAACAATCAAAACAACCAAAACGCACAAAAACAATGCCCTACAGCATAAAAGGGCATTGCAGGGAAGAAGCAAACTAAACACAAGCACAATTACGTACTTGAAATAGCAAGTATATGCATCACACTCCCCCCACCCCACTAATCATACAGACAAAATCATGCAATTTACCCTAATACAGGTTAAATGTATAAACATCACACACAGACAAGCAACTAAAGAATTGACATAGATACGAAATAGTCAAAACCAAATACGTCATTTCTATCATCTCTACCATCTCTATGCAAACTCTTGTAAGTTTGTATGTATGTGTGTATGTTTGTGCGAGACACTGAACAGCTGGATCGCGACGCAGAGCGAGAAGTGAACACAAAATACAATTTTGTTTTTGCTTCTCGTCTTTTTGCTTGCCAATAAGCTAATGTATTTAATGCATTTTAATTCCTTTTATTAGCGATCACTCACACACACACGCACACATGCAGACATACATTGCATAGTAGACGCCACTAAAATCAACACTTTTTTTTCACTTTTGTCCAAGTCATCTTTTGATTGTAAATACGTAACTTTAGTTGCACTTTTAGACTAGAATCTGATACATTGGGCTCGATTCACTCCCTTCAGGAGTGCATCGAGCACCAAAGCAACACTAATTCTCCCCTAAAAGAAGAGGAACTCACCTGTGCCAACAAAAACGCGCACACCAGAATGCAGGGCAATGTTTTTTCAATATGTTTTTCCGTTCCGTATTGTTTTTTTTCTCATTGCCCTATAATAATGTTCAACTATCTGAATACTTATCTGGAACATGCCCGCAATATAATCTTCATAGAAGGTGTTTGTTAATCAGCACTGGGCCCTCATGGCCTTAGGGAAAGACACAAAGATGAAGACTAAAAGAATGTAGGACAGAGTTCTTTTCAATCTAAATTTTGCTTACTCCCTCATTCTCATTCTCATTCATTGTAGACTTTTGTCTCTCCCTCTCTTGCCATACGCTCGCAGAATTCCACACACACAGCACACACATTAACTCAATGTCACTCAGCAGCCTGAGTGACTCAATTCTAAATCGGAGACTTGACACAATGCTAGCGCTAACATTTTAGCTCAACAGCTTAACATGGCAATGCCAACGGTTATTGCTATGTTATGCTTGCAATTTAAATTTGAATGTTAGGTCACCCACACAAACACAATACTTTCTAACGATCTGCAACTACTAAGCGGAAACTCTTGGGCACGACAATGTTTGCTCGTAAATCGCTTCTCTCTTCCATCTACACCTACACTAATACATGCATATCTGCAGTAGCCTCTCCGCAGCAATGTTAATCGCGGCGCTGCTAGCAATATGTATTTGTTATTGTTTCCTTAGTGGGCCTGAGAGCGGACTTCGGGTACGCGTTGTTGTATGCTATGGGGTTTCACTTAATCGGACATTGGACTGAACACGACTAACTTTCGACTGGAAGGCAGGAATACTTTCTCTTATTTGAAAGTAATTAAGAGCAACTAAAACGATTCGGACAGACTGTGATGCTGTAATGCCATGGTCCACCTCTTGGACCATGGCATTATGGAGACATGGAATGTTTTTCCCCGCCACAAATGGTCGGAGTCGAGTTGAGTTTGAGCATCAGCGGAGTCGAGTCGTGTTTTTCGCTTATCGTTTTTCGTGCGGGCGTCTAAATCGTCTAAATAGTCTTTGAAAGTAGCCACTACATATACAAATACAAATATATTTGCATATATTTATTTGCAGAGTTTGACCGCGAAAAACTGCGCGTTCGCGTGTGTGTGTGTCTGAGTCTGTGTCTGTGTCTGTGCATTTTTGCCGCGCAGGCATTGTTTAAGACTTAAAGACTTAAAACTTGAACTTAAATGCTAAATCAAATTAAATAGAAATAGAAATAAAAACAGAGGAGCCAAATTGAATTGAAAAAACAAAAAACAAAAGAGTCTGTACACCAACTAAACCAACAACAATCACCACAGCCACTAGCTAAAAATTAAAATTAAAAATCAATGTAATACATTAATTGAAAATTGAAATTGTAAAATTGAAATTGAAAAAACCAAAACTAAAAGAATATTGTGGTCCAAATACAAATACAAATACAAAGACCGGCATCCAGCACAATACATTAATTGAAAATTGAAATTGTAAAATTGAATTTGAAAAAATGCAGTAAGCTACAGTGGAGCAAGCTCGACAGTAGGAGACCCAGTACTTTTTGAGTGCAAAGCGTTCAATATAGATTGTTCTTTAATTATGCGTACCATACAATAGATGGCGCCACTACAAAGTTAATAAACACAGAGGTCGCTAGCGTCTCTTCTTCTTCCTTTTGCCCGTAACATTGTTAGTTGAATTACTTCCACGTTTATCATCCGATTGGAATGAAATTTGGTGGACTGGTTTGGACCATAGTGTTTATTATATGTACCAAAAATAAAAGCGCTAACACTAAAGGGGCTCTTGTAATTTGACTTCGAAGTTTTGTATTTCAATTTCCGGGGGCGGAGGTGGGCGTGGCAAAAATCTAAAACAAACTTAATCTATGGGAGATATAGATGAACCTACACGCCAAATTTGGTGTCTCCAGCTCTTATAGTCTCTGAGATCTAGGAACTCAAAAAAGGGACAGACAGACAGACGGACAGACGGACATAACTATATCGACTTGGCTGTTGATGCTGATCAAGAATATATATACTTTATGGGGTCTGCCACGCCTCCTTCTGCCTGTTACGCACATTTGCACAAACGTAATAGACCCATTTGTACTTTTTAAAGTACTGGGTCTAAAACCAAAACTAAAGAATATTGTGGTCCAAATACAAAGACCGGCATCCAGCACATGAAATATAATGTACCAACACAATTTGCTACTCACATGCAAATTCCGCCTACGTCACAATCCGCCCACTATCGTCCTCCACGCTGCTTCCAATCCAGTGCGACATGCGTAAGATGCCTGCCGAGGTCCACCGTAGCCGTTTACCTAAAAACATAAGCTAAAAAATATGTTAATTTGTTTAATTATTAGTTTTATGTATTTATCTTACCATTTCCTCATTGCCAATATGGCGTAGATTTAATCCAGCGCTGCCAACTTGTGTGTCAGCTGCAGCAATGATGCCAGATTGCGCTATTAGTTTTAGTTCCAAACGCCACCGCATCAGTAAGGGCTGCTAAGCTGCCTATAATTTAAATTTAAACTTGTACTAAAAATTTGTAACTACAACTTAAATATGTTGCTAAGCTAAGCAATAAGTTAAGTTCTAATAAAAATTACCGCCAGTTTGTTTCTGGCGGGCAACTTGTTCACATTAAAAAAAAAAATTAAAAAAAAAAAAATTTCTGGCGGGCAATTTGTTCACATTAAAAACGAAAAAATTTATGTCGGTACTGGACTTGGAGTTTCCGTCCTCCACAGCTTCCTCTAACTCGGTCGATTATAACTTTGAAATCAAACCAAAGCGCATCATGTCCAATGGAAATCCCCTGGAGAATCCGGCCATGGAAAAATCAAACCAGCCACCGCCAAATAAGACGAGCACTCCTAGTGTCAACACAAACCGGTGGCTACCCATGGGTGCACTTGCTCCTACCAATACAACGCCTCCCAGAGCAAGCGGTGAGTACATTGTCACCCTCTTGTCCCAATCAGAGACGGAAGTACCTATCAAATCACTTAATGGTTCCCCAATGGATGTGACCATTCCTGAAACTGAGGAAGACGATGCCTCAGACACATCACCACACACTTTTGACAAGACGCTCATGGAAAATCCCACGTACAAACCAAATTTTAACCACCTGTACGTTAGAAAATTACCGCCAAAACATACATACACAACTACAGACGCCAATAAATGTAAAAGTATTGCACACAATGAAAATAACCCGCTATTAAATGCAACGGGGTCATCGAGTACTTTATTTAACTTCCCCAACCGTTCCCCGCCAGCAACACATATAGAGAATAACTCTCTCATGACAAATACCAACGAAAATGGTACACACATACAACGGAAAGGTACACAGCAAATGCACCAACGATACGTACACGAAGACAAGCCAAATTCCCCGCTCAGCACACATACCAACGCCAGAAAAATACAGACAAACTCCACAGCAAATAAGACACACACACTACGCAACATTGCACAACTAACACACGCACACAATACAGAAGGAGAAATTTCCCCGCCAAATAATGCACACGCAAGCAAAGCCACAGTGATGGATTGCCTAAATGAGAACAGTGCACACACACTCCAACACTGCCCGCCAACTAGGCAAACCAATGCAAACACAAATTTGAATCTAAATTCAAATATACTGACGACGGAAAGACATTCTTTAGAAATAGAAAATACAGCAAAAACTGCACGGAGAAGCTTGCTACACTCTTTAACACAAGTGTCACCAAGAATGACACCTACGACATCACCTTTAATAGAAGATATGAACAGAGATTTCAACACGAACTTAGTACAAAACTGGCTACGCAATGTACCCCCACTGCTACCCCATGAGCTTCCCCTTCCCCGTTCTATTACATTAGAAACACCTCTCCATGCTATGCAATCTCCCCTCAAAAGAAGATGCATTGACATGGATGAGCCAGATGAAGACGAGACACCCAACAATAAGCCAATGGAAACTCCTATCTTTAAAAGCGGATTTGCAATTAAACTACATCAAGAATCAAGACGCAAAAAGATACAGCAACGGCAACAATATGACGATGGCCAGCAACCAATAACACAACAGCAGCAACAGTTAGCTCAGAAAAAACAGCGCAAAGATGACGAACGATCACAATATGATCTTCAACAAAATTCCTTCCCTCCCACACAGCAAAATGTACCTCCCATCCAGAAGCAGGAACATGAAACCAGGAAAGTTCCGTCGATATTTCTTAGAATGGTTCCCCTAGTTATGCCCCTCCTTGATAAACTCAGAAATAATCCAGCCATTGGCAAATTTACAACAAAAGCAACCAATGGCAGTGGCCTTCGTATTCAAAGCGAAAACATGGGTACATATAATTCAATTCTCGCAGTCCTTGCTGAAGATGGCACCTATCTGCACACCCATCAACCGCGCAGTGAAAAAGGATTCAGGGTAATTCTACGAAACCTGCACCCTTCGACCCCGCGTGATTGGCTAAAGGAAAAACTCACTAATATGGGATTCACTGTACGATTTGTCAGGGTCATGAATCATCGTATCACTGGCATGCCCATGAACATGTTTCAGCTGGAACTGCAGCGTATGGCGGACGGAAGCCATGAGAGAATATTTGATATAAAAGAACTAAACAGTCAATCCATTACGGTAGAACTCCAGGCTAAGCCCCGTGACCCAGCACAATGCCACAGATGTCAAGCTTTTGGACACACAAAGAATTATTGCAGGCGACCATTCTCCTGTATGATATGCGCAGGAGAGCATCCTACAACTGCATGCCCAAAGCCGAAGACAAACGCTCCAAAATGCTCAAACTGCCAAGGCGTCCATAAAAGCCTCTATAAGGGTTGCCCTGCCTTCAAGGAAGCTAGAAGAAAGCTAAACGCCAACCGCTTTGCCCCCAAAGAGTTGCAGCAACCTCCACAATCACGACAACAGTGGCAGAATCAGCCCGCAGTTCAACATCGGCAGCAACCACAACTTCAACGCCAACCAACATTAAAGCTTTCTTACAGCCAGGTCGTACGAAACAGCAGCGACGCCCCTCGCACACGAAATCCGGCTGAGAGTCACCTTAACAAACTCCAGGAGCAACTTCGTCGGGAACAGCAGCAAAAGAGTCCAGATTTTGAGGAACAGCATTCACCAGCAAGAAACCGCAGCACGCCGAAACCAAGAATAGATTCAACTAAGTTATCCTATAGCCGAGTTGCACAGGGAAGCGCTAAAACTGCTTCACGTTCACACAATCTGGCTGAAAGACACTTAAATGCGCACCAACTGCGCACAAAGCAGCAACGCCGAACTGCAGCCAGCAAGCAAACAAACTTGTCACCACGGCATCCTGCAGCAACACTTTGCATCACCCAGCAGCATCAAAAACAAAGCATGCGACTCGTTGATGGCACCGCTCCCATGCGCAACCCGGCTGAAAGACATCTAGCAAATCTACAGCAGCAACTACGCCACGAGCAGCAACAACTCCAACAGCAAACAGAACAACAAGCTGCAATCCCGACAAGCTCACTATTCCAGATCCTTGAGCAGAATTTGGCAATGTTTCAGCGCATGGAAAAAAGAATAGATAGTTTACTTAACGTGTTTATGCAATTTATAACATCTCAAATTCAAAATAAAAACTTAAACACAAACAGTAACAATGCATCAAATTTTCAGCAGCAACAACAGAGCAATATTGTAGAACCAGCTAAAGCTGACGCCATGGACCTGGAAGACAACAACGCGAATGACATTATCAATCATGAATAGACACAACCAAAGCAACATCCAACAATACTTATCTTTCTCTCCTATAGAAGCCACAGCAAATCGAACTACAGTCATCCACAGTAGCAACCAGATTGTCAACACCTTTAAAATTGCATTCTGGAATTCTTGCGGAGTAAGCAATAAAATGGCTGAACTAGAAGTCTACATGCGACGTCACTCCATAGACATCATGATGATCGTCGAAACACGCACTCCACCAAATTCCAACATCTTGAATCTGCCTGGGTACCATACATATAGCGCCTCTAATCCACAGTCACATCGCAGAGGTGGTGTAGCCATCCTTGTGCGCTCTGATATTAGGCACAACGCTCTGCAGCCCTTAAACGAAGAGTTTCTTCAAAGCGCACCAATCGCTCTGTTACCTGCGAATGATAATAAAAATGATATGATTATTATTGCGCCAATATACTGCCCCCCAGTATTCAAATGGTCTTCTGAACATTTCACTAAACTGCTAAAACACTTCGATAGCCTTACTGGCAGGCCCGCATCCAAATTTCTTCTGTGCGGCGACTGGAACGCCCAACACCCTTGGTGGGGTAACTCTATAACTCGCCCTAGGGGCAAAGCGATATTTGAAGCTATTCATTCACAACGGCGTTATAATATACTAGCAACTGGCGGCGCAACTCATTTCCCATATGACAGCAGGAAAAGGCCATCGGCAATTGATTTCGCCATCTATGGTAGCATAGATGACTCTCGATTACGAATTTACTCCTCAACTGAACTGGACTCTGATCACCTGCCCCTTAGAATTGACCTGATTGCCAACAGAGGTCAAAGATTCCAAAATCCAGCTGGCAATCCACGTCTACTGCCTCCAAGAGCCAATGTTAAGCGATTCCAGGAACTGCTTGATCAGATTATCCATCTCAACACTGAAATCCGTACTGGCTTGGATATCGAAGACGCAATTGACATTTTCATACGCAAAATCCAACAAGCAGCAAGCGAAGCAACAAATAACACACAACATCGACACCGGAATCGTCACCATCACAATCTGGAGCTAGACGAGTCAACCAGGAGACTTATACTGTATAAGCAACAGTGCAAGCAAGTGCTAGTAGCTACACGCACACCTGACGCAAGACGGCATTATAAAGCAGCACAAAACAGACTTAAGAAAGCAATTGCCAAACTAAAAAATAAAAATATTAATAAACTTTTCGAAGGCATTGATACCCTGGATCGATACAACATGCAGAAGCTATGGAAACTTACCAATAAGCTGAAAAGGCAGCCACAGCCAAACTTCTCAATTAGAGCTACGACTGGTAATAGAACCGTGAGTGCAGCACCCGCTGCAAATCCAAACGTTACTTGGACAAAAACCACCACAGAGAAAGCGGAGGCATTTGCTGCTCACCTTGAAGAGAGATTCTCACCAATCTACTCTAGCACGGAACAAGAGCGAGCCTTAATACGCGAAGAATTGAGACTGCAAAAACTCCAGAATGCGCAGCAGCAAAATGTCGACGATGGGCAGTCCCTTCCTTTTAGACCAATAACAATAAGCGAGCTGAAGACTGAAATAGATGCACTAGAGCTGGCCAAATCACCTGGGGAAGATAAAATTGATAACAGATTAATAAAAGCACTACCAGATAAAGCACTCTTATATTTGTTACTTATATATAATTCTATACTTAGAACAGGGCATTTTCCAAGCAAATGGAAGCACGCTGGTATTTCAATGATACTCAAACCTGGAAAATGCGCAGCTGAAATGAGATCATATCGCCCAATTAGCCTCCTTTCAGGCCTTTCCAAGATTTTTGAAAAATTCTTAATGCTCAGATTATTCGAGGTGGAGAATTTTGCTAAGGCGGTGCCAACCCATCAATTTGGCTTTAGACGCGAGCACGGAACTGAGCAGCAACTGGCGCGAGTCACACAATTCATTTTAAAAGCATACGAAGAGCGACAATTTTGCTCAGCGATTTTCGTCGATATATCAGAGGCATTTGACCGTGTGTGGCACGATGGCTTGTTGTTTAAATTAGCCAAGCTCCTGCCGGCAAATCTTTACAACATCCTTGAAAGCTATATCAGCAAGCGCACATTTGTTGTAAACTGCAACGGCACCAAATCCAGAATTGGCCATGTGGCTGCTGGCGTCCCTCAAGGCAGTGTACTGGGGCCAATACTGTACACAATCTTTTCCTCAGATATGCCTTTACCATCAATCACGCAAAGACGACAATATCTGCAGCCTCATCAAATGAAAATGATCCTCTCAACATACGCTGATGACACGGTAATTATGTGTGCGGCTGATACACCGTCAAGCGCTGTCAGTGAGATCCAGGAATATCTGCAACACTTTGAAACTTGGGCAAAGAAATGGGCAATAAACATCAATGCAAGTAAGACAGCTCACGTTCTTTACACCCTGAGAAACCTTGATGAGAGAGAAAGAGAAAGATCGCCAGTTTTAAACGGACAGATAGTACCATGCAAAAAATCACAAACTTACCTGGGAATTATACTTGATAGAAAACTCACTCTAAACTCACATGTTACTCGCCTAAAAATTAAACTGAGTTCAAGAGAGCGTAAGCTAGAATGGCTTCTTAGCCGAAATAGTCGCCTTGACAAGGACTGCAAAGCCGTAATATTAAAGCAGCTCATCATGCCAATCTGGCAGTACGCGCTTCCTGTTTGGGGGGCACTTGTATCCAACACACAGCTTCTCCGTATACAACGCCTGCAAAACAAAATAATAAGGAGGTCACTTTCAGCTTCAAGATACACAAGGAACGAAGTATTAAGAAACACTTATCGTTTTAAAACAGTGGATGAAGCCTTCCAGCAAGCTAGCCGTCGCTTTGCTGATTCTTTGTCCACACACGCAAATCCTGAGGCAAGAAACTTAGTATTGCAGCCTTATGAGCCCCAGCGCCTTCAAAGAACGCGATATTTGGACCAGCTAGAGCAGTTCATACGCCCGCTGCAACCACAGAGACGGCAGCAGCAACAGCAATCACGTATCCAACGCAGCGATCAACCTGCACAGCGACTGCAACTAAGAGAGCTTCCAACATTATTGCGCCTTGACGCTGAAGAATCGGAAAGACGAGAAGCCGTGAGACTGGCCGAACAACAAGCCCGACGGCAACAGCAGCAAATGATTCGATCGCCACCTGGTAGATTCTCTGAAATGATAATTAACACGCTGAGTAGAAGATACAGAAATGGAGAACTCACCAGGGAAGCGGCAGTCGCCATTATCCAGGGCCAGCCGCCAGCCATACAGCGCATCATAGTCCCCGACTACCATGACCCCAACCAGGAACAGCCACAACAAAGCACTCCGCCAATAATGCAGCCACGCACAGCACATGTGCAGCCACGCACAGCACATGTGCAGCCGCAACAGCGTACAAATCGACAGCCACCTAGCAGATTAAACGGTATGTTAAATATATACAGGAGAAGATACAGAGACGGACTACTCACCAGAGAAGATGCACTGGCCATTACCCGCGGGCAACCAATTGAAATCCGGCGCATTGTAGTGCCAGACTACGAGGAAATCGCTCAAGAAGAAGAGCCACTGGGCATGGCATCCTTGCTACATTTGCACACTCCTACTGTGCATCCACAGCAAGCTCATAATCCGCAACTTATACTGCAGCCACAACTAGCACAGAGCGCACAACGTCCACAAGCAACTGACATCCACGAAACGCAGCTGGACCACGGCCTAGAGCAGGCCAGAACAAATTTAGAACTCATCCTTGACGACAATACAACAACAGAGCGTTGCAACATGCATACAAATCCGAGCTCATCCAATCGTCCACTGCCAAGACGTCCAGTAATGCCACGTAACTACACAATGGCAAATGTCCTGCTGCATAGCTGGTCAATCCTGACTTGTATGGTGAGTTTACCAGCGCCACTAACTCTTTTGGCGCCTCTTTTTCAGATTACACCTGAAGTGATGGCCGCAAATCCTGACTGGAGGCACTCAGAAAGAAATCCGAGGTCTGCTGGAACAACACGACAACGTGTCTCTCCAATTGGTCATTGGATCTACTACAGGCGGCGACCACCTGAGATGACATCAATCAGACGGCAATGCGTACGTCATTTCCCACGTTGGCTGCCAATACACAACACCCAATCTGCAATGCGCGAGCCGGAAAGGCATACATTCCAATTGCCAAATACAAACTGGCTGAGGATGCCTTGCTGCGCACGATGTCCAATTTGCGTTTCTCTAATACGCAGTTCAGGCAGAGCCTACAGGGGACGTCCACCAGATGCCCAGAGATTCCTCAGGCGCAGTTGAAACACATGTGAAAGTAAAACACATTAAATATAATGTACCAACACAATTTGCTACTCACATGCAAATTCCGCCTACGTCACAATCCGCCCACTATCGTCCTCCACGCTGCTTCCAATCCAGTGCGACATGCGTAAGATGCCTGCCGAGGTCCACCGTAGCCGTTTACCTAAAAACATAAGCTAAAAAATATGTTAATTTGTTTAATTATTAGTTTTATGTATTTATCTTACCATTTCCTCATTGCCAATATGGCGTAGATTTAATCCAGCGCTGCCAACTTGTGTGTCAGCTGCAGCAATGATGCCAGATTGCGCTATTAGTTTTAGTTCCAAACGCCACCGCATCAGTAAGGGCTGCTAAGCTGCCTATAATTTAAATTTAAACTTGTACTAAAAATTTGTAACTACAACTTAAATATGTTGCTAAGCTAAGCAATAAGTTAAGTTCTAATAAAAATTACCGCCAGCTTGTTTCTGGCGGGCAACTTGTTCACATTAAAACCAAAAAACAAAAAATTACTATGGAAAAACAGCAACTACAACAACAACAATTAGACAAAGCCAATAAAAATTGGACCAGACAGCAGCAGCAGCAGCAGCAGCCTAAAGCCATTAAGTATGACACCAAAAGTGAGCTCGAGTCCACCATCTTGTGGGCAAGGGATGACGCTGCCAGAACCGCCAAAATTGGCGCAAAATGCCACTACAACTACAACCACAACGAAGACGACAAAGAGGAGATCAAAAACGCCGCCATTGCAGCACAAGGGTCCGCAAAGGTCAAATAAGTCGCCATCTTTGATGCCTCCAAATGATATTGCCGCCAACAATGGCTGTGCGGCTGCCAACTCAAGCAACAATGCATCCAACAAAACCAATAATATGAACAATAAAAACACTGACAGCTTTATCAATAACAATAAATTTAATAACAATAAATTTAGTAACAATTTTGCTGAATTTCTGGCCAACTATGTGCGCAATGCATGCAATAGTCCATCGACCGACACAGTGACAGTATCATCAGCCACTTCGGCGGCATCATTATCCACATCCACATCCATATCTCATACGGATAGCCACATCTCGCCTCAAGTGTCGTCAATGGGCATTGACTTTGTCGACACTGAGACGGAGGACGATGGAGATGTGCATAATGATGCCTCCAACAGGTCGCCGTTGTTCTCCTCGCACTCCATGCACCCATCATCAGCGTCATCGGCCACCACACAACAGCATCCATACCAGCAACAGCAACAGCAACTGAAATCCACGCCAGCGACTGCACCTCCAGGAGCAGCAACAGCAACCGCCACTAAGGAAGCTGAAGCAACAGCAACAGCACCACCAAGAACAGCAACTACATTCCCGGAAACTGTAAGACAGAAAACAGAAAATGGAATCAATAAAGGTAGGCGAGAAACACAATTTACATATGCTCCTACCTTTGCTATTAAACGGCAGGCAATCAAGCGAAAATCAAACTATCGCCTGAGATGCCAGCCGAAAAAGCGTAAACAATCGAGCGGCTCACGCGATCTGGAACAACAGATCCTGGGCCTGCTCAAAAGCACTGGACTAAGTGCAAGCCAGTTGCTAGCTGGTGATGTTGATGAAGATGATGATGATGATCAATATGATGATGATGATGACGTCAATGATCCGGCATACACAATGCCAAGCCAAGAATCATCATATGTGGATGAATCCGATGGCCACACGTCCAACATCGACAGCGATGAAATCAAAGAGCTGTTGGGGAAAAACAATATTATTAATTCTTCACTTACCCCTCCGCCTCCATATACTGCCACACTGTCAAGTTCTGCCATCTGCAAAAACATAAACCAAATAAATAACAATATGAATACAGCCTCTATACAAAAAGACAGTGGCAACAACAACAATAAAAATAGCCATGCTTTAACTACTAACATTAACATCAACAACCACAACAACAGCAGCAGTACCAACAATATCATCACCGAAGCAAATAAGCGAAAGCGCAACAACAACAGCAATGAGCTGGAAGAATATCTGCTCAGCCAAAAGGCATTGCGCAATGACCTGGCACAACAGGAGAAGAGAAACACCAAATGGAACTTGCTCAAGAGCACAAAAGTGCCAACGCTATTCCTGCCTAAAATAAATAAAATTCAACCGATACTGGATCGATTGAATGCCATTGAGGGAGTCCCCAACAAGTACAACACCAAATGCATGCAAAATGGAACAGTTCGTTTGCAATCTGATGATATGGAAACATATGAAAAGATTACAAACGAACTGCACAATAATCATGTGGAGATGCATACGCACCAAATGCGCAGGGAACGCGGCTATCGTGTTGTTATTAAAAATCTCCATCCCACTACGGAAAGAGAATGGATCCATGAGCAATTAACTGGCATGGGCTACACTCCTCGATACATACGGGTCATCAAACATCGGTTCAGTGGCAAGCCGATGAACCTGTTTGCAGTTGAGCTGCAGCCAACACATGATGGAACAAACGAAGAAATCCTCAAGCTTGAAAGGATGGGCAGCCAGTGCGTAGCGGTGGAGCTAATGTGCAAGTCAATCGATCCGGTGCAGTGCTTCCGTTGCCAGGCATTTGGCCACACCAAAAACTATTGTCGGCGTCCATTTAACTGCCTAAAATGTGCACAGCCACATCCAACATCCGAGTGTGTTAAAGCACGGAACACACCAGCCAAATGCGTCAACTGCCATGGTGCCCACATAGCCAGCTATAAGGGATGCCGTGTCCTAAAGGCGGAACAAGAGAAAATGTCAATCAATAAAGCTAGATATGAGGTTGCCAATATACTCATGCACAATGTGAGTGATACACAAAAGACAAAGACAACAACAACAATAATACAGTCAAAGCCAGCCCAGCCACTACGGAGCAGCAGCAATAGCAAAAGCAACAACAATAAGATAGTCCACAACCAGGAGGCCAAAAACAACAACAAACACAACAACTACAAAAACGTACATGCAACTAAGCCGAAAGCGCAAGCCATTTCTGGACCTGCAAGCCGGCACTTGAAAACATATCAGGAAGGCCTGCAAACAAAACACCAATCATCACCGCCTAATAAAAAAAATAAAAATGATACTAATGCCAATATGAGCGCAACTGTCCAACAGCATTCACAACTCATTGCACAAATGAGTGATAAAATGGACACAATACTGGACACAATAAAGATCCTGCTGGGCAGTGGCAACTCAACAAAAAAAACACCAAGCTCACAACAACAACTACAGCAACAACAAATGGAGCATGTTGAACCAATAATACAAATAATAACACACAGCCAAAACGACATCTCAATTGAGAGTGTACGCAACCAATAACATAGTAACTACACATCAAGCAAATAAATACAAAACATAACAACATAAAATATACAGAATAACAAATACCAAATATACATATACAAATATACAATAATATATATAAATACATGCATAAACAACAACACTCACCTGAACAGCAACAGCAAGATCAATAATCCAACGTAGTCCATACGTAGTCCATACATAGTCCATACATAGTTGGCTCAAATGGCGTCGTCACATTGATTTCGTACATGAAAAACAAACAATTCAAACAGTCAAAACAAAGGAAAATTGACACAACTACGGAACAACCACAGGTTCCACAAACTAACCGGCATATTGGTGGGTCCATTGCGGACCATTGACAGCATCACTGACGGCGACTGATGGCGGCTCACCTGCAAAATTAGAAATAAATCATCACTACGTACATTTTCATTAATTAAAATATTCCAAGTCTTTTGCAGGTACACACACCGCTCTTACCTGCAATAGAGCACCACACGCAGATCCCTGGCTGCGCCAATACGACCTGGTCACTACTGGGCAGGTCACCATTATCATCATCAGCTGACAATCTGACAATGGCAATGGACTCTGGCTAGCAGCTATTGGCCATAATTGGCCACTACACAGCCCACCCTTGTGGTCATACAGCAGTAGCAGCAGCAGCAGCAGCAGACGACGACGACACATTCAACGTCGTCAACCTGATGAGGATGCAAAATTAAGCATCGCTATTAATATATGTACCCACACGCCCCTACCTGTGATATGAGCAGCATATGCAAATCCCTGGCAGCGATTATGGTGTGACGACGCGACGGCAACGACTGCAGCGTGGGACCTCCAAAAAAGCACCGCCTGAACCCAGCCAATGTTTCCGCACAATCCAGTTGACATACCTCCAATTTGCCGATCTTGACCGCATCCATCAGCTGAGGCAACTCCACCTGCAAATAAAAAACAATATTAAATTATTACATGTATAATATAATATCAATATTATACTAATGCCACTTATTTTATTATTTTCGCAGACACACTGGCCTGCGATAAATAATAATTGATAGCCAGCAATTAATCCACAA
The DNA here is from genome assembly GCA_035043265.1 of Drosophila testacea. Classification (NCBI taxonomy): domain Eukaryota; kingdom Metazoa; phylum Arthropoda; class Insecta; order Diptera; family Drosophilidae; genus Drosophila; species Drosophila testacea. The sequence continues at coordinate 16,845 of JAWNND010000601.1, forward strand.
ATAAAACCAAAACAAATAAAGTGTCACGGCGTTGCCATACTGGTTGTATGGCAACCAATCGCAGTGACATGGCAACCTTGCGGCGAACACCAGAAGCTGAAGGCGACACATAGCGGCGGCGGGCCACACTAAATGGACAGCTAGCCAGAATGCAGAATTTGGCCAATACGATCTGACCAACATGATGTGTCCAATGCAAACTGGCCCCTTCCCTCCTTGGGCAGACCATCACAATGACATCACACAAACGTTTGTGAGAGTCATCAATTGGCTCTGACAGCGGCGGGGGACTGGAACACTTGGCTGCCACTATGCATCCTCATTTATGGTGCACCTCTGAATCCTGCTGAATCCATATGGGCAAGATGATGCCCATACCAGTCAATGGTTTCTGTGGTCCCTCACGGATCGCAGTGAGCCCGGATCAAGCGACGACAAATGAGCACAGCATTGTGCACATAGGCCAGCAGCTCATGGCCAAAGTTGGCCATTACACAAGCCACCACTGTGGCCAAGCAGCAGCAGCATCAGCAGCGGAAGCAACAGCAGCAACCTGACGAGGAGAAAACATTAAGTATCTCTCATAATTTAAGTAAATGCATACCAGTGGTTTGACTGACAACTTTAAAATTAAAAAAGAGCAATTAAATTTTAATAATACATAAATAACTACAAATACTTACATATATACGGACAGCCAATACCTGAAGAGAAAATACATTAGAAAATTGTCATAAATTTATACAAATAATGCCAAATACTTACATATATATATAGACGGCCAATACCTGAAAAGAAAATACATTAGAAAATTATTATAAATTAATACAAATAATGGCAAATACTTACATATATATATATATAGACGGCCAATACCTGAAAAGAAAATGATTAGAAAACTGTCATAAATTAATACAAATAAAACCAAATACTTACATATATATATAGACGGCCAATACCTGAATAGAAAATGTATTACAAATTAATACAAATAATGGCAAATACCTACATATATACGGACAGCCAATACCTGAAAAGAAAATACATTAAAAAAATGTATTATAAATAAACACAAATAATAGCAAATACCTACATATATACGGACAGCCAATACCTGAAAAGAAAATACATTAAAAAAATGTATTATAAATAAACACAAATAATAGCAAATACCTACATATATACGGACAGCCAATACCTGAAAAGAAAATACATTAGAAAATTGTCATAAATTAATACAAATAAAACTAAATACTTACATATATATGGACAGCCAATATCTGAAAAGAAAGTACATTAGAAAATTATTATAAATTAATACAAATAACTACAAATACTTACATATATATGGACAGCCAATACCTGAAAAGAAAATACATTAGAAATTTATTATAAATAAACACAAATAATAGCAAATACTTACATATATATATAGACGGCCAATACCTGAAAAGAAAATAGATTAGAAAATTCTTATAAATCAATACGAATAATAGCAAATACTTACACACACACACACACACACACGGACAGTTGAGAATTTTAAGCGCGCTGGACGTGTTTATGGCTGGCTCCTGTGTTATTGTGTTTCTACAAGTGATTTATTCCTGGAAAAAGTCAAAACTGTGTATTCGAACGAAATCAGCTGTGCGGCGCTTACCTGGCCATAGTGCAAGTGCTACGAGGGTTTGTAAACAAACTTCCCAGTAAAGTTTCGAAGCGGGCTTATGTGACGGGGCTTGTGGATGAGGGAGGGGCTGTCATCTACAGAGAGCAGCTTTCTCTTTTTTCCCACTTGGACATTGTTTTTGTCCTTTTGGCGATCAAATTCGCTTCCCGCACAACACCACTGAATGCAATTCATGCTACCAGGGCTGGAAAGCACCATCGTCAAACAGCTGTGCGATCTGCCTATCAGAGCTGCATCGCGATAGACACGAGTGTCATATCAGCGAGCTTTAGCTTGATTGGCTTTTATCCGCTTCGCGCCAAACGGTATTTTTGAATTTGAATTTAAATTGTGACTTTAAATTTAAATTGGATCTCGGCTTTTACTTGTTTGGAAAATTAAATTTAAATTTAACTTTGATTATAATCGAATCGGATATCCTGAAGTTCAACTTGAATTTGAAGATTACATTTAAATTTCTGCTAAAATCATATTTTGGTAGAATTGTGAATGTTTTTATTTTTATTTTAATTTGGATTCTCGATTCCTGATTTAGTTCTAATCTTTGTTATTTTAAAGTTTGTATTTGATTAAACGTTGCTCTATACGAGCTCGGATTTCTTTTTCTAGTCAAATATTCGAATTGGGATTTGAGCTCTACTAATTAGCCGTACTCACCGCACACACACACTCACAAGTGCAGCTCTTCTCAGCGCAGAAAGGGCATAAGGTCAAGGAGCAGACTTTCTACCAACCCCTCCGCTGCGGCGGTGCCCCTAATCGGGGCTCTGGTGACCGAGTTGGAGCGGTATAACTCCTAGCAGAAATGGCAAGCAAGAAGGTCCAAACGACACCGACTGCAGAAAAAAGCTATTCCGATGTAACTGGCACTAAGATGGCAGGGAAAAATTTGACTCGAGCAGCAGGCAAGGGCAAAGAGCACACCCCTAAGCGCGCGAGGGACCCCGAGGATGAGCAGCGGAAAACTCCGCGAAAGAAGAGCAGGGGCCATGTCAAATTGGGCTCACAAGCCGGAACTGCTCCCCGGCTATCCGCTGAAAATGCGGCTACCAAAGAGACGCAAAGATCCGAGGTGGGATGGACCAAGGTCAGTTGACGGAATCGCGGCAATGTGCGAGAGCGCACAAGACCCGATGCAATTACCGTTTCTAGCCTAGGAGGATGGACTTATTCCGACATTTTGAGGATAGTCAAGAGCGATCCTTCACTGAAGTACTTAAGCGCCGATGTGCAAAGCATTAGGAAAACAGCGAAGGGGGACCTGCTACTGCGTCTGGACAAAAAACCAGAGCACAACACAGATGAGCTGCAATCTGCTGTAGAAAAAGCCCTTGGCAGCCGAGCAGTTGTCAAAAAACTCGTGGAGACGGCTCAGGTCGAGCTTAGAGATCTCGATGAACTGGTGACCAAAGAGGAGATCGTTGAAGCAGTTAAAACTGCTTTAGATGAAAGCACGCTGGATTGCACCGTGGTTAAATCGCTACGAGCATTAAGGGACGGGCAGCTGGTCGCCACACTTGTTCTGCCATCTTCCAAGGCCAAACAGTTGGCCGAGTTACGGAAAATACGCATTGGATGGGTAATATGCAGAATCCGGGCCATTCTACAGCCAAAGCGCTGCTTTAAGTGCCTAGAATACGGGCATATAGCACCCAACTGTAGCAGTAACGAGGATCTGAAGGACACGTGCTACAAGTGTGGTGAGCACGGTCATCTGGCCAAATCCTGCAGCAAACCGCCAAAATGTAGCCTATGCCAGCGTAAGGGCAGTACAATTGTACATCACGCTGTGGGCAGCTTTAAATGTCCTGCGTATCGAGAGGCTGTGTCCAAAATGAGATGATAAGGCTGCTTCAAGTGAACTTAAATCACTGTATAGCTGCCCAAGCTCTACTGGAGCAGACCATAAGGGAGAGGCGCATTAATGTTGCCATAATCAGCGAACCACATCACCGCGAAACATTCTGCCCTAGATCCTGGATATGTGACAGGAGTGGGAAGGCTGCAATCTGGCTATGCGGTACCCAAATGTCACAGCTATCCGACACGAGATGTTTCGACGGCTTTGTACGCGCAAAAATGGCTGACATGTGGCTATACAGCTGTTACCTCGCACCGAGTTTGCAGCTGAGTAATTTTACAGCCACCTTAGAAGAAATGGCTGAGGATGCCAGAGGTCGTAACGGAGTAGTAGTGGCAGGAGACTTCAATTCCTGGGCCATGGAGTGGGGCAGTCTAACGACCAATGCCAGGGGTCGAGTCCTGCTTGAGGTGTTTGCGTCCCTAGACCTGGTTCTGCTTAACACTGGATCGCAGAATACTTTTAACAGAGGTGGCATCGGGTCGATTGTAGATCTTACTTTCGCAAGCCCGTCCCTTGCAGTTGGCGCTAGATGGCTCATCAGCGATACCTACACAGCCAGTGATCACGACGCCATTCTGGTCACTTTTGGAGCCGATGCTGGAGGTGCAGAAAGCAGAACGATATACCCCAAATCATACCAGACCAGAAAGTTTAACAGGCAAACTTTCTCTGCGTCAATTCAGCTGCTTTCTACGACCGGAAGTGCTGAGAACAGGGCCCAACAAATGGAGACTGCATTATTACGAGCTTGCGACAGCAGCATGCCGAGAAGAGCCCCTTATAAACGATCACACGCACCAACGTTTTGGTGGAATGAGGACATTGCAAGCGCCCGTCAGGCTTGTCTGCAAGCGAGAAGACGTTACCAACGTGCTCGAGGGAGACCTGAGTTCAGAACGAGACAGTTGGAGTATAAATCTGCCAGAAGAACCCTGAAGTGCCAAATCCGTACCAGCAAACGTGAGTGTTTTCTCAGACTTTGCGATTCTGCTGAACATGACCCATGGGGAAGGGCCTATAAGACCGTGGTTAAGTCCATGTATGCCGGGAAGCAAATTGCACCAACCAGCGCTACTGAATTGAAGCGTATAGTGGAAACACTTTTTCCTGCTAGACCTCCTCTTCAGATCGAAGAAGCAGCAGGGCCATCACCCATAGAAGCCGTTACAGTGGAAGAAATACTAACGGCAGCCAGAAGTCTGAAGTCCAACAAAGCTCCTGGCCCCGATGGTATTCCAAACGCTGCAATTAAAGTGGCTCTCTGCCTACAGCCCAATAACTTTGTGCAGCTATTCAACGCGTGTCTCGAGGAGAAGACTTTCCCTTCAACATGGAAGCTACAGTCCCTAGTGTTACTTCCGAAGCCTGGAAAGCCTTTAGATGATCCAGCATCGTATAGGCCAATATGCCTCTTGAACACGTTGGGGAAAGTTTTGGAGAAGCTGATTTGTTCAAGGTTTGAAGCAGCAGTCGACAGAGCAGGTGGACTGTCCCCAAATCAGTTTGGCTTTAGGAAGGCGAGGTCGACCATGGACGCCATAAGTATGGTGACCAACATAGCGTCAAGTGCTATTCAAGGCTCGAGATGGCGGGGAGGCTCAAAGCAATATTGTTTGGTGACTACCCTGGATGTAAAAAATGCTTTTAACACGGCAAGATGGGAAAAGGTTCTGGACGCGCTAGATAATTTTCAAGTTTCCGAGTACCTCAGAGACATAACTAGAAGCTACTTCCGTGGGAGAGTGCTGCAATATTTTACCTCAGACGGGCTTAAAACACACGAGGTGTCTGCCGGCGTCCCGCAGGGATCTGTCATGGGTCCACTACTATGGAACCTGATGTATGACGGAGTTTTGCGTCTCGAAGTCCCATCAGGTACAAGCATTGTTGGCTTCGCTGACGACGTGGCCATCGTGGTTGTTGGGAAGGATCTCAGAGCCACCGAAGGAGTCTGTAATGCCTGCATTGCTAGAGTAAGTCGGTGGTTGTCTTCAGCAGGCTTAGATCTGGCAGCGCATAAGACGGAGGCTGTTCTCATCAGCAGTAGGAAAAAGGTGGAGGTTGCTCAAATAGCCGTCGGCAGCACCACAATAACATCCAAGCGTGCGATAAAATACCTGGGGGTAATGATCGACACAAGGCTGACGTTCCGAGAACATTTGGAATATGTCCACCAAAAGGTTGCCGACTCAAACCGGGCGCTCTCACGTATCATGCCTAATACCCGAGGACAAAACAAGAAAGACGCAAGCTCATTATGAGTGTAGCCAAAGCCATAATATTGTACGCTGCGCCCATCTGGGCAAGTGCAATGAATGTACCCAGCTACAATCGAGGAATTTGCGCGACTTATCGGCTAAGCGCTATCAGGGTTTGCTGCGCGTTTCGCACCATATCGGACGAAGCGGCGCCGGTAATCGGAGGTATGGTACCTATAACCGAGCTAGTCAGCGAGACGGCCAACATCTCCCGATCACTGCAGGAAAACGACGCAGACTGGTATAGTCGAGGATGTGCAGCATGTCGTCTGCCACTGTAGGAGGTTCCTCACACACAGGCAGCGGCTAGAGGAAGCGATGGGTGGCACCGTCACAGAATCCAATCTGGTCGACAATATGTTGGAATCGGCCCAAAAATGGGAGGCTGTATGCACCTTTGCAGCCACAGTTATGACCGCGTTGAGACAGGAGGAGCGCACCAGAAGAGGAGGCCACTAAAAAACTATAGATGACACTATCGTGCCTGCGAAGCATTGCCTTGCGGCCGTACCGGAGGCACCAAGTGCCATTTATAGTCATAGCTAGTTAAGTTATTGCTTAGTCTTTAAATTGTTATGAAACTGAATAAAAAAAAAAAACTTACATAAATATATAGACGGCCAATACCTGAAAATAAATCAGAATAAAAACAAAAGAAATACATTAGATAATCATGAAAAAAATTACAAAGTTCAACTACAAACAAATGAAAATTCAATCAAATGAATAATTACAATATGCACTAACTAATATAATGTACATTTATTTACTATTTACAATGTACACATATACATACTCAGCTACATGTCCCCTTCGGACACCAAGCAATCATATTCCAACGTCTGAAAAGAATAGAAATTATATGTAAATATAAATAGATAGCAATTTAATCACAATTCTGATACTTACGTTGTCAAATCCATATAGGAGCAAATTTAGTCCAACATTGGACAATCGTATGAAATTCTCCTACTTTCTGGGGGGAAAAAAAGAGCAATTAAGTTTAAAGCAATCACTTTGACTCAAAAATAAAACAATCACTAATACTTAGTTAATACTTACTCACCCAGTAAAACCTGAGGTAAGTATATTCCAAATTCAGACCTGAATGACGTATGAAAATTCAGGCTTTTTTTAGTATATGCCTTTAACTAAGTGATAAATGTACACGCAGAGGCCTGAAAAATAATGCCTGAAATTTCAGGTCTTTGGTCGGCTAAATGCCAGGTATTTTAAAACGTCGCGAGCGTCGACGCTCTGTTAAAGAGACGAAAAGTCTGTAAGCCACCACGATCGAGCGTGCAAAGTACAATAGGGAAAAACGGTACTTCTAATTTCGTTTTGTCTCTGTTATTATATGTGCTGATGGTTTGCATTTTCTAGCAATTAGTAAACAGCAAGAAGCAGAGCTGCAAGCAAGTGTACGGAAAACTTTAAAATTAAAGTGTGTATATTGTGAAATTGTTATGTATTCATCGTGTAAGTATTGCATTTATATGTTGTGATCATTTGCGGTGCAAATGATATAATATACATAATAAAATAATAAATTTACATTTATATTTTTAAATTTCTTTTTTATGTCCTGGATAATGTGATCGCTCGGATTTGATGAGTTGGCCATTTTATCAAATTGTTGCAATAATTGAAAGAGGTAATTTATACAGACATTGTTGTAAAATAATATTTGTAATAATAACTAATTTTAATTTTTTCTCAAGGCTCGGGACGTTCGTCAACAAATATCTGTACACAGATTATGTGAAAACCAAGCAGCCGCCATTATAACAGATGCAAACAAGAAGAGTAAAATAATCAAAACAACAAGAACAACGACAACAACGCTTTCCACAATAATTAATTATTTTAAGTTATCTGTGAACAAATCTAGTTTATTAAATAAATAAATTGTGTAATGTAATATCTATCTGCAATTTATTCATGAAAGGGATCACTTTTCAGACGTTGCAAAGTAAGCATACAAAAACCTTACAAATGTATGCTTTCTGGATGTAGGATATCTGTAGCGAACGCCTCATGACATGACTTCTCGCCTTCTATTTTCATACATCTGGACAACTGAAAGTAGAAATGTTCATTGGTATGGGAAATGGGCTCTGTTAAGACATTACAGAGCATTAACAGCGCCCATTCCCATTTCTCTTTACAAAGTATGCTTACTTCTGTGTTTCACCCCTGTATAAAAGCGAATTAAAGAGTTCAGGTTTGGTAAGTACTTCTTTCCTGAATTTTCAGGTGTCGTTCATGCCTTATGGCAAGCTCCCAAGTTTTACTGGGCAGTCTTGTCCTCGGCTCAGTCCACAGTCTACAGTCCACTAGTATGCAATTACCTAAAAATAATAAGAATAAAAACAATATTAATAATTAAATACAATTTAAAAACGTGAGCAAACACAAATCTGCAGCCTTTAATATATGTATGACCAAAACAGCTGATCGTGCACTTGCTATGTCAAATACACACATATGTAAATAAATACATATGTACATATGAAGGCGTTCGTTTCAGCTGCAATGTTAACTTAACACTAGCCAAAATATAAGTTTCTGACCCTTTTAGGGAATTACAGAACGCCACTAATCTTTATAGAATTGAATTTTAAATTATACCTGAATATTGTACATACATATATCAACTGCTTGCAAAATGCAATACAAAAGTACCTGACAATTAAATTTAAATTAGTAATATAATTAGGATGTAATATTCTACAAATTCGGGCCCGATTCACTCCCTTCTGGAGTGCATCGGGACCCAGCCATTAATTCTCCTAAAAGAAACAAACTTCATATGTATGGGGCAATGTTTTTTCATTTTCAATATGTTTATATTGTTTTTTGTTTTTTTCACATTGCCCCAAGTCTTGTCACTATCTGCAAATTCACCTGTAAATGTCCAGCCAATTAATGTTTGCAAAAAGTATTTACATCTAAACGAGCACTTACTATTAAGCATAGTCTAAGGGAAAAATACGTAGGCAAACACTGTAAATGATTCTGTTTCTGTATATCTCTGTTTCACTCAATGTTAATCCCTCTTAACTTAGCGGCTCCATGCTTGGCGCTGCTGTCCAGCATTATGCTCTCGCCCCACACACACCGCTGCAGCCATGTTAAGCAGCTTGTGTTGTGTGGCGTGAGAGTCGAATGTTAGACAACAGTGCTTGGCATGTCAATGTTAACCGCTCAAATGTCATTGCCCGTTAAGAGAGAGAGATTTAAATTCAAAATGCCGACAAGGGACGATAGAGAAAGCAAAGTCCAACCGAAATGACCATACGAGAGCCAACGGTCAGAATACTTCACCAATGTCGATCTTGAGCTCTCGTACGGTACGGACGTGTTTTTCTATGCTTTAAATCCAAATCCCTTGACGCGCTTTTTCTAAACTCAACTTCAACTCGCAAATAAAATGTATAATTGTGTTTAAGTTAAAGCTAAGCCCAAAGAAAAATTGTCAAACGAAAATTGTAAAAAAAAAAACATGGTGAATACATACAGCAACGCCAACAACATACAAACAAGCAACCACACAATAAATAAATCTATTGTTACACCAAAAAAAAAAAAATTCTCCTGCAATTATCACAGACACAACTTACACGTGTCTGTCAACCCTATACCGGATATTCAACGTTGAACACCTTGGCAAAGTGGTCAACATACAAACACCTGCAACTACAACAGCGACGATACTGGATGAACAGCAGCAGCAGCAGCAGCAGCAGTTCAACAGTACGGCGCAGCAATTCAAGTCATGCACAATTCAACGTGCTTGGCACCATATACTCAACTTTACCCGGCGCTGAACCCAACACCTGGTTCCAGTGCAGCAAATCAAATCTATCCTAGTGAATCCTCACATGGTTAGTACAAACGCTGTTCACGCTGGACGTGATACAGCACACGATCATCACCTGGGAGTTCAACACACGTTGTCCTTCCGCAATTATATACCCACGCCTGCAACCACGATGTCAACAAGACCAGACGACGGCGGCGAGGGATATATCTACATTTGCCCAAAACTGTCTTGGCCATAGACAGCAGAGGGCAAAGCAACTACGTCAGCACCAGCATCAGCAGAGACAAGGCAGCGGCATTCATCAGTTCCAGTAACTAGCAACTAAGTACTTAGTCCCTTTTTCATAAGACAGCTTAGTTTTTTGAGTAGGAGAAACTAGTACACATTTGATCGTGAATCAGCATTTTGATTCTGCAATTCTTGATACTTGTGGCGCCTCACCACCGCCCATGTATTTGCAATTTAATTATTATCTCACACGCATAATAATAATTCCTAGTGCCCCAGTAGAGCACGCAAATAATCTTACAGATATTGTGAGGGCCAACTTGTGCATCGCCGCGGATGAGCTCTTTGGACAGTTTGCTCAAGCAATAAGCTGGTGAGGCAGTACGAATAACATATATGTCATGTTTTATTGTTTTAATCCCGTAACTCTATTATTACGTGTCATAGCTCGTACGATAATACCTGTTCAGCCTGATCCAACCCAGATATGTAAATGCCTATAGCAGTCCTCATGTGCGAGTACCTCGCAACTTGGGTCGGCGGAGATGTCGGCCCACGGAAGATAGGAACACTTAGCGCAGTTAGGTTTCTTTAAAGTTTTTTCTCTAAAAATATCATACTATCCCATCTGACTCTTACAAATAACATCATTGTAACATACGAGCACCACAGCACACACCACATACTCTGTTTGGCCTTCTTAAAATGTAATTAAGAAGGCCATCACTCAAAACACATGACTCTCGACGATTAAAAAGTTGATCGTGGTCGTTCGTAGAGTGCGGACGTGTTTTGGCGTGGTTCCGTGAAAAGTGGATAATCGAGCGATATCGAGCGAAACAATTGGTAACAATTGGTTTCTTTGACACAGCAGAGTGTGGCTGTGCTCGGTGCGAGTGTGAGTGCGATTTTTCCTGGGAAATTCCGTGAAAATTCCGTGAAAATCCGAGTCTTTGCCACTAATTCGATTTTACATATACATTCTCTGTTCGGTGCGGCGTTTTCACCCTCCGTCGGCCAAACACCGCGACAGCGCCCCAAGGACCACCAAGGCATTTTACTAGCAATTTGCAATTGTCATTCAAGTATATGGAATTTCAAATAACCTCACACCAACTTGTGTTTACATTGGTCCGCACTGAATGCATTGCAAATTAGGCTACATTACTCAATTTATTATTGTTAAAAGAAAAAATACTCGCATCACACACATATATCTATCTATCTTTTGATAAGAATGTGCACAATTACAATTAGATCTAAGTTAAAAATCAAAAATTAATATCTCTCCAGTCAATTACTTCCATATATCATACCTGCCAGCTTATGGCTGTTCAATTAAATTCAAGCTGATGCCGCACTTGACTCACATGACTTGATTAATTTGTGTCAATTGTGTCAATGTGGACGGCATGTCCAAAAAACTCACACAGCAAATCATTAACAGCTACATACGCAGATGACACTGCTTTTTGCATAAGCGGACAGATTCCGTATATCACAAATAGTATGCAAAAACATCTAGACGCATTTGAAGACTGGGCAAAGACTTGGAACATTAAAGTAAATGAAAAGAAATCAACACACGTGATATTCTCACTTCAAAATAGAATTGTCTGGCCAGACGTCACACTTAATCGCATCAAAGTACCTCCATCTAGCAGTGTTAAATATCTAGGCTTATACCTTGATAGAATACTCCTTTGGTCCCGCCACATACACATTACCCAGCGTTCAATAGACAGTAAATTGAAAAAGTACCATTGGCTCCTTAATCCTCGATCCCGCCTCTCCTTATCCAACAAACTGCTTATTTATAAGCAAATTATAGCTCCCTGCTGGCAGTATGGTATCGAGTTGTATGGCTGTGCATCCGATATTCATATAAGAAAGATTCAAGTAATGCAGTCCAAAGCACTTCGACTGATAGTCAATCCTAGCACGTTCTATGTTAGCAACAAGACACTACACACAGATATGAAGGTTTCTTCTGTTTTTAGCACAATCAATACGAACTCTATTAAATACTGGGACAGACTTGACATACACACGAACAAACTGATAAAGCCACTTTACAAGAATACAAATCGCCGCCTTCAACGCACAAATTATGGAATTTG
>JAWNND010000603.1:0-10566 GCA_035043265.1 Drosophila testacea
TTTAAAGTTGATTCTGAGGTGTTTCACTTTCCTTGCAAAGCTTCATGACAGATTGACCAAAAATTTGACTTGTAAAGTTGCCAGTCCCAAGGGTCGACAGATTTAAAACTTGCATAACTTTTGTCAAATCTAACCCAGATTTTCCTGCGGAATGTCATTTAGCCATGATTTCATCTATAAATTGATTCTACAACTTAAAATAGTTGTTTTCAAAAATCGATTTTGTCGCATTTGTTGGAATTTTAGATAAGGGTCCTTCTTTTACACTCTCTTAAAGAAAAAATTTTGAAAATTTCAAATTTTGATATTTTATTTTAATCAAGTCCTGTTGCCCATATAAGTATAATAAAATACTTTTAAGTTGATTCTGAGGTGTTTCACTTTCTTGCAAAACTTCATGACAGAGTGACCAAAAATTTGACTTGTAAAGTTGCCAGTCCCAAGGGTCGACAGATTTCAAACTTGCATAACTTTGTCAAATTTAACCCGATTTTCGTGTGGAATGTCATTTTAGCCATGATTTGATCTATAAATTGATTCTACAACTTAAAATAGTTGTTTTTCAAAAATCGATTTTGTCGCATTTGTTGGAATTTTAGATAAGGGTCCTTCTTTTACACTCTCTTAAAGAAAAAATTTTGAAAATTTCAAATTTTGATTTTTTATTTTAGTCAAGTCCTGGTGCTCATATAAGAAATACTTTAAGTTGATTCTGAGGTGTTTCACTTTCTTGCAAAACTTCATGACAGATTGACCAAAAATTTGACTTGTAAAGTTGCCAGTCCCAAGGGTCGACAGATTTCAAACTTACATAACTTTGTCAAATCTAACCCAATTTTCCTGCGGAATGTCATTTTAGCCATGATTTGATCTATAAATTGATTCTACAACTTAAAATAGTTGTTTCTCAAAAATCGATTTTGTCGCATTTGTTGGAATTTTAGATAAGGGTCCTCTTTTACACTCTCTTAAAGAAAAAATTTTGAAAATTTCAAATTTTGATTTTTTATTTTTCGTCAAGTCCTGGTGCTCATATAAGTATAAGAAAGTACTTTAAAGTTGATTCTGAGGTGTTTCACTTGCTTGCAAAACTTCATGACAGATTGACCAAAAATTTGACTTGTAAAGTTGCCAGTCCCAAGGGTCGACAGATTTCAAACTTGCATAACTTTGTCAAATCTAACCCAATTTTCGTGTGGAATGTCATTTTAGCCATGATTTGATCTATAAATTGATTCTACAACTTAAAATAGTTGCTTTTCAAAAATCGACTTTGTCGCATTTGTTGGAATTTTAGATAAGGTACCTTTTTTTACACTCTCTTAAAGAAACAATTTTGAAAATTTAAAATTTTGATATTTTATTTTTCGTCAAGTCCTGTTTCCCATATAAGTATAAGAAAGTACTTTAAAGTTGATTCTGAGGTGTTTCACTTTCTTGCAAAACTTCATGACAGATTGACCAAAAATTTGACTTGTAAAGTTGCCAGTCCCAAGGGTCGACAGATTTCAAACTTGCATAACTTTGTCAAATCTAACTTAGATTTTCATGTGATATGTCATTTTAGCCATGATTTGATTTATAAATTGATTCTACAACTTAAAATAGTTGTTTCTCAAAAATCGATTTTTGTCGCATTTGTTGGAATTTTAGATAAGGGTCCTTTTTTTTACACTCTCTTAAAGAAAAAATTTTGAAAATTTCAAGTGCGATTTTTGTATTTTCGTCAAGTCCTTGTGCTCATTTAAGTATAAGAAAGTACTTTGTGATCGAATGAGGTATTTTAAAACTCGCGGCGAATTGATAGGCAATTTATAAAATTTATGATCGGGACGAACGAATTCAACTTACTGTTTCTCCAATTTAACTCGTTCTTCTTGTTATGGTATCATTGAGAACTGATTTTATTTATCAAATCGATTCTACAACTTAAATAGTTTTTTTTTCAAAAACCGGCTCGCTTCGCTCGCCAACCCCGGCTCGCTACGCTCGCTGAAATCTCGGGGAAAAATGTGGAGTGAAAATAGGAAACATTTCTCACAGCTATAGCCAGACCTTATGTCATTTCTAATTAGATAGCGGGAATTCTTCCTGTAGTTGGACTTAAGATAATAGTTATAAGTAGTACTTTATATAATATAGAGAATTTACATTTTCGCTGCTCGCTGTTTTAAAGTTTTCGCTGCAATTGGATTATTGCAGCAAGAGCGAGAAACAGTGCCATTTACTGAAAATTGATTTTGAAAGTCGCAACACTAATGAATCGTAACACCCCCCCCCCCCTCCTCCGCCCCATCCCCCAGTCCATCTTCTTTTGATTGTTTATTAAATGCTATTAGCCACTGTTCCTATGGCAGCTATACGATATAGTGATCCGATCTTGACCAAATTTTCTCAGGATGTAGCAGTGAGTAAGAAATACATAATCTGTGAGTTTGGTTGAGATATCTCAAAAAATAACAAAGATCTTCATACAAAGTTTTAATTTGCATCTGGTTGTTCCTATGGCAGCTATACGATATAGTGATCCGATCTTGACCAAATTTTCTCAGGATGTAGCAGTGAGTAAGAAATACATAATCTGTGAGTTTGGTTGAGATATCTCAAAAAATAACAAAGATCTTCATGCAAAGTTTTAATTTGCATCTGGTTGTTCCTATGGCAGCTATATGATATAGTGGCCCGATCTTGACCAAATTTTCTCAGGATGTAGCAGTGAGTACGAAATCCATAATCTGTGAGTTTGGTTGAGATATCTCAAAAAATAACAAAGATCTTCATACAAAGTTTTAATTTGCATCTGGTTGTTCCTATGGCAGCTATATGATATAGTGGCCCGATCTTGACCAAATTTTCTCAGGATGTAGCAGTGAGTAAGAAATACATAATCTGTGAGTTTGGTTAAGATAGCTCAAAAACAAAAAAATTTCATACTAAGCAATTTTGACCTTTGACCCCATTTTAGCCCCTTCCAGTGGGGATATCAAAAAATCCCGTCTTATTGCGCAATAATTATGTCTCAGCTATATTGTGTAAAAATTTCATCTTAATATCTTGAACCGTTTGGCCTACAGCGTGATGACTAAGGACAAAGAGTTTTATATATATAGATATTAAAAATAAAATCTTAAAAACAACAAGAGAAATAGAAACTTAAACTACAAATAATTACATTAAATAGAATATTATTGTTTTTAGACCCAGTACTTTAAAAAAGTACAAATGGGTCTATTAAGTTTGTGCAAAAAAAAATGTGCGTAACAGGCAGAAATAGGCGTGGCAGACCCCAAAGAGTATATATATTCTTGATCAGCATCAACAGCCGAGTCGATATAGCCATGTCCGTCTGTCCGTCTGTCCGTCTGTCCGTCTGTCTGTCTGTCTGTCTGTCTGTCTGTCCCTTATTTGAGTTCCTAGATCTCAGAGACTATAAGAGCTAGAGACACCAAATTTGGCATGTAGGTTCATCTATATCTTGCATTGATCAAGTTTGTTTTAGATTTTTGCCACGCCCACCTCCGCCCCCGGAAATTGTAATACAAAACTTCGAAGTCGAATTACAAGAGCCCCTTTAGTGCTAGCGCCTTTATTTTTGGTACATATAATAAACACTATAGTCCAAACCAGTCCACCAAATTTCATTCCAATCGGATGATAAACGCGGAAGAAATTCAACTAACAATGTTACGGGCAAAAGGAAGAAGAAGAGACGCCAGCGACCTCTATGTTTATGAAGTGGCGCCATCTGTTGAATGGTACGCAACATTGAAGATGCAATCTAGTGAACGCTTTGCACTCAAAAAGTACTGGGTCTCCTACTGTCGAGCTTGCTCCACTGTAGCTTAGTGCATTTTCTTATTGTAGTTGTGCCCGGTGTCGGACACAGCCCAAGATTTATTTAACTTGATCCTCTAGCTTAGTTTACAGTGTTTATACTTAATTGGCTAGATTAACAAACAAATAAAAAAAAGAAGAAAAACTATAGCTAAAGTATGTGTGTGCAGCTTCAGCGCATGATGCTTGGTGTGCGCCTTGAGCCAGCAGGTAAGGATGAGGACTGCAGTGAGGTCGTCTAGGTTGTAGAAGGTTGCAAAGTTGTATCAGCCGTATGTTGTCAATGGTGTGCATATAGGTAGTGCTAGGTGCTCAAGTAGATGAATGGGTTGAGCGAAACGGGTATGTTTGGTGGCGGGTAGCGGGAATTTTGATGCTGGTGAGCAGAGGCGATGAGCCAATGGTATGACGTTTCAGGCAGGAAGATGATCTCGTTCTTGATGATGATGTTGTTGTTGAGGTTGACGAGGACAATTAGAATTCCCTGTCGGGCGGCTTGCGTTACCGTAATTCTGTAGGCCATGTGCGTTGAAGGCGGCGATTTGTATTCTTGTAAAGTGGCTTTATCAGTTTGTTCGTGTGTATGTCAAGTCTGTCCCACTATTTAATAGAGTTCGTATTGATTGTGCTAAAAACAGAAGAAACCTTCATGTCTGTGTGTAGTGTCTTGTTGCTAACATAGAACGTGCTAGGATTGACTATCAGTCGAAGTGCTTTGGACTGCATTACTTGAATCTTTCTTATATGAGTATCGGATGCACAGCCATACAACTCGATACCATACTGCCAGCAGGGAGCTATAATTTGCTTATAAATAAGCAGTTTGTTGGATAAGGAGAGGCGGGATCGAGGATTAAGGAGCCAATGGTACTTTTTCAATTTACTGTCTATTGAACGCTGGGTAATGTGTATGTGGCGGGACCAAAGGAGTATTCTATCAAGGTATAAGCCTAGATATTTAACACTGCTAGATGGAGGTACTTTGATGCGATTAAGTGTGACGTCTGGCCAGACAATTCTATTTTGAAGTGAGAATATCACGTGTGTTGATTTCTTTTCATTTACTTTAATGTTCCAAGTCATTGCCCAGTCTTCAAATGCGTCTAGATGTTTTTGCATACTATTTGTGATATACGGAATCTGTCCGCTTATGCAAAAAGCAGTGTCATCTGCGTATGTAGCTGTTAATGATTTGCTGTATGAGTTTTTAATTGTGTCAAATGTGGACGGCATGTCATAAGTGTAGATATTATAAAGCAATGGGGCCAAAACACTACCCTGAGGTACACCAGCCAATATAGGTCTTTTTCTTGAAAATATGCCCCTGTCTTTTACAACAAACGAACGGTTGGATAAAAATGATTTTATTAAATGAAAGAGAGGATCTGAAATGTGACAGCTGAGTTTGTATAACAAGCCTTCGTGCCAAACGCGATCGAATGCTTGAGCGATGTCAATAAAAACTGCTGAAGTACTATTGCCGGATTCAAATTCTGTGTTAATATGATGCATTATTCTATGGATCTGTTGGATTGTACTATGTCCCTCTCGGAAACCGAATTGATGTTCAGGTATAGGGCTACGAAATTCTATTTGCTCAGAAAGGCGGCTATAGATTATCTTCTCAAATAGTTTCGAAATAGAAGGAAGCAGGCTGATCGGGCGATAGCTAGAGACATTTGATACACTTTTATAATCACTTTTAGGTATCATAGATATATTTGCACATTTCCATGCAATAGGAAAATGACGCAAAACTAAAAGGGAATTAATAAATTCAACAGCTTTGTGTGGCAAAGATTTTAGGAGGAAATTGTCTATTTTGTCACAACCAGGAGCTTTATTAGTTTCCAACTGTTTGATTGCAGTTTGAATTTTGTTCAGCGTAACAATACGTATACTAGAGCAGATTGTACTTAGATTGTTACAGTTCACAAGTGTGGCCTGAATCATTTCAACGTGTTCGGATGGACTCAAATTATGAGGCGTGAATCGATTCTCGTGTTGTGTTTAGACGGGTAGGTAATGTAATGTTTAATTATTTTTCACAATGTTGTATATAATTTTTTAGAAATATATGCTTTCAAAATTAAATCCGACACGCACGTCCGTTCGCAACGGCGACTCAATCAAGACTTTGTGGGTGGGTGTCGGAGTGTGCTAGAAGAGACCTCACAATCTACAGTGTGTCAGTGTATGAGTGTGTGAGAGTGAGAGTGTGTGAGTGTGGAAAGCAACATGTCTGCTGATAAAACTCAAAAGCAGAGAGAGAACTGAGTAGAGTAGAGTTGAGCGAGAGCGATCGAGCTAGAGCGAGAGACAACATGGATGTATGCTACAATACTTCCAGCTTTCGCAACTCGCAACGCAACTTGAATGAGAAAATGTTGCCACAATCTCAAACTCAAACTCGACTGATCAACTGACTGACCACTGACTACCCTATACTCTACATTATTTCAATTTTATACTTGAATTCTTTACAATATTGTTTTGGCTATTTTTTTGTGATATATGTTTACACTAGTTTTTGATAGTTATTTACATTGGATTTGTTTTAAAATATTTGTTGATTGTTCTTATATTATCAATCAAGTTGTGAATTAATGTATATTGTAGCCATATTTATGCATATTAGAATCAAGTATCTTGTTACAATTTAAAATGTCGAGTAAGTTATTGTTTTGATTAATTAAGAGAGTGAGTAGGCCAAAACAAAGAAATACAAAGATAAATAAACGAACAAACAAGTGAATGAAATTAAGGAAATTTAATTATTGAGCCATGAATTTATTATAAATCGAATTAACAGATTAATTGTTTCAATTTTTCGATAGAGAAATGGAATGAGATTGAATCCAACATTCTATTCAAAAATTGACACAAATTAATCAAGTCATGTGAGTCAAGTGCGGCATCAGCTTGAATTTAATTGAACAGCCATAAGCTGGCAGGTATGATATATGGAAGTAATTGACTGGAGAGATATTAATTTTTGATTTTTAACTTAGATCTAATTGTAATTGTGCACATTCTTATCAAAAGATAGATAGATATATGTGTGTGATGCGAGTATTTTTTCTTTTAACAATAATAAATTGAGTAATGTAGCCTAATTTGCAATGCATTCAGTGCGGACCAATGTAAACACAAGTTGGTGTGAGGTTATTTGAAATTCCATATACTTGAATGACAATTGCAAATTGCTAGTAAAATGCCTTGGTGGTCCTTGGGGCGCTGTCGCGGTGTTTGGCCGACGGAGGGTGAAAACGCCGCACCGAACAGAGAATGTATATGTAAAATCGAATTAGTGGCAAAGACTCGGATTTTCACGGAATTTTCACGGAATTTCCCAGGAAAA
This sequence comes from Drosophila testacea, assembly GCA_035043265.1. Lineage (NCBI taxonomy): Eukaryota > Metazoa > Arthropoda > Insecta > Diptera > Drosophilidae > Drosophila > Drosophila testacea. The sequence goes on from JAWNND010000603.1 coordinate 7,196, forward strand.
ATCGCACTCACACTCGCACCGAGCACAGCCACACTCTGCTGTGTCAAAGAAACCAATTGTTTCGCTCGATTTCGCTCGATTATCGACTTTTCACGGAGCACACGCCAAAACAAGTCCGCACTCTACGAACGACCACGATCAACTTTTTAATCGTCGAGAGTCATGTGTTTTGAGTGATGGCCTTCTTAATTACATTTTAAGAAGGCCAAACAGAGTATGTGGTGTGTGCTGTGGTGCTCGTATGTTACACTGATGTTATTTGTAAGAGTCAGATGGGATAGTATGATATTTTTAGAGAAAAACTTTAAAGAAACCTAACTGCGCTAAGTGTTCCTATCTTCCGTGGGCCGACATCTCTGCCGACCCAAGTTGCGAGGTACTCGCACATGAGGACTGCTATAGGCATTTACATATCTGGGTTGGATCAGGCTGAACAGGTATTATCGTACGAGCTATGACACGTAATAATAGAGTTACGGGATTAAAACAATAAAACATGACATATATGTTATTCGTACTGCCTCACCAGCTTATTGCTTGAGCAAACTGTCCAAAGAGCTCATCCGCGGCGATAGCACAAGTGTGGCCCTCACAATATCTGTAAGATTATTTGCGTGCTCTACGGGGGCACTAGGAATTATTATTATGCGTGTGAGATAATAATTAAATTGCAAATACATGGGCGGTGGTGAGGCGCCACAAGTATCAAGAATTGCAGAATCAAAATGCTGATTCACGATCAAATGTGTACTAGTTTCTCCTACTCAAAAAACTAAGCTGTCTTATGAAAAAGGGACTAAGTACTTAGTTGCTAGTTACTGGAACTGATGAATGCCGCTGCCTTGTCTCTGCTGATGCTGGTGCTGACGTAGTTGCTTTGCCCTCTGCTGTCTATGGCCAAGACAGTTTTGGGCAAATGTAGATATATCCCTCGCCGCCGTCGTCTGGTCTTGTTGACATCGTGGTTGCAGGCGTGGGTATATAATTGCGGAAGGACAACGTGTGTTGAACTCCCAGGTGATGATCGTGTGCTGTATCACGTCCAGCGTGAACAGCGTTTGTACTAACCAGGTGAGGATTCACTAGGTTAGATTTTATTTGCTGCACTGAAACCAGATGTTGGGTTCAGCGCCGGGTAAAGTTGAGTAAATGGTGCCAAGCACGTTGAATTGTGCTTGACTTAAATTGCTGCGCCGTACTGTTGAGCTGCTGCTGCTGCTGCTGCTGTTCATCCAGTATCGTCGCTGTTGTAGTTGCAGGTGTTTGTATGTTGAACACTTTGCCAAGGAGTGTTCAACGTTGAATATCCAGTATAGAGTTGACAGACACGTGTAAGTTGTGTCTGTGATAGTTACGAGGAGAATTTTTTTGGTGCTTGTTCAATAGATTTATTTATTGTGTGGTTGCTTGTTTGTATGTTGTTGGCGTTGCTGTATGTATTCACCATGTTTTTTTTTACAATTTTCGTTTGACAATTGTTGCTTTGGGCTTGGCTTTGGCCCAACACCATTACACATTTTATTTTTGCGAGTTGAAGTTGAGTTTAGAAAAAGTCGCGTCAAAGTTGGATTTGGATGCATAGCCAAACCGAGTGAATTGAAGAAAAAACCCGTCATACCGTACGAGCTGGAGATCGACATTGGTGAAGTATTCTGACCGTTGGCTCTCGTAAGCGGTCATTTCGGTTGGACTTTGCTTTCTCTATCGTCCCTTGTCGGCATTTTGAATTTAAATCTCTCTCTCTTAACGGAAGACAGTGACATTTGAAGCGGTTAACATTGACCTGCCGAAGCACTGTTGTCTAACATTCGACTCTCACGCCACGCAACACAAGCTGCTTAACGCGGCTGCAGCGGTGTGTGTGGGGCGAGAGCGTAATGCTGGACAGCAGCGCCAAGCATGGAGCCGCTATGTTAAGAGGGATAAAGCATTGAGTGAAACAGAGTTTAACAGAGATATACAGAAACAGAATCATTTACAGTGTTTGCCTACGTATTTTTCCCTTAGACTATGCTTAATAGTAAGTGCTCGTTTAGATGTAAATACTTTTTGCAAACATTAATTGGCTGGACATTTACAGGTGAATTTGCAGATAGTGACAAGACTTGGGGCAATGTGAAAAAAACAAAAAACAATATAAACATATTGAAAATGAAAAAACATTGCCCCATACATATGAAGTTTGTTTCTTTTAGGAGAATTAATGGCTGTATAATGTTACATGCTAGTTATATTAGTAATTTTAAACTTGATTAGCCAGGTACTTTTGTATTGCATTTTGCAAGCAGTTGATATATGTATGTACAATATTCAGGTATAATTTAAAATTCAATTCTATAAAGATTAGTGGCGTTCTGTAATTCCCTAAAAGGGCCAAAGAAACTTCCTGGAGAAAGTAATTTTTTTTTTTTTTTTTTTTTTTTTTTTTGCAGCTATAAATACAGTGTTGGAAGCCAGGCACATTGCAGCTAGAAAGCTGAAACATACGCCTGCATATGTACATATGTATTTATTTACATATGTGTGTATTTGACATAGCAAGTGCACGATCAGCTGTTTTGGTCATACATATATTAAAGGCTGCAGATTTGTGTTTGCTCACGTTTTTAAATTGTATTTAATTATTAATATTGTTTTTATTCTTATTATTTTTAGGTAATTGCATACTAGTGGACTGTAGACTGTGGACTGAGCCGAGGACAAGACTGCCCAGTAAAACTTGGGAGCTTGCCATAAGGCATGAACGACACCTGAAAATTCAGGAAAGAAGTGCTTTTTTTTTTTTAACTCTTTAATTCGCTTTTATACAGGGGTGAAACACAGAAGTAAGCATACTTTGTAAAGAGAAATGGGAATGGGCGCTGTTAATGCTCTGTAATGTCTTAACAGAGCCCATTTCCCATACCAATGCCCATTTCTACTTTCAGTTGTCTTTTTTTTTTTTTATAGAAGGCGAGATTTTTTTTTTTTTTTTTTTCGCTACAGATATCCTACATCCAGAAAGCATACATTTGTAAGGTTTTTGTATGCTTACTTTGCAACGTCTGAAAAGTGATCCCTTTAATGAATAAATTGCAGATAGATATTACATTACACAATTTATTTATTTAATAAACTAGATTTGTTCACAGATAACTTAAAATAATTAATTATTGTTGAGAGCGTTGTTGTCGTTTGTTCTTGTTGCTTTGATTATTTGCATCTTCTTGTTTGCATCTGTTATAATGGCGTCTGCTTTTTTTTTTTTTTTTTTTTTTTTTTTTTTTGACGATCAAACCTTGAAAAATTAAATTAGTTATTATTACAAATATTATTTTACAACAATGTCTGTATAAATTACCTCTTCAGTGTACAGCAATTTGATAAAATGG
>JAWNND010000604.1:0-37170 GCA_035043265.1 Drosophila testacea
AGTGGACATGATGTTACCACACGCGTCACATTCATTGAAAAATAGCAGACCGAAAGAGGTCAAAATTGTGGACATAACGTGACCATTGTTTTTACAGTCATAGAAATATGGCGCAAAGAAAGATGTCAAAATGGTGGACATAACGTGACCATTGTCGTCACATTCATAGAAATTTGGCGGTCAGAAAAACGTCAAAATGATGGACATAATATGACCATTGTCGTCACATTCATAGAAAAATGTGCGGACAGAAAGAGGTCAAAATGGTGGACATAATTGTGACCATTGTCGTCACATTTATTGAAAAATAGCGGACAGCAAGAGGTCAAAACTGTGAACATAATGTGACCATAGGCGTCTTATTTATAGAAAAAAGGGAGTACCGAAAGAGGTCAAAATGGTGGACATAATTTAACCATTGTCGTCACATTCATAGAAAAATGGCGGATATAAAGATGTCGAAATGGTGGACATAATGTCACCATTCTCATCACATTCAAAGAAAAATGGCGGACAGAAACAGGTCAAAATGGTGGACATAATTTAACCATTGTCGTCACATTCATTGAAAAATAGCAGACCGAAAGAGGTCAAAATTGTGGACATAACGTGACCATTGTTTTTACAGTCATAGAAATATGGCGGACAGGAAGACGTCAAAATGGTAGACATATTGTGACCATTGTCGGCATTTTCATTGAAAAATAGCGGACTGAAAGAGGTCAAAATGGTGGACATAATGTGACCATTGTCATCACATTCAAAGAAAAATGGCGGACAGAAACAAGTCAAAATGGTCGACATAATGTGACCATTGTCGCCACATGCATAGAAAATTGGCGGACAGGAAGAGGTCAAAATGGTGGACATATTGTGACCATTGTCGTCACATTTATTGAAAAACAGCGGACCGAAAAGGTCAAAATGGTGGACATATTGTGACCATTGTCGTCACATGCATACAAAATTGGCGGACAGGAAGAGGTCAATTTATGGACATATTGTTACCATAGGCGTCTTATTTATAGAAAAAAGGCGTACTGAAAGAGGTCAGAATGGTGGACATAATGTATCCATTCTCGTCACATTCATAGAAAAATGGTTGTCAGAAGGTCTTCAAAATGATGCACATAATGTGACCATTGTCGTCACCATCATGGAAAAATGGCGGACAGAAAGAGGTCAAAATAGTGGACATAATGTTACCACACGCGTAACATTCATTGAAAAATAGCGGACCGAAAGAGGTCAAAATGGTGGACATAACGTGACCATTGTTTTCACAGTCATAGAAATATGGCGGAAAGAAAGATGTCAAAATGGTGGACATAACGTGACCATTGTCGTCACATTCATAGAAATTTGGCGGTCAGAAAAACGTCAAAATGATGGACATAATATGACCATTGTCGTCACATTCATAGAAAAATGTGCGGACAGGAAGAGGTCAAAATGGTGGACATATTGTGACCATTGTCGTCACATTTATTGAAAAATAGCGGACAGCAAGAGGTCAAAACTGTGAACATAATGTGACCATAGGCGTCTTATTTATAGAAACATAGCGGATCGAAAGAGGTCAAAATGGTGGACGTAATGTGACCATTGTCGTCACATTCATAGAAAAATGGCAGATAGGAAGATGTCAAAATGGTGGACATAACTTGACCATTGTCGTCACTTTCATATAAATATGGCGGTCAGAAAGACATCAAACTGATGGACATAATGTTACCATTGTCGTCACCTTCATGGAAAAATGGCGGACAGAAAGAGGTCAAAATGGTGGACATAATGTTACCATACTCGTCACATTCATTGAAAAATAGCTGATGGTGGACATAACGTGACCATTGTCGTCACATTCATAGAAATTTGGCGGTCAGAAAAGCGTCAAAATGATGGACATAATAGGACCATTGTCGTCACATTTATTGAAAAATGTGCGGACAGGAAGAGGTCAAAATGGTGGACATATTGTGACCATTGTCGTCACATTTATTGAAAAATAGCGGACAGCAAGAGGTCAAAACTGTGAACATAATGTTACCATAGGCGTCTTATTTATAGAAAAATAGCGGATCGAAAAAGGTCAAAAAGGTGACCATTGTCGTCACATTCATAGAAAAATGGCAGATAGGAAGATGTCAAAATGGTGGACATAACTTGACCTTTGTCGTCACATTCAAAGAAAAATGGCGGACAGAAACAGGTAAAAATGGTCGACATTATGTGACCACTGTCGCCACATGCATAGAAAATTGGCGGACAGGAAGAGGTCAATTTATGGACATATTGTGACCATAGGCGTCTTATTTATAGAAAAAAGGCGTACCGAAAGAGGTCAAAATGGTGGACATAATGTAACCATTGTCGTCACTTTCATAGAAAAATGGCGGATATAAAGATGTCGAAATGGTGGACATAATGTGACCATTCTCGTCACATTCAAAGAAAAATGGCGGACAGAAACAGGTCAAAATGGTCGACATAATGTGACCATTGTCGCCACATGCATAGATGGAAAAATGGTTGTCAGAAAGTCTTCAAAATGATACACATAATGTGACCATTGTCGTCACCTTCATGGAAAAACGGCGGACAGAAAGAGGTCAAAATAGTGGACATGATGTTACCACACGCGTCACATTCATTGAAAAATAGCAGACCGAAAGAGGTCAAAATGGTGGACATAACGTGACCATTGTTTTCACAGTCATAGAAATAAGGCGGAAAGAAAGATATCAAAATGGTGGACATAACGTGACCATTGTCGTCACATTCATAGAAATTTGGCGGTCAGAAAAACGTCAAAATGATGGACATAATATGACCATTGTCGTCACATTCATAGAAAAATGTGCGGACAGGAAGAGGTCAAAATGGTGGACATATTGTGACCATTGTCGTCACATTTATTGAAAAATAGCGGACCGAAAATGTCAAAATGGTGGACATAATGTGACCATTGTCGTCACATGCATAGAAAATTGGCGGACAGGAGGAGGTCAAATTATGGACATATTGTGACCATAGGCGTCTTATTTATAGAAAAAAGGCGTACTGAAAGAGGTCAGAATGGTGGACATAATGTATCCATTCTCGTCACATTCATGGAAAAATGGTTGTCAGAAAGTCTTCAAAATGATGCACATAATGTGACCATTGTCTTCACCATCATGGAAAAATGGCGGACAGAAAGAGGTCAAAATAGTGGACATGATGTTACCACACGCGTCACATTCATTGAAAAATAGCAGACCGAAAGAGGTCAAAATTGTGGACATAACGTGACCATTGTTTTTACAGTCATAGAAATATGGCGCAAAGAAAGATGTCAAAATGGTGGACATAACGTGACCATTGTCGTCACATTCATAGAAATTTGGCGGTCAGAAAAACGTCAAAATGATGGACATAATATGACCATTGTCGTCACATTCATAGAAAAATGTGCGGACAGGAAGAGGTCAAAATGGTGGACATATTGTGATCATTGTCGTCACATTTATTGAAAAATAGCGGGCCGAAAAGGTCAAAATGGTGGACATAATGTGACCATTGTCGTCACATGCATAGAAAATTGGCGGACAGGAGGAGGTCAAATTATGGACATATTGTGACCATAGGCGTCTTATTTATAGAAAAAAGGCGTACTGAAAGAGGTCAGAATGGTGGACATAATGTATCCATTCTCGTCACATTCATGGAAAAATGGTTGTCAGAAAGTCTTCAAAATGATGCACATAATGTGACCATTGTCTTCACCATCATGGAAAAATGGCGGACAGAAAGAGATCAAAATAGTGGACATGATGTTACCACACGCGTCACATTCATTGAAAAATAGCAGACCGAAAGAGGTCAAAATTGTGGACATAACGTGACCATTGTTTTCACAGTCATAGAAATATGGCGGAAAGAAAGATGTCAAAATGGTGGACATAACGTGACCATTGTCGTCACATTCATAGAAATTTGGCGGTCAGAAAAACGTCAAAATGATGGACATAATATGACCATTGTCGTCACATTCATAGAAAAATGTGCGGACAGGAAGAGGTCAAAATGGTGGACATATTGTGACCATTGTCGTCACATTTATTGAAAAATAGCGGGCCGAAAAGGTCAAAATGGTGGACATAATGTGACCATTGTCGTCACATGCATAGAAAATTGGCGGACAGGAGGAGGTCAAATTATGGACATATTGTGACCATAGGCGTCTTATTTATAGAAAAAAGGCGTACTGAAAGAGGTCAGAATGGTGGACATAATGTATCCATTCTCGTCACATTCATGGAAAAATGGTTGTCAGAAAGTCTTCAAAATGATGCACATAATGTGACCATTGTCTTCACCATCATGGAAAAATGGCGGACAGAAAGAGATTAAAATAGTGGACATGATGTTACCACACGCGTCACATTCATTGAAAAATAGCAGACCGAAAGAGGTCAAAATTGTGGACATAACGTGACCATTGTTTTCACAGTCATAGAAATATGGCGGAAAGAAAGATGTCAAAATGGTGGACATAACGTGACCATTGTCGTCACATTCATAGAAATTTGGCGGTCAGAAAAACGTCAAAATGATGGACATAATATGACCATTGTCGTCACATTTATTGAAAAATAGCGGACAGCAAGAGGTCAAAACTGTGAACATAATGTGACCATAGGCGTCTTATTTATAGAAAAATAGCGGATCGAAAGATGTCAAAATGGTGGACGTAATGTGACCATTGTCGTCACATTCATAGAAAAATGGCAGATAGGAAGATGTCAAAATGGTGGACATAACTTGACCATTGTCGTCACTTTCATATAAATATGGCGGTCAGAAAGACATCAAACTGATGGACAAAATGTTACCATTGTCGTCACCTTCATGGAAAAATGGCGGACAGAAAGAGGTCAAAATGGTGGACATAATGTTACCATACTCGTCACATTCATTGAAAAATAGCAGACCGAAAGACTTCAAAATGTTGGACATAATGTGACCATTGTCGTCACCTTCATGGGAAAATGCCGGACAGAAAGAGGTCAAAATGGTGGACATAATATGACCATTGTCGTCACAGTCATAGAAAAATGGCAGATAGAAAGTTGTCAAAATGGTGGACATAACGTGACCATTTTCGTCACATTCATAGAAAAATGGCGGTCAGAAAGTCTTCAAAATGATGAACATAATGTGACCATTGTCTTCACCATCATGGAAAAATGGCGAACAGAAAGAGGTCAAAATAGTGGACATAATGTTACCACACGCGTCACATTCATTGAAAAATAGCAGACCGAAAGAGGTCAAAATGGTGGACATAACGTGACCATTGTTTTCACAGTCATAGAAATATGGCGGACCGAATGAGGTCAAAATGGTGGACATAACGTGACCATTGTCGTCACATGCATAGAAAATTGGCGGACAGGAGGAGGTCAAATTGTGGACATATTGTGACCATAGGCGTCTTATTTATAGAAAAAAGGCGTACTGAAAGAGGTCAGAATGGTGGACATAATGTATCCATTCTCGTCACATTCATGGAAAAATGGTTGTCAGAAAGTCTTCAAAATGATGCACATAATGTGACCATTGTCTTCACCATCATGGAAAAATGGCGGACAGAAAGAGGTCAAAATAGTGGACATGATGTTACCACACGCGTCACATTCATTGAAAAATAGCAGACCGAAAGAGGTCAAAATTGTGGACATAACGTGACCATTGTTTTCACAGTCATAGAAATATGGCGGAAAGAAAGATGTCAAAATGGTGGACATAACGTGACCATTGTTTTCACAGTCATAGAAATATGGCGGAAAGAAAGATATAAAAATGGTGGACATAACGTGACCATTGTCGTCACATTTATTGAAAAATAGCGGGCCGAAAAGGTCAAAATGGTGGACATAATGTGACCATTGTCGTCACATGCATAGAAAATTGGCGGACAGAAGGAGGTCAAATTGTGGACATATTGTGACCATAGGCGTCTTATTTATAGAAAAAAGGCGTACTGAAAGAGGTCAGAATGGTGGACATAACGTATCCATTCTCGTCACATTCATGGAAAAATGGTTGTCAGAAAGTCTTCAAAATGATGCACATAATGTGACCATTGTCTTCACCATCATGGAAAAATGGCGGACAGAAAGAGATCAAAATAGTGGACATGATGTTACCACACGCGTCACATTCATTGAAAAATAGCAGACCGAAAGAGGTCAAAATGGTGGACATAACTTGACCATTGTCGTCACTTTCATATAAATATGGCGGTCAGAAAGACATCAAACTGATGGACAAAATGTTACCATTGTCGTCACCTTCATGGAAAAATGGCGGACAGAAAGAGGTCAAAATGGTGGACATAATGTTACCATACTCGTCACATTCATTGAAAAATAGCAGACCGAAAGACTTCAAAATGTTGGACATAATGTGACCATTGTCGTCACCTTCATGGGAAAATGCCGGACAGAAAGAGGTCAAAATGGTGGACATAATATGACCATTGTCGTCACAGTCATAGAAAAATGGCAGATAGAAAGTTGTCAAAATGGTGGACATAACGTGACCATTTTCGTCACATTCATAGAAAAATGGCGGTCAGAAAGTCTTCAAAATGATGAACATAATGTGACCATTGTCGTCACCATCATAGAAAAATGTGCGGACAGGAAGAGGTCAAAATGGTGGACATATTGTGACCATTGTCGTCACATTTATTGAAAAATAGCGGGCCGAAAAGGTCAAAATGGTGGACATAATGTGACCATTGTCGTCACATGCATAGAAAATTGGCGGACAGGAGGAGGTCAAATTGTGGACATATTGTGACCATAGGCGTCTTATTTATAGAAAAAAGGCGTACTGAAAGAGGTCAGAATGGTGGACATAATGTATCCATTCTCGTCACATTCATGGAAAAATGGTTGTCAGAAAGTCTTCAAAATGATGCACATAATGTGACCATTGTCTTCACCATCATGGAAAAATGGCGGACAGAAAGAGGTCAAAATAGTGGACATGATGTTACCACACGCGTCACATTCATTGAAAAATAGCAGACCGAAAGAGGTCAAAATTGTGGACATAACGTGACCATTGTTTTCACAGTCATAGAAATATGGCGGAAAGAAAGATGTCAAAATGGTGGACATAACGTGACCATTGTTTTCACAGTCATAGAAATATGGCGGAAAGAAAGATATAAAAATGGTGGACATAACGTGACCATTGTCGTCACATTCATAGAAAAATGTGCGGACAGGAAGAGGTCAAAATGGTGGACATATTGTGACCATTGTCGTCACATTTATTGAAAAATAGCGGGCCGAAAAGGTCAAAATGGTGGACATAACGTGACCATTGTCGTCACATGCATAGAAAATTGGCGGACAGGAGGAGGTCAAATTATGGACATATTGTGACCATAGGCGTCTTATTTATAGAAAAAAGGCGTACTGAAAGAGGTCAGAATGGTGGACATAATGTATCCATTCTCGTCACATTCATGGAAAAATGGTTGTCAGAAAGTCTTCAAAATGATGCACATAATGTGACCATTGTCTTCACCATCATGGAAAAATGGCGGACAGAAAGAGGTCAAAATAGTGGACATGATGTTACCACACGCGTCACATTCATTGAAAAATAGCAGACCGAAAGAGGTCAAAATTGTGGACATAACGTGACCATTGTTTTCACAGTCATAGAAATATGGCGGAAAGAAAGATGTCAAAATGGTGGACATAACGTGACCATTGTCGTCACATTCATAGAAATTTGGCGGTCAGAAAATCGTCAAAATGATGGACATAATATGACCATTGTCGTCACATTCATAGAAAAATGTGCGGACAGGAAGAGGTCAAAATGGTGGACATATTATGACCGTTGTCGTCACTTTTATTTAAAAAAAATGGTTGTCAGAAAGTCTTCAAAATGATGCACATAATGAGACCATTGTCGTCACCTTCATGGAAAAATGGCGGACAGAAAGAGGTCAAATTGATGGACATAATGTGACCATTGTCGTCACCTTCATGGAAAAAATCCGGACAGAAAGAGGTCAAAATGGTGGACATAATATGACCATTTTCGTCACATTCATAGAAATATGGTGGTCAGAAAGAGGTCAAAATGATGGACGTGATGTGACCATTGTCGTCAAATTCATAGAAAAATGGCGGCCAGAAAGAGATCAAAATGGTGGACATAATATGACCATTGTCGTCACAATCATAGAAAAATTACGGGCAGGAAGAGGTCAAAATGGTGGACATATTGTGACCGTTGTCGTCACTTTCATTTTAAAAAAACGGACCGAAAGCGGTCAAAATGGTGGACATAATGTGCCCATTGTCGTCACAGTCATAGAAAAATGGGGGACAGGAAAAGGTCAAAATGGTGGACATAATGTTACCATACTCGTCACATTCATTGAAAAATAGCTGACCGAAAGAGGTCAAAATGGTGGACATAATATGACCGTTGTCGTCACATTCATAGAAAAATGGGAGAAAGGAAGATGTCAAAGTGGTGGACATAACATGACCATTGTCGTCACATTCATTGAAATATCACGGTCAGAAAGACGTCAAAATGATGGACATAATATGACCATTGTCGTCAAATTCATAGAAAAAAGGCGGACAGGAAGACGTCAAAATGGTAGACATATTGTGACCATTGTCGTCATTTTCATTGAAAAATAGCGGACCGAAAGAGGTCAAAATGGTGGACATAATGTGACCATTGTCATCACATGCATAGAAAATTGGCGGACAGGAAGAGGTCAAATTTATGGACATATTGTGACCATAGGCGTCTTGTTTATAGAAAAAGGAGTACCGAAAGAAGTCAAAACGGTGGACATAATGTAGCCATTGTCGTCACATTCATAGAAAAAGGCGGATATAAAGATGTCGAAATGGTGGACATAATGTGACCATTCTCGTCACATTCAAAGAAAAATGGCGGACAAAAAGATGTCAAAATGGTCGACATAATGTGACCATTGTCGCCACATGCATAGAAAATTGGCGGTCAGGAAGAGGTCAAAATTATGGACGTATTGTGATCATAGGCGTCTTATTTATGGAAAAAGGGCGTACCGAAAGAGGTCAAAATGGTGGACATAATGTAGCCATTGTCGTCACATTCATAGAAAAATGGCGGATATAAAGATGTCGAAATGATGGACATAATGTGACCATTGTCGTCTCATGCATAGAAAATTGGCGGTCAGGAAGAGGTCAAAATTATAGACATATTGTGACCATAGGCGTCTTATTTATAGAAAAAAGTCGTACCGAAAGAGGTCAAAATGGTGGGCATAAAGTGACCATTGTCGTCATTGGGTGAAGCCAATGACATCATCGCCAAATTTCCACTTACAAATGATGGATTTGCGTCCCTGTGGGGTGCTCTTAGTGAAAGATACGCCAATAAGCGATTGCTGGTAACGAACCAGCTGAAGGTTCTTTTTAACCTGCCCATGGTTAACAGCGAGTCCGGCGCAGCGCTAAAGGATCTTCACAGCACCATCCAACGATGCTTAACAGCGCTTGACCATTCCGAAATATCGACTTCGTCCCCATTTGCCGATTGCATCCTTGTTTTCTTGTGCTCGTCCAAACTTTCCAAGCTCACAGTATCCTTGTGGGAGCAATCGTTGGCAAAGAATACCGGGATTCCTGGAACGACCTGGACAGCTTCCTGAATGATCGCTATCGCACTCTAGAGCAGACAGAGGACTTGAAGCCCAATTCCAACTCCCATAGCGCTTCCAATTTGACATCCCGTAATGTCTCTGGTCCCAAGAGGCTGAACGCCTTTGAAGCTAAAGTTAATACGAAGAGCAAAACATGCGATTTGTGCGCAAAGGAAAATCATCCTATCCGTCTGTGTCCTCGCTTCCTGCAGATGCCTGTTAGTGAGCGGGCGGCGTATATCAAGCAGAAGAAGCTTTGCCTGAATTGTTTTGCTAGGGGTCATCAATTGCGAGAGTGTACCAGTGCGCACAATTGTTTTACGAGCAAGGGTCGCCACAACACGCTTCTGCATCGAGGTGATAGTGCTCAAAGCGCTACATTTGATTCCGCTTCTACTTCCAATGCTAGCTCTACTTCCAGTTTAACTTCTATACAGTCCACTCCAACTTCTTTAACAGCAAACGTACAGAATTACTTTGCTGCTAACACGCAGGCGGTTCTCCTCGGCACAGCGGTCATAAATGTATGCCATTTGGGTGCTACATACACCGCTCGTGCACTAATCGACTCAGGGTCTGAAGCTACTTTCATTTCTGAGCGATTGTTCCATACGATAAATATGCCTTTCCAAGCTCAAAAGCTATGCCACTTCAACATTGGCTCTCCTACAAGACCGAGATTGCGTAAAGACACTTCGGCGTTTGTATTTCCTCAATTGGCCGGAAATTTGCCATCGTATACAATTCCTCAAAGTTCCTTGAAAAATATTCCATCTATCGAATTGGCAGATCCTTCATTATATCGAAGTTCGCAGGTTGATGTGCTCATAGGCGCGGATATCCTTCCGTCAATCATTTTGAGCGGCTCCCGTTCGAATATTTGCGGCTCACTCCTTGGCCGAGAAACAGTCTTTGGCTGGATTCTTACGGGCCCAATTTCGGGGACCGCATTTAGGTCCGTCTCCTCGTTCTCGACGAAAATTTCTATCAGCGAAGGAGCGATGCTCGATAATCTTCTCTCCAAATTTTGGGAGGTGGAGAATATTTCAACCAAGCTGGTTAAGGACAACGATTCCATTTGTGAATCAAACTTTGTCCGAACGACCTACCAGAACAAATGTGGCAGATATGTAGTGACTCTTCCATTTCAAAATCCCAACCACATTGACTTGGGGCATTTCCAGATCAATTGATCTTGCTCAATTCTTGAAAAACGAAAGTCGTTTAGCTAGAAACGCCCCTTTGAAAGAGCAATACAACGCCTTGCTCCAAGAGTATCTCGATTTAGGTCACATGACAAGACAGTATCTCCGCATGACAGCTCCACCAATTATAACTTTTATCTGCCACACCACGCTGTCTTTAAACCTGATAGCACCACTACTAAGGTTCGAGTAGTCTTTAACGCATCTTGTTCATCCTCAAATGGCAAGAGCCTGAATGATATCCTTCATCCAGGTCCCATTCTACAATCGGATCTCACAATGCAAATCCTCAAGTGGCGATACTTTCCTTATGTGTTCAACGCTGACATAACGAAAATGTATCGTCAAATCCTAGTGGACCCCAAACACACTCCGTTCCAACGGATACTTTTCCGAATGGCAAAGGGCGAAATTTTGAACTAAACAAAGTCACTTTTGGAGTAAACTGTTCTCCATTTTTAGCTCTCAGGGTACTTCAACAGCTCGCCCATGACGTACGCTTGCAGTATCCTCTCGCAAGTAAAGTCATTTCAGACTGCATGTATATCGATGACGTTCTTGCTGGAATTCATACGAGGGAAGGCGCTATTACGACGATTGCAGAGCTACGTACAACTTTTGATAGCGCCGGTTTTCCGCTAAGAAAATGGACATCCAATTCCACGGGTGTACTCAAGTATATTCCTAAGGAGCACCGACTGTGCGCCGATTTTCTGGAACTGGAGGACTCTAGCACAGCGAAGACCCTAGGCATACGATGGCAGGCTCATACTGATGAGTTCTTTTTCATGCCCTCTGAGGTCAACCTTAAGGACTCATACACAAAGCGTGAAGTCCTTTCACAGATTTCCAAATTAGTCGACCCAGCCAGGTGGCTGGCGCCTTTCGTCATACGGGCCAAGATTTTCATGCAGGAGATCTGGCTTAAGGAACTGGAGTGGGATCAACCTTTGCCTGCTGATCTCGTGAGCATGTGGCAGGAATACCTTAGAAGCTATCCTGCTCTAAGGGAAATCCGCATTCTTTTTGTGGCCATTAGAGTGGCCAAGATTGCGCAGACTACCGATGCTGGAAAATGGTCACATGTCCGATCTGAGCACACCCCTGCTGATCTGGCAAGTCGGGGAGTGCTGCCGCAAAAGCTTATCAACAACAGCTCCAACTGTCCGAAGATAAATGGCCAACTGCGTCTGTTCCTATCCCAGAAACTTCCGTAGAGCAGCGCACTGTTAAATGCAACTTAGCGAAGCTGCCCCATATTCCCGATTTCATTAGCAGATTTTCCGACTTCCACAGGGCTCTTCGCGTTACTGCCTATGTGCTCCGTTTCATTAACGGATGCAAAGATCCGTCCACTCCTCGTCCACATGCAGCTCAAGAGCAAATCATTATACTCACCCAGCGTAGAGACTACGCAAATGAATATGGCTGTCTGCTCACAAAGCAGCAAGTCGCGTCACCGCGTCAAGTCATATTAGGAACTTGAATCCTTTCATCGACAGCAAGGGAGTACTGAGGGCATGTGGACGCTTACGAGCTTCAGAGTCTTTGATTTATGATGAAGGTCATCCGATCATTATTCCTTATGCATCCACTTTTGCCAAGTTACTGGTCCGATTCACCCATCGCATATCCTTGCATGGAGGTAACCAATTAATAATGCGTCTTATCCGTTCAAAGTTCTGGATTCCCAAGCTCAAGGTCCTAGTCAAGTCCATAATTAGCTCCTGCAAAGTATGTGTGATATACCGCAAGAGATTACAGTCCCAAATGATGGGAGATTTGCCGACGGAAAGAGCGTCTTTCTCGAGGCTGAAAAAATCCTATCGCGAGATTTCCTTGTTGCAATAAAGACGGGAGTACTTTCCAAATATAGTCATCAGAGCTTGTCTTGGCATTTCAACCCACCGGGCGCTCCACACAAGGGAGGCCTTTGGGAAGCAGGTGTGAAAAGTTTCAAGGCTCTTTTTTACAAGTCCACGTCCACAGTGAAATATACTTTTGAGGAATTTTCAACCCTTCTGGCAAAAATCGAAGCCTGTCTCAATTCGAGGCCGATTTATCCGCTATCGGAAGACTGCACTGACCTGTTGGCCTTAACTCCAGGTCACTTCCTAATAGGCGGACCCCTTATTTCTGTATTCTAACCAGAAATCCATGAACGGGCTACTTCTATTCTGAGTCGCTGGCAACGCGTTAAAGCTCTCCATCAATAATTCTGCGTCCGATGGAAGGATGAGTACCTGAAGGAGTTGCACAAGCGATCTAAGTGGCAGTCACCAGCACGTAATTTAGAAATCGGTGACATGGTCATCGTTAAGGAGGACAACATTCCTGTGAACGAATGGCGCCTCGATCGCATTCTTCTCACATGTCCCGGTGGCGACGACAATGTCCGTGTGGTAGATGTGCTCACAGTCCGCGGCATCATCAGAAGACCCGTCGCAAAGCTGATTTTCCTTCCTATGGAGGACAGTATTCCTGATCCGTCCTCACTCGAAGACTCGACGAAAAGTTGATTTTAACTCTCCTTGGTTTTATGTCCAAAAGAACAACCTTCCTGTGCTGTCCAATTAACATCCGTGTTTCATGTCTAGTTTTTACATCCAGACTAAACATTTTTATTTCTATTACTTGTAGTTTCCGAACATTGGCTGAAAATGCCAGCACGCACAACCACACAGCGTCTCCCAGAAAACGGGACAAACTCTTTCCGGTGCCGAGTTTGTCGAGGAGTGCATGCATTAAGGAAGTGTCAACGTTTTTTGCGGCTACCGGCTGTGAAGCGTCTTCGGGCAGTGCTGATGAATAAATACTGTCACAACTGCCTGGCCCACCAACATTCGGGGCGCTCCTGCCGCAGCGGTGGCAGATGCAAGGTCTGCCACAAGGACCATCACACCCTGCTGCACTTCAAGGAGGCACGCGATGCCCAAATTTCTCGGCCGAGGAGGCAGCAAGAGCGAGAAGTTTCACCCTCGAGGTCTCGTTCTCCCGAATCAAGCTCGTTCAACAGCGTCATTTCGACCTCGTTCACAAGGAAGGCCACCTATCCACACTTCGTTGACGACCCTGCTACAGCACAAAGCTGTTAGCATTCTGCCGACGGCAATGATAAAGCTAAACAACGGGGTCAATGATTTTGATCTAACCGCACTGATCGATCCGTGCAGTCCCACCAGCCGCATCAGCGCATCTTTGGCAAAGGCTTTCTTGCTATCCGTCACCCGCGTTGGTGCGGAGGGTGTCTGTACTGCGATCCTCCGATCAAGGACGACTGACCTCAATCGGGAAGTCCTTCTGCAGGTTGACTCCCAACTCGGCTTCCGCACCCCGCTAAAGACCATAGAGCGTGATCTACAAGATCATTTCAAGAGTGTCACCCTTGCCGACGAGAGGTGGTTTTGCTCCGGCACGGTCTTCCTGTTGCTTGGGGCTGACGTGTATCCTCACATAATTCTCCCGGGTGTCCTACCCAGCACAAACTGCATTCCTATGGCCCAAAACTCCGTTTTTGGCTGGATCCTGTCCGGCACATGTGGCCAGTGAGCCAATTTGCAACACATTGCAAGGGGGGGAGGATGTTGATGCCAGAAAGCATAACAGGCCCCTCTAGTTAACATACTCTACATTACATTTATGTGTTACGTTATATGAGGAGTTTTTCTATTTACATTTACATTGCAACTACATAGACTACACAGAACACATATACAAATGTTAGTTTCTGTACTTAATTTACGTATGGTAACTCCTACTGGCTTACTCACTTACATTTTATACAAAGTAACGCACAAGAAGTGCGTTCCTACATTGGTGAATAAAACCTACAATTCTACTTTAAACTAAAAATGCCTGCTCTTTTCTTTGACGCCTCCACTCCAAACACACTTTTTTGTAAAACTTTATGACAGAGTGACCAAAAATTGGACTTGTAAAGTTGCCAGTCCTAAGGGTCGACAGGTTTCAAAATTGCATATCTTTGTCAAATCTAACACAATTTTCGTGCGCAATGTCATCTAAGCCATGCTTTGATCTATTAATTGATTCTAAATATAAGAAAAATTGTTGTTCAAAAATCGATTATGTCGCATTTGTTGGCATTTCAGATAAGGGTCCTTCTTTTACACTCTCTTCAAGAACAAATTTTTTAAATAGAAAATCTTGATTTTTTATTTTTATAATTAAGTCCTGGTGCCCATATAAGTATAAGAAAGTACCTTAAAATTGACTCTGAGGTGTTTCACTTTCTTGCAGAACATCATGACAGAGTGACCAAAAATTTGATTTGTAAAGTTGCCACTCCCAAGGGTCGACAGATTTTAAACTTGCATATCTTTGTCAAATCTAACCCAATTTTCGTGCGGAATGTCATTTTAGCCATGATTTGATCTATTAATTGATTCTGCAAATTAAAATAGTTGTTTCCCAAAAATTAATTTTGTAGCATTTGTTGGAATTTAAGATAAGGGTCCACTCTCTAAAAAAAAAAATTTTGAAAATTTAATATCTTAATTTTTCTTTGTTAATCAATTCGTGGTGCCCATAAAAGTATAAGAAAGTACTTTAAAGTTGATTCACTTCACTTTCTTGTAAAATTTCATGACAGAGCGACCAAAAATTTAACTTGTAATGTTGATAGTCCCAAGGGTCGACAGATTTCAAACTTGCATAGCTTTGTCAAATCTAACCCAATTTTCGTGCGGAATGTCATTTTAGCCACGATTTGATCTATAAATTGATTTTGATTTTACATTTTTAATCAAGTAGTGGTGCCCATATAAGTATAAGAAAATACTTTTAAGTTGATTCCGAGCTGTTTCACTTTTTTGTAAAACTTTATGACAGAGTGACCAAAACTTGGACTTGTAAAGTTGCCAGTCCAAAGGGTCGACAGATTTCAAACTTGCATAGCATTGTCAAATTTAACCCGAATTTCGTGTGGAATGTCATTTTAGGCGTGATTTGATCTATAAATTGATTCTACATATAAAAAAAATTTTTGTTCAAAAATCGATTTTGTCGCATTTGTTGGAATTTTAGCTAAGGGTCCTTCGTTTACACTCTCTTAAAGAAAAAAATTTTGAGAATTTAATATTTTGATTTTTCATATTTAATCCAGTCCTGGTGCCCATATAAGTATAAGAAAATACTTTAAAGTTGATTCTGAGGTGTTTCATTTTCTTGCAAGACTTACCCTAGGCATACGATGGCAGGCTCATACTGATGAGTTCTTTTTCATGCCCTCTGAGGTCAACCTTAAGGACTCATACACAAAGCGTAAAGTCCTTTCACAGATTTCCAAATTAGTCGACCCAGCCAGGTGGCTGGCGCCTTTCGTCATACGGGCCAAGATTTTCGTGCAGGAGATCTGGCTTATGGAATTGGAGTGGGATCAACCTTTGCCTGCTGATCTCGAGAGCAAGTGGCAGGAATACCTTAGAAGCTATCCTGCTTCCGCATTCCGAGGTGGCTACAATTCCAACCCCAGGTAAAACTGCAGTATCACGGTTTCTGTGATGCATCGGAACGTGCGTACGGGGCAGCCATTTATGTCCGCATCGAAATCTCTCAAAAGGTAACCACTCAGTTGCTAACAGCCAAGACTAGGGTGGCTCCGGTTAAATCCTTGTCAGTGCCACGCTTAGAGCTTTGTGGTGCTGTTCTTTTGGCTGAACTAACCTCAGTACTTCTCCACAACCTTCCCGCTGTGGTTTTCCAATCACTTTACTGGACAACTCTACGATTGTGCTGGCCTGGCTAAACAAGCCACCGTGCAAGTGGACAGCCTCTGTGGCCATTAGAGTGGCCAAGATTGCGCAGACTACCGATGCTGGAAAATGGTCACATGTCCGGTCTGAGCACACCCCTGCTGATCTGGCAAGTCGGGGAGTGCTGCCGCAAAAGCTTATCAACAACAGCTCCAACTGTCCGAAGATAAATGGCCAACTGCGTCTGTTCCTATCCCAGAAACTTCCGTAGAGCAGCGCACTGTTAAATGCAACTTAGCGAAGCTGCCCCATATTCCCGATTTCATTAGCAGATTTTCCGACTTCCACAGGGCTCTTCGCGTTACTGCCTATGTGCTCCGTTTCATTAACGGATGCAAAGATCCGTCCACTCCTCGTCCGGTGGATCTCAGCAATACGGAGTTACATGCAGCTCAAGAGCAAATCATTATACTCACCCAGCGTAGAGACTACGCAGAAGTGACGAATATGGCTGTCTGCTCACAAAGCAGCAGGTTCCGCGTCAAGTCATATTAGGAACTTGAATCCTTTCATCGACAGCAAGGGAGTACTGAGGGCATGTGGACGCTTACGAGCTTCAGAGTCTTTGATTTATGATGAAGGTCATCCGATCATTATTCCTTATGCATCCACTTTTGCCAAGTTACTGGTCCGATTCACCCATCGCATATCCTTGCATGGAGGTAACCAATTAATAATGCGTCTTATCCGTTCAAAGTTCTGGATTCCCAAGCTCAAGGTCCTAGTCAAGTCCATAATTAGCTCCTGCAAAGTATGTGTGATATACCGCAAGAGATTACAGTCCCAAATGATGGGAGATTTGCCGACGGAAAGAGCGTCTTTCTCGAGGCTGAAAAAATCCTATCGCGAGATTTCCTTGTTGCAATAAAGACGGGAGTACTTTCCAAATATAGTCATCAGAGCTTGTCTTGGCATTTCAACCCACCGGGCGCTCCACACAAGGGAGGCCTTTGGGAAGCAGGTGTGAAAAGTTTCAAGGCTCTTTTTTACAAGTCCACGTCCACAGTGAAATATACTTTTGAGGAATTTTCAACCCTTCTGGCAAAAATCGAAGCCTGTCTCAATTCGAGGCCGATTTATCCGCTATCGGAAGACTGCACTGACCTGTTGGCCTTAACTCCAGGTCACTTCCTAATAGGCGGACCCCTTATTTCTGTATTCTAACCAGAAATCCATGAACGGGCTACTTCTATTCTGAGTCGCTGGCAACGCGTTAAAGCTCTCCATCAATAATTCTGCGTCCGATGGAAGGATGAGTACCTGAAGGAGTTGCACAAGCGATCTAAGTGGCAGTCACCAGCACGTAATTTAGAAATCGGTGACATGGTCATCGTTAAGGAGGACAACATTCCTGTGAACGAATGGCGCCTCGATCGCATTCTTCTCACATGTCCCGGTGGCGACGACAATGTCCGTGTGGTAGATGTGCTCACAGTCCGCGGCATCATCAGAAGACCCGTCGCAAAGCTGATTTTCCTTCCTATGGAGGACAGTATTCCTGATCCGTCCTCACTCGAAGACTCGACGAAAAGTTGATTTTAACTCTCCTTGGTTTTATGTCCAAAAGAACATCCTTCCTGTGCTGTCCAATTAACATCCGTGTTTCATGTCTAGTTTTTACATCCAGACTAAACATTATTATTTCTATTACTTGTAGTTTCCGAACATTGCCTGAAAATGCCAGCACGCACAACCACACAGCGTCTCCCAGAAAACGGGACAAACTCTTTCCGGTGCCGAGTTTGTCGAGGAGTGCATGCAATAAGGAAGTGTCAACGTTTTTTGCGGCTACCGGCTGTGAAGCGTCTTCGGGCAGTGCTGATGAATAAATACTGTCCCAACTGCCTGGCCCACCAACATTCGGGGCGCTCCTGCCGCAGCGGTGGCAGATGCAAGGTCTGCCACAAGGACCATCACACCCTGCCGCACTTCAAGGAGGCACGCGATGCCCAAATTTCTCGGCCGAGGAGGCAGCAAGAGCGAGAAGTTTCACCCTCGAGGTCTAGTTCTCCCGAATCAAGCTCGTTCAACAGCGTCATTTCGACCTCGTTCACAAGGAAGGCCACATATCCACACTTCGTTGACGACCCTGCTACAGCACAAAGCTGTTAGCATTCTGCCGACGGCAATGATAAAGCTAAACAACGGGGTCAAGGATTTTGATCTAACCGCACTGATCGATCCGTGCAGTCCCACCAGCCGCATCAGCGCATCTTTGGCAAAGGCTTTCTTGCTATCCGTCACCCGCGTTGGTGCGGAGGGTGTCTGTACTGCGATCCTCCGATCAAGGACGACTGACCTCAATCGGGAAGTCCTTCTGCAGGTTGACTCCCAACTCGGCTTCCGCACCCCGCTAAAGACCATAGAGCGTGATCTACAAGATCATTTCAAGAATGTCACCCTTGCCGACGAGAGGTGGTTTTGCTCCGGCACGGTCTTCCTGTTGCTTGGGGCTGACAAGTATCCTCACATAATTCTCCCGGGTGTCCTACCCAGCACAAACGGCCTTCCTATGGCCCAAAACTCCGTTTTTGGCTGGATCCTGTCCGGCACATGTGGCCAGTGAGCCAATTTGCAACACATTGCAAGGGGGGAGGATGTTGATGCCAGAAAGCATAACAGGCCCCTCTAGTTAACATACTCTACATTACATTTATGTGTTACGTTATATGAGGAGTTTTTCTATTTACATTTACATTGCAACTACATAGACTACACAGTACACATATGCAAATGTTAGTTTCTGTACTTAATTTACGTATGGTAACTCCTACTGGCTTACTCACTTACATTTTATACAAAGTAACGCACAAGAAGTGCGTTCCTACATTGGTGAATAAAACCTACAATTCTACTTTAAACTAAAAATGCCTGCTCTTTTCTTTGACGCCTCCACTCCAAACACACTTTTTTGTAAAACTTTATGACAGAGTGACCAAAAATTGGACTTGTAAAGTTGCCAGTACTAAGGGTCGACAGGTATCAAAATTGTAGTTCAAAAATCGATTATGTCGCATTTGTTGGCATTTCAGATAAGGGTCCTTCTTTTACACTCTCTTCAAGAAAAAATTTTTTAAATAGAAAATTTTTATTTTTTATTTTTATAATTAAGTCCTGGTGCCCATATAAGTATAAGAAAGTACCTTAAAATTGACTCTGAGGTGTTTCACTTTCTTGCAGAACATCATGACAGAGTGACCAAAAATTTGATTTGTAAAGATGCCACTCCCAAGGGTCGACAGATTTTAGACTTGCATATCTTTGTTAAATCTAACCAAATTTTCGTACGGAATGTCATCTTAGCTAAGCTTTGATCTATAAATTGATTCTACATTTAAAAATAGTTGTTGTTCAAAAATCGATTTTGTCGCATTTGTTGGCATTTTAGATATGGGTGCTTCTTTTACACTTTCTTAAAGAAAAAGATTTTGAGAATTTAATATTTTGATTTTACATTTTTAATCAAGTAGTGGTGCCCATATAAGTACAAGAAAATACTTTAAAGTTGATTCCGAGCTGTTTCACTTTTTTGTAAAACTTTATGACAGAGTGACCAAAAATTGGACTTGTAAAGTTGCCAGTCCAAAGGGTCGACAGATTTCAAACTTGCATAGCATTGTCAAATTTAATCCGAATTTCGTGTGGAATGTCATTTTAGCCGTGATTTGATCTATAAATTGATTGATTGATTGATAGAAAGTACTTTTAAATTGACTCTGAGGTGTTTCACTTTCTTGCAAAACATCATGACAGAGTGACCAAAATTTTGATTTGTAAAGTTGCCACTCCCAAGGGTCGACAGATTTCAAACTTGCATAGCTTTGTCAAAACTAACCCAATTTTCGTGCGGAATGTCATTTTAGCCATGATTTGATCTATTAATTGATTCTGCAAATTAAAATAGTTGTTTCCCAAAAATTAATTTTGTAGCATTTGATGAAATTTAAGATAAGGGTCCACTCTCAAAAAAAAAAATTTTGAAAATTTAATATCTTAATTTTTCTTTGTTAAGCAGTATTTACACTCGCCTCAAAACGCCGTTGAAATGAAAAACTCCATATAAAAAAAAAGCGAAAATTTTTTCCCCGTTTTTCATTTCAAAGTTGGTTCACACTTCTCGTTACGTTTCATAACGTAAGGCCCAGCCGTTCTGTTAAATTCAAAATGGCACTGTTAGACTTAACATAGCACAGCTTACGGACCATTTCTTTTTGACGTAATGAAATAAGCCTCCACCCCTTATTTCATCAGAGAATGATGAAATTATGACCTTTTGAATAGTAAAATTTGGGGAAAATGTGGTGTGAGGGAATTAACGACGTTTAATTGGAGGTCATTGCTTAAATACCGCAGATTTTCAACGGTCATAAGTAACAAGTTAATTAGACTTTATTTATTTAATTAAAATGATATGCCTAACAAAATAAATCTATATATATAAAACTCTTTGTCCTGACTTAGTCATCACGCTGTAGGCCAAACGGTTCAAGATATTGAGATGAAATTTTTACACAACATAGCTGAGACATAATTATCGTGCAATAAGACGGGATTTTTTGATATCCCCACTGGAAGGGGCTAAAATGGGGATCAAAGGTCAAAATTGCTTAGTATGAAATTTTTTTGTTTTTTGAGCTATCTTAACCAAACTCACAGATTATGTATTTCTTACTCACTGCTACATTCTGAGAAAATTTGGTCAAGATCGGACTACTATATCATATAGCTGCCATAGGAACAACCAGATGCAAATTAAAACTTTGTATGAAGATCTTTGTTATTTTTTGAGATATCTCAACCAAACTCACAGATTATAGATTTCGTACTCACTGCTACAAGTTGAGAAAATTTGGTCAAGATCGGACCACTATATCATATAGCTGCCATAGGAACAACCAGATGCAAATTAAAACTTTGTATGAAGATCTTTTTTATTTTTTGAGATATCTCAACCAAACTCACAGATTATGGATTTCGTACTCATTGTAACATTCTGTAAAAATTTGGTCAAGATCGGATCACTATATCGTATAGCTGCCATAGGAACAGTGGCTTTTAATGCTATTAATAAACAATTAAAAGAAGATGGACTGGGGGATGGGTTGGTGGAGGGGGGGGGTGTTACGATTCATTAGTGTTGCGACTTTCAAAATCAATTTTCAGTATATGTATTTGTATTTTCAGTAAATGTAAATTCTCTATATTATATAAAGTACTACTTATTACTATTATCTTAAGTCCAACTACAGGGAAAAATTGAATTTACAATTCCCGCTATCTAATTAGAAATGACATAAGGTCTGGCTATAGCTGTGAGAAATGTTTCCTATTTTCACTTCACATTTTTCCCCGAAATTTCAGCGAGCGTAGCGAGCCGAGGGTTGGCGAGCGAAGCGAGCAGAGGCAAACCCTAGTATGTTATATAATTATAATGTATCATCAGGCCAGAAAGCGACTATATTATTATTTTATTTAAAAGTGGCAGCAATAAATTAGTTTTGCTTATGAGCAGCAACAACAGCTGATTTATATAAAGCGGCCACAATAACAGCGTAGATAACATGTAAATCGATATCGAACACGTATATCGATAACAAAATACCAATATTCTGTTAGCGAAGTGAAAAAAACAGATTTTTGACGATTTCTTTTTGATCTGAGTGTAAATACTGCTTTAATCAATTCGTGGTGCCCATAAAAGTATAAGAAAGTACTTTAAAGTTGATTCTGAAGTGTTGCACTTTCTTGTAAAATTTCATGACAGAGCGACCAAAAATTTGACTTGTAATGTTGATAGTCCCAAGGGTCGACAGATTTTAAACCAGATTCTAACCCAATCTTCGTGCGGAATGTCATTTTAGCCACGATTTGATCTATAAATTGATTCGACAAATTAAAATTGTTGTTTCTCAAAAATCTATTATGTCGCATTTGTTGGCATTTTAGGTAAGGGTTCTTCTTTTACACTTTCTAAAAGAAAAAGATTTTGAGAATTTAATATTTTGATTTTTCATTTTAAATCAAGTCGTGGTGCCCATATAAGTATAAAAAAATACTTTAAGGTTTAATCCGAGGTGTTTGACACTTTTGTAAAACTTCATGACAGAGTGCCCAAAAATTGGACTTGTAAAGTTGCCAGTCCCAGAGGTCGACAGATTGCAAATCTAACCCGATTTTCGTGTGGAATATCATTTTAGTCATGATTTGATCTATAAATTGATTCTACAATTTAGAATAGTTGTTTTTTCACTTTCTTGCAAAACATCATGACAGAGTGACCAAAAATTTGATTTGTTAAGTTGCCACTCCCAAGGGTCGACAGATTTCAAACTTGCATAACTTTGTCAAATCTAACCCGATTTTTGTGTGGAATGTCATTTTAGCCATGATTTGATCTATAAATTGATTCTACATTCTAAAAAAAATGTTGTTCAGAAATCGATTTTGTCGGATTTGTTGGCATTTTAGATAAGGGTTCTTCTTTTACACTTTCTAAAAGAAAAAGATTTTGAGAATTTAATGATAGCATTTTAGATAATATCTATAAATTGATTCTACATTTAAAATAAAAATGTTGTTCAAAAATCGATTTTGTCGCATTTGTTGGAAACACCTTCTTTTACACTCTCTTAAAGAAAAAATTTTGAAAATTTCAAATTTTGATTTTCATTTTTAGTCAAGTCCTGGTGCCCATATAAGTATAAGAAAGTACTTTAAAGTTAATTCTGAGGTGTTTCACTTTCTTGCAAAACATCATGACAGAGTGACCAAAAATTTGACTTGTAAAGTTGCCAGTCCCAAGGGTCGACAGATTTCAAACTTGCGTAACTTTGTCAAATTTAACCCGATTTTCGTGAAGAATGTCATTTTAGCCATGATTTGATTTATAAATTGATTCTACAACTTAAAATAGTTGTTTTTCAAAAATCGGTTTTTTCGCATTTGTTGGCATTTTAGATAAGGGTGCTTCTTTTACACTCTCTTAAAGAAAAATACAGTAAGCTACAGTGGAGCAAGCTCGACAGTAGGAGACCCAGTACTTTTTGAGTGCAAAGCGTTCACTATTGATTGTTCTTCAATAATGCGTACCAAACAATAGATGGCGCCACTACGAAGTTAATAAACACAGAGGTCGCTAGCGTCTCTTCTTCTTCCTTTGCCTGTAACATTGTTAGTTGAATAACTTCCGTGTTTATCATCCGATTGGAATGAAATTTTCTGGACTGGTTTGGATCATAGTGTATATTATATGTACCAACAATCAAGGCGCTAACATTAAAGGGGCTTCTTTAATTCGACTTCGAAATTTTGTATTTCAATTTCCGGGGGCGGAAGGAGGCGTGGCAAAAATCTAAAGCAAACTTGATCAATGGTAGATGTGGATGATCCTACATACCAAATTTGGTGTCTCTAGCTCTTATAGTCTCTGAGATCCAGGTGTTCATATTTTCGAAATTTTGAACAGCCGTATACTATCCGTTTATTATCCGATCCGGATAACACTTTCAGGACAGGATTGGACTGTAGAGTTTATCATGTATGCCAAAAAACATATCGCTAGCGTTAAAGGAGCTTTCGTTATTCGACTTTGAAATTTTGTTTCAAATTTACAGGGGCGGAGGGGGGCGTGGCAAAAATCTAAAACAAACTCGTTTAATGCAAGCTACAGATGAACGTACATGCCAAATTTGGTGGCTCTAGCTCTTATAGTCTCTGAGATCTAGGCGACACAAAAAGGGACAGACGGACAGACAGACAGACGGACAGACAGACGGACATGGCTATATCGACTCGGCTGTTGATGCTGATCAAGAATATATATACTTTATGGGGTCTGCCACGCCTCCTTCTGCCTGTTACGCACATTTTTTTTTCACAAACATAATAGACCCATTTGTACTTTTTAAAGTACTGGGTCTAATAATTTGTAAAATATAAAATTTAGATTTATCATTTTTTATCAAGTCCTGGTGCCCATATAAGTATAAGAAAATACTTTAAAGCTGATTCTGAGGTGTTTTACTTTTTGTAAAACTTCATGACAGAGTGACCAAAAATTTGACTTGTAAAGTTGCCAGTACCAAAGGTCGACAAATTGCAAAATTGCATAACTTTGTCAAATCTAACCCAATTTTCGTGTGGAATGTCATTTTAGCCATGATTTGATCTATAATTTGATTCTACATTTAAAAAAAACTTTTGTTCAAAAATTGATTTTGTCGCATTTGTTGGAATCTTAGATAAGAGTCCTTCGTTTACTCTCTCATAAATAAAAAATTTGGACAATTTAAATATCTTAATTTTTCTATTTTAACCAAGTCCTGGTGCCCATATAAGTATAGAAAGTACTTAAAGTTTATTCTAAGGTGTTTCACTTTCTTGCAAAACATCATGACAGAGTGACCAAAAATTTGACTTGTAAAGTTGCCAGTCCCAAGGGTCGACAGATTTCAAACTTGCGTAACTTTGTCAAATCTAACCCGATTTTCGTGAAGAATGTCATTTTAGCCATGATTTAATCTATTAATTGATTCTACAACTTAAAATAGTTGTTTTTCAAAAATTTATTTTGTCGCATTTGTTGGCATTTTAGATAAGGGTGCTTCTTTTACACTCTCTCAAAGAAAAAATTTGTAAAATATAAAATTTAGATTTTGAATCAAGTCCTGGTGCCCATATAAGTATAAGCAAATACTTTAAAGTTGATTCTGAGGTGTTTATCTTTTTTGTAAAACTTCATGACAGAGTGACAAAAAATTTGACTTGTAAAGTTGCCAGTACCAAAGGTCGACAGATTGCAAACTTGCATAACTTTGTCAAATCTAACCCAATTTTCGTGCGGAATGTCATTTTAGCCATGATTTGATCTATTAATTGATTCTACAACTAAAAATAGTTTTTTCTCAAAAATCGATTTTGTCGCATTTGTTGAATCTTAGATAAGGTCCTTCTCTTACACTCTCATAAAGAAAACATTTTGAAAATTTAAAATATTGATTTTTTATTTTAATCCAGTCCTGTTGCCCATATAAGTATACGAAAGTACTTAAAGTTGATTCTGAGGCGTTTCACTTTCTTGTTAAACTTCATGACAGAGTGACCAAAAATTTGACTTGTATAGTTGCCAGTCCCAAGGGTCGACAGATTTCAAACGTGCATAACTTTGTCAAATCTAACCCGATTTTCGTGTAGAATGTCATTTTAGCCATGATTTGATCTATAAATTGATTCTACAACTTAAAATAGTTGTTTTTCAAAAATCGATTTTGTCGCATTTGTTGGCATTTTAGATAAGGGTGCTTCTTTTACACTCTCTTAAGAAAATTTTTTAAAAATTAAACATTTTGATTTTTCATTTTTAGTCAAGTTCTGGTGCTCATATAAGTATAAGAATGTCATTTAAGCCATGATTTGATCTATTAATTGATTCTACAACTTAAAATAGTTTTTTCTCAAAAAATCGATTTTGTCGCATTTGTTGGAGTTTTAGATAAGGGTCCTTCTCATACACTCACTTAAAGAAAACATTTTGAAAATTTAAAATATTGATTTTTTATTTTAATCCAGTCCTGTTGCCCATATAAGTATACGAAAGTACTTTAAAGTTGATTCTGAGGCGTTTCACTTTCTTGTTAAACTTCATGACAGAGTGACCAAAAATTTGACTTGTATAGTTGCCAGTCCCAAGGGTCGACAGATTTCAAACGTGCATAACTTTGTCAAATTTAACCTGATTACCTGCTTTTTGTTGTTGTAACTTTCGCAATGAGGAGACTTACTAAGGCATCTTGGGTTGTTTGTGACTGCGTCGTAGGATTGTTGAGCCTCACGGGTTGTGTTTGCTGTGTTTTAAGGTGTCCACGTGTTGGGCTGAGTTTGCTGTACTGAATTCACGATGGCAAGATTAGCAGTTGTATAAATACAGGTTGGTGCGAAATTAATTCCTGTAGTCTTTCAATTGTGACTTGTCCTTCTCTGAACGAAAACAACATTTAGTATGAAAAACTTTTTTGTTTCTCAAGATATCTCAACCAAATATACACATTGTGTGTTTGAATAAGTATTAAACAGGCTGACCAAATTTGGACTACTATATCATATAGCTGCCATAGGAACGATCGGTTAAAAATCAACATTTAACGAATTTTGCAAAAAATCTGTCGGCTTACACAGGACACTGCAAGGGTATCCAAACTTTGGCGCGCCAAAGTTAGCTTGCGCTATATTTTACACTCTCTTAAGAAAGATTTTTAAAAATTAAACATTTTAATTTTTCAATTTTAGTCAAGTTCTGGTGCTCATATAAGTATAAGAATGTCATTTAAGCCATGATTTGATCTATTAATTGATTCTACAACTTAAAATAGTTGTTGTTCAAAAATCGATTTTGTCGCATTTGTTAGCATTTTAGATTAGGGTCCTTCTCTTACACTTTCTAAAAGAAAAAATTTTTGAGAATTTAATATTTTGATTATTCATTTTTAATCAAGTCCTGGTGCTCATAGAAGTATAACAAAGTACTTTAAAGTTGATTCTGAGGTGTTTCACTATCTTGTTACACTTCATGACAGACTGACCAAAATTTGTACTTGTAAAGTTGAAAGTCCCAAGGGTCGACGGATTTAAACTTACATAACTTTGTCAAATCTAACCCAATTTTTCCCAATGTCATTTTAGCCATGATTTGATCTATAAATTGATTCTACAGATTTCAGAGTCGACAGATTTCAAACGTGCATAACTATGTCAAATCTAAACCAATTTTCGTGCGGAATATCATTTTAGCCATGATTTGGTCTATAAATTGATTCTACATTTAAAATATAAATTTTGTTCAAAAATCGATTTTGTCGCATTTGTTGGAATCTTAGATAAGAGTCCTTCGTTTACTCTCTCATAAATAAAAAATTTGGAAAATCTAATAACTTAATTTTTCTATTTTAACCAAGTCCTGCTGCCCATATAAGTATAAGAAAGTACTTTAAAGTTTATTCTAAGGTGTTTCACTTTCTTGGAAAACTTCTAGACAGAGTGACCAAAAATTTGACTTGTAAAGTTGCCAGTCCCAGAGGTCAACAGATTGCAAACTTGCATAACTTTGTCAAATCTAACCCGATTTTCGTGTGGAACGTCATTTTAGCAATGATTTGATCTATAATAGTTGTTTTTCAAAAATCGGTTTTGTCGCATTTGTTGCAACTTTAGATAAGGGTGCTTCTTTTACATTCTCTTAAAGAAAAAATTTGTAAAATATAAAATTTAGATTTTTAATCAAGTCCTGGTGCCCATATAAGTATAAGAAAATACTTTAAAGCTGATTCTGAGTTGTTTCACTTTATTGTTACACTTCATGACAGAGTGACCAAAATTTATACTTGTAAAGTTGAAGGTCCCAAGGGTCGACGGATTTAAACTTACATAACTTTGTCAAATCTAACCCAATTTTCTTGCGGAATGTCATTTTAGCCATGATTTGATCTATTAATTGATTCTACAACTTAAAATCGTTGTTTTAAAAAAATCGATATTGTCGCATTTGTTGGAATTTTATATAAGGGTGCTTTTTATACCCTTGCAGAGGGTATTATATTTTTGTCACGAAATGTGTAACGCATTGAAGGAAGCCTCACAGACCCCATAAAGTATATATATTCTTGATCAGGACGACGAGCTGAGTCGATATAGCCATGTCCGTCTGTCCGTCTGTCCGTCTGTTTCTATGCAAACTAGTCTCTCAGTTTTGAAGCTATCTTGATGAAACTTGGTACAGGTCCGTCTTTTTGCTGCACGCAGTACATATGTCGGAACCGGCCGGATCGGATAACTATATCATATAGCTGCCATAGGAACGATCGGTTCGAAAACAACTTTTAGTATGAAAAACCTTTTTGTTTCCCAAAATATCTCAACCAAATATACACATTGTGTGTTTGAATAAGTATTAAACAGGCTGACCAACTTTGGACTACTATATCATATAGCTGCCATAGGAACGATCGGTTAAAAATCAACATTTAACGAATTTTGCAAAAAATCTGTCGGCTTACACAGGACACTGCAAGGGTATCCAAACTTTTGCGCGCCAAAGTTAGCTTGCGCTATATTTTTTAATTGGTATTGCTACAAGGTATTTTGTTAAGTCGCAGATTAAGGTTACTGCGTATTCGTTTCCTTGTTCAGATTTGGGCAATGGACCGATCGTATCAACAACTACCCTGTCAAAATCCATTTGTGGTTTTCGGTTATAGTCAATGGAGTCTTTGTATGTTTCGTTGTTTTTGACTTTTGGCATTTGGGGCATTTTCTTATATATTTCGATATATCTCGTGTCATGTATTTCCCATAGTAATGCCTTTTTATTTTAGCTAACGTTCTAGCTATGCCTGTATGACCTTCTTGTATTGGGTCGTCATGGAATGTAACTAGTATTGCTTCTTTATCTTTTTATTATTTGATAATAGGGTCACCGGCTCTCTCTTAGAGATTGTAATATTTTGTTGCCCATTATTATAAAAGATTCTATTGATATAGTGTCAAAGATCTTTTCGCTCGGTGCCACTTTGAGTTGGCTGATATCAAGTATACCGGCTTCCTTTTCAAGCCTTTGGAAGAACTGACCTAAGTCGAGAATTCCATTGGTGTACATTAGGCCGGAGCGAAAAACCTTTTTTTTTTCCAATTTCTTGGGTGCGGAATCGTATGTTCGGGTTTTCTTTTTATATCACATTTTTCCCCAAATTTTTCAATTTTTGAGTGTTTTTTCAAAAAAGAACGTCGGTGCGCCACCTCAGGATGGGCTCCAAAAAATCTGATTTTTTGCATACATTATTATTTTATAACGGGTCAACGATTCCGCACCCAAGAAATTGGAAAATAAAAAAAAAGTGTTTTCGCACCGGCCTAGTGTACATATCGCTATCGTCAATTCTTGCCATAACTTTTTTTTCCATGTTTTAGTAAACATAGTGAATTCGTTATTCGCAAGGTCACTACTTTTCGTACCTCATAATTTACAATGACTTTGTATACGTTGGGCTTAGAAGCTTTATTTAGAGTTTGCTTATGCAAATCTACTTTTTTCTTTTTCTGCGCAGAAATTTTTCTGTTTACTTTGGTTTCTGGTAGTGACCTTCAGAATTATATTATTTGTTTGAATATTTTGTAAGTCCGTTATAGTAATTCTTGATAGCGCATCGGCTACATAATTATCTTTGCCCTTCGGGTACTCTACTGTAAAATTATATTCCTCTAATTCAAGTCTCATGCTTGTTAGTTTGGAACTGGGGTTTATCATTTAAAATAGATAGGTAAGTGCTCTGTGATCTGTTTTGACAGTAAAGTGTCGACCATAAATATATGGCCTGAAATATGTTATTGCCCAATGAATAGCTGACAGTTCTTGTTCTGTAGTGCTTTTGTTGCTTTCGCCTTTTGTAAAAGATCTTGATGCGTATGCAACTGGGAGCTGGAGTCCATTTTTGTTTTGTGTTAAGGCTGCTCCACATGCTTGTTTACTAGCATCTGTAATTATGCAAAATTCTTTGCTGAAGTCTGGATATTGTAAAAGAGTTGGGTTTATTAGTGCCGATTTTAAATGTTCGAAGGCATTTTGGCATTCAGGTGTCCATTCGAATTTTACATCTTTCTTGAATAATCTTGTTATGTGACGAGAATAGTTCGCAAAATTTTTTATAAACCGTCTGTAATAAATACAAAATGCGACAAATCTTCTAGCGCTGTCCGCATTATGTGGGACTGGATAATTTTGAATGACGTCGTATTTTTTGTCGTCGGGCAATATTCCTTTATCTGTGCATTTATGTCCAAGAAAAGTGACTTCATGCATAAAAAATGAACATTTTTCGGGATGTAAGTTTAGGTTATGTTGCCTACATTTCTCAAAAACATCAGTTAAGTTTTTGAGCATATGTTTTTCGGAACAACCAATGACTATTAAGTCATCCATATAATGAAATGCTTGCGAAGTTTTTAGTCCAGAGAAAGCTATAGTCATCATTCTCTGAAACGAATTTGACGCTATGAACCATTGTTTGTTGAAAAGGACGTTATATCTCGTGAACTTTTTTCGAGTTCAATTTGATGAAAACCTGACATTAAATCAAGGCATGAAAAATATTTTGCTCTACCTAGTTGATCTAAAATGTAATCAATTCTAGGGAGTGGAAACTTATCGGACAATAGTTTTTTATTAATCTGACGATAGTCAATTACTAATTGCCATTTTTTCTGTTCTGAATTTGTAAGTGACTTTTTTGGTACTAACAAAAGTGAGCTATTATAATGTGATACCGAAGGTTCGACTATTTTGTCATCAATGAGCTTTTGGACATGATCTTGAATTTCGTCTTTTTGACTATGAGGACTTCTATAATTCTTTATGTACGGTATGGTTCATCATCCTTCAATCTCAGTTTTTGTTTATAAAAGGTATTTGTTGTTATCGATTCGGTTTCTAGTCCGAATACATCGCTAAATTGGGTGCATAATGTCGTTAGTTGTGTATGAAATTGTGGCGGGAAATTTTTTGAAAGTTGGTTTAATACAGATTTTTCTCTGTTTCCAAAGTCTGTTTTAACTACATCGTAGTTTGAAAGTGGTTCATATTTTAAGTTGTTTATGCTGACTACCTGATCTGTATTTGTTGTATTTAGTAGTATTATGAATGCATTTTGGACTGTTGCTATGATATTTGCTATGTAAATGCCATGCTGAATTTCTTGGTTCGGAATCAATACACTGTCTTCTCCTGAGGCTATTTCAATCTTTCGGACAACTTGAGATATTGCTGGCAGAATTAGGGAGTTGTTGCCAGAACTGTATGTTATTGGAACATAAATCGAATATTTCAAATTATTTGGTCTAATTATAAGCCAGTCTTCAGATGGCTTGAAATCTAATTGACAGTTGTATTTTTTTATGAAGTCGATTCCTATTATTCCATCACAAGGTATAGCGAATTGTAAATTTACGATATGAAAATCATGAGGAATTATATACTTAGAAGTTTGTATTTCGATAGAAGTTAGTTCTTTAGATTTGGTAACTTCTTGACTTATTCCCTGTATATTGATTATATTATTAGTTTGAATGTTATGAAAAACCTCGGAATTTTCTTTTAATATAGATATATCCGCACCTGTGTCCATTAAAAAGACTAGTTCTTAGTAGCGAATGAGTTTTGGCTGAGATTGATGGTGTGAACCCTTGCGTTTTTTACTGACGAGTATCTGAGGGCTGATGGAAGTTTCCCGAAGAGGTCTGAGCTAATCTAACGTTGTTATGATTATTATTATTGTTAGAGTTATTGTTAGAGTTATAGCCTCCATATTGGTGGTTATTTCCTCTATACCTTCCTCTATTGTTTCCTCTGAAATTAGCATTGTTATTGTAATTCTGGCCGTTGTTGCGATTATAATTATTATTATTATAATAACCACGACCATTGGCTCTTCCGCGATTATTACCTCTGTTGTTGTAACTACCACGCTGGCCGTTGCCTCTTTGAGTGTATAATATTGCATTGGCATTGCCTGTCATGTCAGTACTACATTGTAAGTACTTAATGATGGCTTCGTTCATTGTTGTAAAGTTTCCTGCCTCCAAAATTGTTTTAAGTTTTCCATGTTCACAATTTTTGAACATTGTGCTAATGGCTTCTTTGGTACTGAATTTATCAGCATTCGTCAATATACGAAGCTTCCAAAAGCTTACGTAAATTATCAATTTCTGTTGTGAATTTTTCGGCAGTTTTTCCTTTTTGAATTGTTTTTGCCAATTTTGCCTTTACTACGTCAGATGTTTCACCAACTATAGTGTCTTGCAATTTTTTTTATAATTGAATCAATAGTTGTTTCGTTTCTTCCTTCTTGTATTGGGTCGTCATGGAATGTAACTAGTATTGCTTCTTTATCTTTTTATTATTTGATAATAGGGTCACCGGCTCTCTCTTAGAGATTGTAATATTTTGTTGCCCATTATTATAAAAGATTCTATTGATATAGTGTCAAAGATCTTTTCGCTCGGTGCCACTTTGAGTTGGCTGATATCAAGTATACCGGCTTTCTTTTCAAGCCTTTGGAAGAACTGACCTAAGTCGAGAATTCCATTGGTGTACATTAGGCCGGAGCGAAAAACCTTTTTTTTTTTTCCAATTTCTTGGGTGCGGAATCGTATGTTCGGGTTTTCTTTTTATATCACATTTTTCCCCAAATTTTTCAATTTTTGAGTGTTTTTTCAAAAAAGAACGTCGGTGCGCCACCTCAGGATGGGCTCCAAAAAATCTGATTTTTTGCATACATTATTATTTTATAGCGGGTCAACGATTCCGCACCCAAGAAATTGGAAAATAAAAAAAAAGTGTTTTCGCACCGGCCTAGTGTACATATCGCTATCGTCAATTCTTGCCATAACTTTTTTTTCCATGTTTTAGTAAACATAGTGAATTCGTTATTCGCAAGGTCACTACTTTTCGTACCTCATAATTTACAATGACTTTGTATACGTTGGGCTTAGAAGCTTTATTTAGAGTTTGCTTATGCAAATCTACTTTTTTCTTTTTCTGCGCAGAAATTTTTCTGTTTACTTTGGTTTCTGGTAGTGACCTTCAGAATTATATTATTTGTTTGAATATTTTGTAAGTCCGTTATAGTAATTCTTGATAGCGCATCGGCTACATAATTATCTTTGCCCTTCGGGTACTCTACTGTAAAATTATATTCCTCTAATTCAAGTCTCATGCTTGTTAGTTTGGAACTGGGGTTTATCATTTAAAATAGATAGGTAAGTGCTCTGTGATCTGTTTTGACAGTAAAGTGTCGACCATAAATATATGGCCTGAAATATGTTATTGCCCAATGAATAGCTGACAGTTCTTGTTCTGTAGTGCTTTTGTTGCTTTCGCCTTTTGTAAAAGATCTTGATGCGTATGCAACTGGGAGCTGGAGTCCATTTTTGTTTTGTGTTAAGGCTGCTCCACATGCTTGTTTACTAGCATCTGTAATCATGCAAAATTCTTTTCTGAAGTCTGGATATATTGTAAAAGAGTTGGGTTTATTAGTGCCGATTTTAAATGTTCGAAGGCATTTTGGCATTCAGGTGTCCATTCGAATTTTACATCTTTCTTGAATAATCTTGTTATGTGACGAGAATAGTTCGCAAAATTTTTTATAAACCGTCTGTAATAAATACAAAATGCGACAAATCTTCTAGCGCTGTCCGCATTATGTGGGACTGGATAATTTTGAATGACGTCGTATTTTTTGTCGTCGGGCAATATTCCTTTATCTGTGCATTTATGTCCAAGAAAAGTGACTTCATGCATAAAAAATGAACATTTTTCGGGATGTAAGTTTAGGTTATGTTGCCTACATTTCTTAAAAACATCAGTTAAGTTTTTGAGCATATGTTTTTCGGAACAACCAATGACTATTAAGTCATCCATATAATGAAATGCTTGCGAAGTTTTTAGTCCAGAGAAAGCTATAGTCATCATTCTCTGAAACGAATTTGACGCTATGAACCATTGTTTGTTGAAAAGGACGTTATATCTCGTGAACTTTTTTCGAGTTCAATTTGATGAAAACCTGACATTAAATCAAGGCATGAAAAATATTTTGCTCTACCTAGTTGATCTAAAATGTAATCAATTCTAGGGAGTGGAAACTTATCGGACAATAGTTTTTTATTAATCTGACGATAGTCAATTACTAATTGCCATTTTTTCTGTTCTGAATTTGTAAGTGACTTTTTTGGTACTAACAAAAGTGAGCTATTATAATGTGATACCGAAGGTTCGACTATTTTGTCATCAATGAGCTTTTGGACATGATCTTGAATTTCGTCTTTTTGACTATGAGTACTTCTATAATTCTTTATGTACGGTATGGTTCATCATCCTTCAATCTCAGTTTTTGTTTATAAAAGTTATTTGTTGTTATCGATTCGGTTTCTAGTCCGAATACATCGCTAAATTGGGTGCATAATGTCGTTAGTTGTGTATGAAATTGTGGCGGGAAATTTTTTGAAAGTTGGTTTAATACAGATTTTTCTCTGTTTCCAAAGTCTGTTTTAACTACATCGTAGTTTGAAAGTGGTTCATATTTTAAGTTGTTTATGCTGACTACCTGATCTGTATTTGTTGTATTTAGTAGTCTTATGAATGCATTTTGGACTGTTGCTATGGTATTTGCTATGTAAATGCCATGCTGAATTTCTTGGTTCGGAATCAATACACTGTCTTCTCCTGAGGCTATTTCAATCTTTCGGACAACTTGAGATATTGCTGGCAGAATTAGGGAGTTGTTGCCAGAACTGTATGTTATTGGAACATAAATCGAATATTTCAAATTATTTGGTCTAATTATAAGCCAGTCTTCAGATGGCTTGAAATCTAATTGACAGTTGTATATTTTTATGAAGTCGATTCCTATTATTCCATCACAAGGTATAGCGAATTGTAAATTTACGATATGAAAATCATGAGGAATTATATACTTAGAAGTTTGTATTTCGATAGAAGTTAGTTCTTTAGATTTGGTAACTTCTTGACTTATTCCCTGTATATTGATTATTAGTTTGAATGTTATGAAAAACCTCGGAATTTTCTTTTAATATAGATATATCCGCACCTGTGTCTATTAAAAAGACTAGTTCTTTTCCCGTTGCTACATTTATAAAAGTAGCGAATGAGTTTTGGCTGAGATTGATGGTGTGAACCCTTGCGTTTTTTACTGACGAGTATCTGAGGGCTGATGGAAGTTTCCCGAAGAGGTCTGAGCTAATCTAACGTTGTTATGATTATTATTATTGTTAGAGTTATTGTTAGAGTTATAGCCTCCATATTGGTGGTTATTTCCTCTATACCTTCCTCTATTGTTTCCTCTGAAATTAGCATTGTTATTGTAATTCTGGCCGTTGTTGCGATTATAATTATTATTATTATAATAACCACGACCATTGGCTCTTCCGCGATTATTACCTCTGTTGTTGTAACTACCACGCTGGCCGTTGCCTCTTTGAGTGTATAATATTGCATTGGCATTGCCTGTCATGTCAGTACTACATTGTAAGTACTTAATGATGGCTTCTTTCATTGTTGTAAAGTTTCCTGCCTCCAAAATTGTTTTAAGTTTTCCATGTTCACAATTTTTGAACATTGTGCTAATGGCTTCTTTGGTACTGAATTTATCAGCATTCGTCAATATACGAAGCTTCCAAAAGCTTACGTAAATTATCAATTTCTGTTGTGAATTTTTCGGCAGTTTTTCCTTTTTGAATTGTTTTTGCCAATTTTGCCTTTACTACGTCAGATGTTTCACCAACTATAGTGTCTTGCAATTTTTTTATAATTGAATCAATAGTTGTTTCGTTTTGTACTTTGTACAGCGTAGCTCCTATTATTTTTGATTTTATAACCTCAACCGCTATTTCTTTAAATGTGCCCTTTGTTAAGTTTACTAACTTCAAGGCCGTTACAAATCTTGGAAGATATATCTTTTGTCCATTGAATTTTGGAATGGCATTTGAAATGTCTTTTATGTATGCCCTTTGGGCAACTGGGTCTGCCATTGTGTTTTCATTTGTGTCTATTACACTTATATCTGACTCTATTTCTTCTTCTTCTTCATATTCTTCTTCTACTTCTTCTTATATATTTATTAGTTTGAATGTTATGAAAAACCTCGGAATTTTCTTTTAATATAGATATATCCGCACCTGTGTCTATTAAAAAGACTAGTTCTTTTCCCGTTGCTACATTTATAAAAGTAGCGAATGAGTTT
The DNA here is from genome assembly GCA_035043265.1 of Drosophila testacea. Taxonomy (NCBI): domain Eukaryota; kingdom Metazoa; phylum Arthropoda; class Insecta; order Diptera; family Drosophilidae; genus Drosophila; species Drosophila testacea. Next base: position 36,506 of record JAWNND010000604.1, read on the forward strand.
TGGCTGAGATTGATGGTGTGAACCCTTGCGTTTTTTACTGACGAGTATCTGAGGGCTGATGGAAGTTTCCCGAAGAGGTCTGAGCTAATCTAACGTTGTTATGATTATTATTATTGTTAGAGTTATTGTTAGAGTTATAGCCTCCATATTGGTGGTTATTTCCTCTATACCTTCCTCTATTGTTTCCTCTGAAATTAGCATTGTTATTGTAATTCTGGCCGTTGTTGTGATTATAATTATTATTATTATAATAACCACGACCATTGGCACTTCCGCGATTATTACCTCTGTTGTTGTAACTACCACGCTGGCCGTTGCCTCTTTGAGTGTATAATATTGCATTGGCATTGCCTGTCATGTCAGTACTACATTGTAAGTACTTAATGATGGCTTCTTTCATTGTTGTAAAGTTTCCTGCCTCCAAAATTGTTTTAAGTTTTCCATGTTCACAATTTTTGAACATTGTGCTAATGGCTTCTTTGGTACTGAATTTATCAGCATTCGTCAATATACGAAGCTTCCAAAAGCTTACGTAAATTATCAATTTCTGTTGTGAATTTTTCGGCAGTTTTTCCTTTTTGAATTGTTTTTGCCAATTTTGCCTTTACTACGTCAGATGTTTCACCAACTATAGTGTCTTGCAATTTTTTTATAATTGAATCAAT
>JAWNND010000607.1:0-33473 GCA_035043265.1 Drosophila testacea
GTTCTGCCACGCCTCCTTCTGCCTGTTAAACCGGTGCATTTGATGCAAAATATCAACGGACAACAAGCAACAGTTGACGAAGTTTATTCTTCTCAATTGGATCGTGTGGTCACAGTGAGCTGCCAAATTTATTTTGTCTATAACACTTTGCAACACTCAAAAAGTACTGGGTCTCCTACTGTCGAGCTTGCTCCACTGTAGCTTACTGCATTTTTATACCCTTGCAGAGCGTATTATAAATTTGTCACGAAGTTTGTAACGCATTGAAGGAGGCGTGTCAAACCCCATAAAGTATATATATTCTTGATCAGGACGACGAGCTGAGTCGATATAGCCATGTCCGTCTGTCTGTCCGTCTGTCCGTCGGTCCGTCTGTCTGTTTCTATGCAAACTAGTCTCTCAGTTTTGAAGCTATCTTAATGAAACTTGGTACAGGTCCGTCTTTTTACTGCACGCAGTACATATGTCGGATAACTATATCATATAGCTGCCATAGGAACGATCGGTTCGGAATCAACATTTAGTATGAAAAACTTTTTTGTTTCTCAATGTTTCTCTACCAAACTCACAGATTGTGTGCTTGATACAGTTTCATACATTCTTACCAAATTTGGTGAGAATCGGATTACTATATCATATAGCTGCCATAGGAACGATCGGTTCGGAATGAACATTTAGTATGAAAAACTTTTTTGTTTCTCAATGTTTCTCAACCAAACTCACAGATTGTGTGCTTGATACAGATTCATACATCCTTACCAAATTTGGTGCAAATCAGGTTACTATATCATATAGCTGCCATAGGAACGATCGGTTCGGAATCAACACTTGATATGAAAATATTTTTTGTTTCTCGAAATATCTCAACGAAAGTCACCAATTTTGACCAAATTTGGTGTAAATCTGACTAATATATCATATAGCTGCCATAGGAACGATCAGTTCGAAATCAGCATCTAACACTTTTTGAAAAATATCTTACGGCTTATACCGGGCACTGCAAGGGTATTCAAACTTTGGCGTGCCAAAGTTAGCTTGCGCTATATTTTAATTTACTGCTTGATGAGCATCAACTTAAAGAATAATTTTTTTTTGTGAATTAACTCGCCCTAGATTAGCAAAATCTTACACTGTGCGCTAACGCTAAAGGCGCTAACCGAGTTTGTGGCCGAGCATAACGAGATACGGGTAACTGGGCAGCAGCATTAGCGGTACATTCTCAATTTAGAATCGAAACAATAAACACCCCTCTTTATTTCAAGCTCTGTCAACAAAATCTATTCATTTTTTTTTCTCTTAGGTTTTGCTCTCAGCATTGTTTTTTAAGTAGTAGAGTGTACATAAGTTTCAACGAATTTGTGTTTGTTCCAACTCTCTCCCTCTCCATCTTTGTTATAACGGTGCATTAAATGTATATTATTGAATTGTCTGAATTTCTTTATTACTTTAAGGCCTCTTTTTATGTCTATAATGGATTATAATATCCGCTCTATATAGTTTTGATCACAATCAACAGCCCAGTCGAACCATTGAACGTAATAACTGACCCTTGGTGTTGCGTGTGCTGGATGCCATAACGGATTACATGTGCACTCTGTTCCTCATGGAATAAATTAAGAGCATTTATAAAAACAAACCATTTTTATTCATCACTATAATTTCGTTGTTAACCTCTTCCTTATCTTTCTCTTCCTGGTCCTTGACCTCTGGTTGTTACCTCTTAGTTTCAGGGGTTTTTGGGAGATTACCAAACTGTTTTAGGTCTAGTCAAGCCAGGCAGGTGGGGTGGCAGTCAATGCTAACGCAAGCAATCTGGTCAAGGCTCTTTTCATCGATACGCTGTTAATAAAGAAATTGTTTATTTATGAACACCAAGTGGAACTGCTTGATACTAACCTCGAGATGGTCACCAGAGTATGGTTCGGATAAGACATGGCCTTGACACGCGTTTTATGCGGGGTTACAAGAGTGAGCTGTGTGAAGACCAAAAATCTATTAGAGAACGAAAGAAAAATCAAATTGAGATACCTACGGTTTCATCATCGTTTGCATCCAGACAAATCCAAGCAACGCTGCCATTCTCTTAGCCTACCAGGCAGTTCACTTCATTTAGGGCTTTCTATTGAAATAATTAATTGAATCAATTAAATTAATAATTTTAAATAAATTTTTTTTAAGTACGAGAACCTTTTATCATTGAAATCATTGTCAGTGCCGAAAGGTTCTCAAAACATTTACAATTTCAACTTATTGCTTCTCATAAAAAGGTATTAGTTTTAATCAGGGAATGAAACCGAAACGAATTTCGGTTCCTGTTTCGGTACGTTTAGACCTTTCGGTTCCGGTTCTCGTATCGGTCTATACCAGTAAATAAATAAAAAGTTCTAGAATTTAAACGAGCCAAAAATGTACTGATATTTATTCATAATCAGGGGTGTTCCACAAAGCTCTAGATCTTTTGCCTACAATTGCTTTTGAAAACAACTGTTCTAAATGTTGGTGTTCCTGAAATGTCGGAGATTTTATTTTTATATCCTTGCGGGAGATTATATATTGTCAATCTGTAGAGATATATAGCTTTGTCACGAAGTTTGTCATTGAAGGAGGCGTGTCAGACCACCATAAAGTATATATATTCTTGATCAGGACGACGAGCTGGGTCGATATAGCCATGTTCGTCTGTCCGTCTGTCTGTCTGTTTCTATGCAAACTAGTCTCTCAGTTTTGAAGCTATCTTGATGAAACTTGGTACAGGTCCGTCTTTTGCTGCACGCAGTACATATGTAGGAACCAGCCGGATCGGATCACTAAATCATATAGCTGCCATAGGAACGATCGGTTCGAAATCAACATTTAGTATGAAAAACTTTTTTGTTTCTCAATATTTCTCAACCAAACTTGATACATATATCCTTACCAAATCTGGTTCAAATCGGACAACTATATCATAAAGATGCCATAGAAACGATCGGTTCGAAATTAGCATTTAGTATGAAACACTTTTTTGTTTCTCAATATATCTCAACCAAACTCACAGATTGTGTGTTTGATACAGTTTCATACAGTATTCGGTTAAAAATAGATCAAGCAAAAACCTCGAAATTCGCTTATGAAAAATCGATCAATCGATGCTTCAATGTTTTTTTACATCACTATTTTTAAGTTTGTCCTTTTTATATTTTGGATAGAGCTGAAAAAACATCGATGTATCGATGCATCGACGATGTTTTTTCCAGATCTAATTTTGGAACTTCTTTGTGGCTGACTGCCTTATAACTTTTGATAAACCCTTCTTTTCGTTTTTCTTCATAATTTTCACTGTTACTGTTGTTTTCTTCAACCATTTTTTGCTTAGCATTTTCTATATTCTCTTCAATTTTTGTCAATTCTACCTAATTGTTTTGAGCTTCGTTAGGGGTGCATTTATTTGTAGAGTGATATCTGGCATTGTAATTTCTCAGGGCTTTTTGCATTATCTGTTTTATTGTCATGTTTGATGTTGCAGTTTTAAGTGCTACCCTAAATTTTTCTGCCACCGAATTATGTAGCCTTTCAACTATTTGGCTTATTTTAATTTAACATATTCCTTCTTGCGTTAATAAATCCTTAAATCCGATTGAATAAAACTCATTATCAGCTATGATTTTATCTGGCCTTTCTTTTTTTGTGAAATTTTCTTCTAGTTGTTCTACTATGGTTATGTGATTTCTATCATATGATTGGAAAATTTGTCAATAGTTGTTAAGAAATGTGTATATTTCACTGCGTAAGTGTCTATATGGACAACTTGATTGTTATCTGATGGGGTTTCTGGTCTCTTGAACTAGTTCTTTTTAGGTTTCCTGTCATATGTATTTAATTTCTTTGCACTAGTCACATTGGTTAATAACCAATGCACCAATTCTAGTAGTTTTGGGCAGTATATTCTTGTTTTTAATTGATTGTAAGTTTCCTGAATACCTGAATGCATACTTTTTCTTACGTGGTAGAACGATATTTGTTTAACTGCTTCAGTCTCGTATTGGCAACCAGTGCAGCCAAAGCTGCTCACAATGACGTACCAGCGTTAGGAGAGCAAGATGGGACTGCAAGATTGTCAATCCAGTGGCAGATTGACGTTCGAGTGGTACCATTTCTCTCAAGATCAGTCCAGCAACAGCAGCACATAGGCGTTTCCTTGAAGTTTCCTGTAGCGAAACTGCAAAATCCCGTATCAAAATGTCCAATTGGCGCACCCGTGCCATTTCCAGCCTATGGCAGCCAGAGCAATAAAAGTTGCTCATAACCATGCATCGGCATCATGAGATGGGGAGCGTACTACTAGATTGGCAATCCAGTGGCCAATCGCCCATCGAGTAGTACCCAATCTCTCACTCTATGCAAGCGGTATGAAAAATCCAACGGGATTCCAACTGGATGCCGTCTACTTGCTACACGGCCATGTGTGGCAATAACAACATCAACAATCAACAGCAACTACTGAGGAGCAGTGGCAGTACCTCTTCATCCATTTAACGACGATTCCATGCGGCCCTGAAAAAGATTATGAAAATGCAATTAGTTTCATCGAAAAAATGAAAATAATTTATAAATGAAGCGAAACTCATCTGCTGCAGCTGCTGGTTCTCCTCGCTCATATGAGTCAGCAGCTAGGCGGTCTACAACAGTTGACTGCATTTGGCAGCACCGGCACAATCTGGAGATTTATCTGCAAAATAAATACAAAAGTCATTACATATTTGATTGAATATAAAAAAAATATGCAAGTATTTTGCAGGTATCCACGTAACCTGCTCTTGCCAGCAAATGAGCAGATCCAGCTTGACGCCAGGCGGCAATTACGTTGGGAAGGTGGCATCCACACCCACATTTTCCAACACAACACATTATCACACTTGTGTGATATCGCGGCTCCAAGCGTAACTGGCAGCAGAGGCGGCACTTTGAATACCAGCAACGTCAGCGATGAAGCAACTTCACGTGGGCTGCGACATGCATCATATGGTGATTGACTGCGGCGAGTGACCTTCTCCAGACAGTGGCAACAACTTGCCAATGTGACGTCATCCTGATCCACATTGGCAAATGCGGGACATAGTATCCTGGGACATAGTATTGTTCCTGCAAAAACAATAAGTCGAAAAACAAAAATAAAGTGCACTAAAGTACCCATGCAATCAGCTGACTATGGATGTGGTAAACGCAATAGAAACACTTTTTGGAGTTTTAGCGTGACCTCTCACGCTACCGAACAATCTCAGCTAGTGTAAATTCACTATAAGGCCTAGTACCCAGCACTGTGTGACAACTCCATATAAAAAAAGAGTAGCTAACAGCAAGCAAAATTTTCTGCTGTGGCTTTTAGCTGGTGCGATCCCCAGCAAACGAGCGTTTTTCAACACTGTTTTAAGCTACCATTACGCTGCCATTTAGCAGCTGATGAGAAAAATATATGTGGCGCTCCAATTTCAGCTGCTGGTCAGCTAAAAGTGATAAGTGAATTATCGAAATAGAAAAATGGAGGGAACAAAAAAAAAGATCGGCAGACTATGAACCACAGCTGAAAGTTATTATTAAACTTTTAATTTCTGTAAATCTTAATTTATGTAATTTATAAAATACATAAAATCCTCTTTTCGCCTTTCTTACCATTCAATACACAGATATTGATTGGCAACTCTGCTTTTAGCTGCCTACCAGCGAAAAACCAGACAATATTTTTTCGCTGCTGCACAACTTTGCTGGGTACCAGGCTTAAGCGTCGATCTTGAGAAGTAGAGCTTGCAAACCATCGATGGAACCATTTTTTCCACTATCGAAATATCGATGGCAATAGCCATAGAGGAACTAACATGAGTTGTTACATAGAGGAAGTAACATAAAGAGAGGAATTGACTGGCTAACAGAATAGGCTTGTGGCTATGGCGCGCCAATTGGGATTTAACAGTTCCATGTTAATGAAATGCTGTTAGTTTACATAGAGCAGATGCATGTTTTGCGTTTTTGTTTTTATTTTCGCTTTGCTTGGAGTGTACTTTTTGTAAGTGGCAGCGTCTGGCGTATGACGAGGAATGTGCCGTTGCCACATTTCATATTATGTTGTTGTTGTTCTAAGTAAGAATTATTTCTGTTTCAATAATCTGCATTAATGCCCTCAGCCTGCGTTTACCCTTCGCTGATCGCGTATTATGCGCGACCAAAATGAAATGACATAATATTAAGTAAATGCGTGCAATATTTAATTTTAGTAATTCTTAGCAATACTACTAATATATATTTAATTATTTATTTTATTTGATTTCCTAATGCTACAAGTACAATATATACCTTTAAATGATTGCAGTAGTCACTAAATTATATTTCACAATTTACTTATTTCTTGAAGTAAACGGCTATTTACAAATTTATGTATTTGCCTGTTACTCGACATTACCGACACCTGACTCGACTACAGATACCCTTTTTATAATATATTTATAATTTTTTAATAACATTTACTTAAGCAATATGATATACATATATTATGAATTCTTATTATATATCAATTTGTAACTATTTAAATAATTTTTTATTTCACGAATTTAGTGACTAATGCAATCGTTTATATGCAGCATTAGGAAATCAAATAAAAAAATAAACTTAAAAATTAAATCTAGTATTATTTTATACAATAATAATATTGTTTCAAATTAAGTTTATTAAATATTGCTCGCATTTACTTATCCCCCTGATAGGGGGGATTTCTGTAACTGCTTTGCATTTTATTTGCTTAAAATTTGCGTATTTTTAAGCAAAGCATAATTAGTTGCAGGAATGACCCGTTTTGCACACTGATTTGATTTTGGTTCAAAGCATCAAAAGCGAAATTCTTACAACGCTCTACAAAATCAGCAAATCAGCCATAAAAAAACATACAAAAAATGTGGTGTAATTTTTTTGTGGAGAACGGTTGCGAAGATAATCAAATCAAAAGCAAAAATAATCAGCCTCTGAGCTGATTTCGTTTAAGCAACTAGTGCTGTAAAATGTTCCACATTTGTTCTAAGCAACACTACACAATTTGTATGAGACAGCTGTGAACAGCTGATCGAAATTAACAAATTTTTAGAAATTATAAGCAAAGCAGTTGCAGGAATGGTCCTGCTATGTCATTTAATTTTGGTCGCGGATAATACGCGATCAGCGAAGGGTAAACGCAGGCTGAGGGCATTATTGCAGATTATTGAAACAGAAAAATTCTTACTTAGAACAACAACAACATAATGGCAACCATTCATCGTCATACTCCAGACGCTGCCACTTACAAAAAGTACACACCAAGCAAAGCACAAATAAAAACAAAAACGCAAAACATGCATCTGCTCTATATAAACTAACAGCATTTCATTAACATGGAACTGTTAAATCCCAATTGGCGCGCCATAGTCACAAGCCAATTCTGTTAGCCAGTCAATTCCTCTCTTTATGTTACTTCCTGTATGTAACAAATTATGTTATAGCAGCTTTCCACGAGTCGTCATTCGGCGTCATTCAGTAAAGTCATTCGGGGCCTTATGGGAATTTGCACTGGCCGAATTTGTCATTCGATTCGAATGACAAAATTGTACTGAATGACGCCGAATGACAGTGCTCGAAAGCGGAAATTACTTCCTCTATGGCTATTGCCATCGTATTTCGATAAGCATAGTATCTAGTAGAGCGAAATCCATTCTGCTTGTCAAAACTTCATATAAAAAAATGAATGAAGTCGAATTGTTTTGACTGTCGAAACTGAAAGTCAGTATCCAGTGAATTAAAATGATAGAGTTGCCAGAAAGTGAGGAAAATTTTGCAACATTGCTTGACAAACAGTTGTTCGATTCTTAAAGCCTGGGACTTTGCTTCGAATTTTCATAGTTCTGGTTATCAAAACAAATAAAAATTGGATGGAGCTCTGCGATGAAATTAAACATAATAACAAATAATAATAACATAACAATAACATAGTTACTGTATTTGTCGAACACCTAGAGACTATAAGAGCTAGAGACACCAAATTTGGTATGTAGGATCATCTATATCTACCATTGATCAAGTTTGTTTTAGATTTTTACCACGCCCTCCTCCGCCCCCGGAAATTGAAATGCAAAGTTTCGAAGTCGAATTAAAGAAGCCTCTTTAATGTTAGCGCCTTGATTGTTGGTACATATAACATACACTATGATCCAAACCAGTCCAGAAAATTTTGTTCCAATCGGATGGTAAACTCGGAAGTTATTCAACTAACAATGTTACAGGCAAAAGGAAGAAGAAGAGACGCTAGCGAACTCTGTGTTTATTAACTTCGTAGTGGCGCCATCTATTGTTTGGTACGCATTATTGAAGAACAATCAATAGTGAACGCTTTGCACTCAAAAAGTACTGGGTCTCCTACTGTCGAGCTTGCTCCACTGTAGCTTACTGTTTTTTGTAATACTGCAATTTTTCGGGGTATCGATGGCGTATCGACAGCAAACAGCTGGTTTTTTTCATCGAATATCGATAATCAATAGTAATATAGTTGATTCGCGGAAATATTAATTTTAAATAGAAACACAAAAGACAAAATTCAAAGTCTTAAAAGCATTTTTGAAAGTGCACTGCAATAAACAATTGCACTATACTGCCACACTGACATTTTGATAGCCAGGCTCGAAATATATGGTACATTCTGACTGGCAAACATTTCACTTTACTGGATACTATGCGCTAGAGTGGAGTATCGATAGGTTCATCGATAGTTTGCCAGCTCTACTTCTCAAGATAGACGCTCAAGCCTAGTACCCAGCACTGAAAAATCGTGTACGCTGACTGGCAACTCCATATAAAAAAAAGGGTAGCTAAAAGCAAGCAGAATTTTCTGCTGTCGCTTTCTTACCATTCAATACACTGATAATCTCTCACTTACGACAATTTTCAATGCATTTGTTTCCTCTTTTGAATTATCAAACAGCTGCAGCAACAGAGTTACCATTCAACTTCTGTGTATTTTATGTGTTGTATTGGAATCTCTGCTTTTAGCTGCCTACCAGCGAAAAGTTAGACAAGGGGTCACGCAAAAAATCCGAAAAGTGTTTCTATTGTGACCGATAAGTTGACCGATTCTATAAAAACAGCTCAGACACCGACATTATTGCATAGAGCAGTGCTGTGTAGTGTCCGTTTCAACTTCATCGCTTGGCGCAGATATTCAAACCATATTATTTTATTAGATTTTTTTTGTTTTGCCAATTTATATATATGGCAATCGAATTAAGTTGTTGTTGTTATTGTTATTGATATTTTTATCCTGTATGATACATTTGTAAATGACAAGGTGTGCCGATTGTAAACAGTTTTTACAACGAAGTGTTATAAAAATCGCGCGATTTTTTTTCAAAATAATTTTTACCTATGGCACACCTTGTCATCTACTTATGTCTCCTACAGGAGAAAAAATAACAATAACACCAACAACAAAAAACAAAAAAAACCGAAAATGTATAACTAAGAACTATAATTAAATAAAATGGTTTGAATATACGTGCCACGCGATGAAGTAGAAACGGACACTTTACAGCAGTGCTCTAGGCAATACAGTGCAGAGAGCAGCTGACACGCTGAGCAGTTTGTATGAAAATCGGCAACCTATCGGTCCCAATATCTCGAGAACCGAGCCGAAAATCAAAAAATTGTATTTAAGTTTTTCGTTTTATTTCGACGAGTTCTTCCGGAATCTATCATCAGATATTGATGCGAATCGCCCCAAGATTCGTAGAATCCCCCGCCTTTAACATTATTCTATTAGATTCTGTTAAATCACACTCGTGCACGCCATACTCCACTGCCTCTGTTATGTAACAGACGTCATTTCTCGTCTCTGCAACTAATAAAGTTATCGCCCATCGCTATATATATCGATTGTTAGAAGTCCGCCAATTAGCTGCGTCTTTGCTAAACAAAATATTTACTTACGAAATGCCGGTCGGAGTTTTTAAATATGTACGCGAAGTAAGCAGCGAAGATTCGGTATGTTATTGCCAAAGTTAAGCATCTGGCTCTGTTAACTTGTTCTATACATTGCAGGTGCATTTGGCTGGCAATCTATTGAAGCAGTATGCCGGTAAAAAATGGAAGACTCAAGCCATTGGTGAAAAGTCGGCTCATGTGATTTTGGAGTTTGAGGAGCCGCAACAAATCAATGGCATTGATATTGGCAATGAGCATTCAGCATTTGTTGGGGTATTAGTCAGCAAAACCGGTTGCCAGCCGGATGACTTTAAGCAAATACTCCTTTGCAGCTCATTTATGACGCCCTTTGAAAGCCAGAACTCCAGTAATGTGAATCGCGTACGTTGCTTTAGTGGAGATGAATTGTCATCCAGCACACTGCCGGATAAATGGAGGCTAGTGAAGATTGTGTGTATTCAACCGTTTAACCAAAATGTCCAGTATGGATTGTCATTTATCAAGGTTCATGTAACAGCAGCAGGAAAACTTAAACCTTTGGTCCCCGACAAATTCAAACTTGCTCCTCGTTTGCGTCAGTTTAAGCTACTCGAAGAGTCGCCCGATTCCGATCCAAACTGCAAGGCATCCTCTTCGCTTTTTCAACGTTGGAAGGCAAGTCGGAATAAACAGGCAGTTAGCACAGCAGCTGCCATACGAGATGCTGCCTCGCCAGCAGCACTACGAAGATTAAGTGACACCAGGTCAGCTCCCTTAAAAGTCCAAGTCTCACCTGTAACCTTGTCTGCTGCTAAGACAAAGACAAAACCCTTGGATCGCAATCGAGTTGCGCTTCTGATTGGCGACGATGATCCTGAGAATGCTGATGAGCTGGAGGCTTCTTCTGCTGATGCCAGGAAACAGCGACTTAGCAAACACGTTGAAGCGGACAAGAGTAGACGTCGCTCGGAACTGGAGAAGGAGGTGGAAAAGAAAAAGGGTAAAAACAAGCGACAATTCATTGATAATCCCAAGGAGAGTCCCAAGCCAGCTACAGTTGGACCTTTGGTCTCCAACAAATTCAAACTTGCTCCTCGTTTGCGTCAGTTTAAACAACGCGAAGAGTCGCCCGATTCCAATCCAGACTGCAAGGCATCCTCTTTGCTTTTTCAACGTTGGAAGGCAAGTCGCAATGAATCGGCAGTTAGCACAGCAGCTGCCATACGAGATGCTACCTCGCCAGCAGCACTACAAAGTTTAAGTGACCCCAGGTCAGCTCCCTTAAAAGTCCAAGTCTCACCTGTAACCTTGTCTGCTGCTAAGACAAAGACAAAACCCTTGGATCGCAATCGAGTTGCGCTTCTGATTGGCGACGATGATCCTGAGAATGCTGATGAGCTGGAGGCTTCTTCTGCTGATGCCAGGAAACAGCGACTTAGCAAACACGTTGAAGCGGACAAGAGTAGACGTCGCTCGGAACTGGAGAAGGAGCTGGAAAAGAAAAAGGGTAAAAACAAGCGACAATTCATTGATAATCCCAAGGAGAGTCCCAAACCAGCTTCAGTTGTTTCTAAGAAGAGTCCCACACCAGCTTCAGTTGTGCCCGACGAGAGTCCGATGCCAGTTTCAATGCGCCCACAGAAACGCCTGTGCTCGTCCATAGATGACGTCAGTTCGCCAGCCAAGAAACCAAAATCAAAAGCTGAGAAAACAATTCAATATGTGCCATTTAATCAGTTGCTACGTGGCGTAGTCCTGGTCATCAGTGGAATACAGGTGGGTTTGGACATTAATTGATAAAGCTACATAATCATATAAATATATTTATAATCCTCTACAGAATCCAGATCGTGCTGATTTAAGATCTAAAGCTGTTTCATTGGGCGCTCAATACGAAGCGGATTGGGAAGCTGGATGCACCCATCTTATGTAAGCAATTATCTCATTTTATTAAATATACATATATGTATCTTGAATCTGTTTGAATTTCTTTTGTAGCTGCGCATTTAAGAATACGCCCAAGTACAATCAAGCTAAGGGTAAGGGGAAAATTGTTACGCGCAGCTGGATCGAAAAATGTTTTACGCTTAAGAAGTATGTGCCTTGGAGACGTTATGCTCTGGACTCAACGGAAATGGGTCAGCCAGAAAGTGACGAGGAGCTGTGTGATTTATCATTGAAGCCCACAGTTGATGATGATAATGATAAGGGTGTGGAGGTGGTAGAGAACAACAAAGCACACAAAGTAAATTCATCTGATCCGGATTCAGAAGATATACTGGAACGTGTTGCTCAAAGTAAGTTTCAATAAAGCATTTTCCAGCCTTTTATTAACTTGTACTTTTTCTATTTAACAGAAAAAAAAATTAAAGAAAACTAGTGACGAGAATCAGAACAATATTAAAAACAAAGTCTACGCTTCAAACCAAAAAAAAGTTTCCAAATCTCAGGATGTTTATGAAGTAAGCACAGATAAAGAGGATTATCTGCAGGCAATGAAAAAAAAGTAAATTATCTATAAATAATATGAAGTAATGTAAGTTGTATCATATACATAAAATGTCAATATGTATATGTATAGTTTTTGAGAAAATAAATATTTTTTTGGTTGTTAACACGACGTTCAGATTTCAGTGGCAAGAATCAATTAACTCTCTTTATTCAAAATGTATAAAATGAAGACTTTACATAGATTGCTTAATATACGTACATGTGTATTACATTCTATTCGTGTTGGAATATTTAATTGGAATCCAATATAAGACTTATTCTACATTCATGTGTCTTACATTCTACTTTGTGTTGACATAACTTATTGGAATTGGAGACGTTGCATTTGTGTTTCGGTTGTGAAACCGGATGCTTAGTATTTTAAAAGAGGTTAATAACTCTTGTTGCGAACCCGTTTACTTAACATTCAAAGAGTTCAATAACTCCTGTATTTTCTGGCTAATTTGCGTTATGTTCTGGGAATAGAGTGGATTTATACATAACTTCACCGCACTTGAGAAAAGAGTTCTCCTGAATTCTATTATTGTCACGCTGGATTTTAATTTTTTTGTGTTTTACCATAATCAAGATTATTAATATAATTATTAGCATAATTACAACGGCATTAAATGAATAGATTATATGTATCTTTGTGTGTTTTCAAGTTTTTTATGCTCATCTAGTTAATTTTGTTAGTTTCTAATATGTTCTCGAAAGTGATTTGTTTTGTAACATTTTGCACTTGTCTCTTTTTTTCGTATAATAATTTTTCGTTTTTTATTTCGAAAGTGTTGGTAAAATAATTATTATCTATACCTATTGTAGAGTTTTCGAAATGTATTAAAGTATTATTTGTAATTTGTATTACTTTGTTGTTACAGTTTTGAAATAATGTTTCGTTATTTGCATTATTGATTACTATGGTTTCCTCGTCTAGTTCTATTATTTCTATTTCTTCTTGTTTCTTATTCCCTTGCAGAGGGTATTATAATTTTGTCACGAAATGTGTAACGCATTGAAGGAGGCCTCACAGACCCCATAAAGTAGATATATTCTTGATCAGGGCGACGAGCTGAGTCGATATAGCCATGTCCGTCTGTCTGTCCGTCTGTCCTATGTCTGTCCGTCTGTTTCTATGCAAACTAGTCTCTCAGTTTTGAAGCTATCTTGATGAAATTTGGTACAGGTCCGTCTTTTGCTGCACGCAGTACATATGTCGGAACCGGCCGGATCGAGATAACTGTATCATATAGCTGCCATAGGAACGATCGGTTGGAAATAAACATTTAGTATGAAAAACTTTTTTGTTTCTCAAGATATCTCAACCAAATATACACATTGTGTGTTTGATTAAGTTTTAAACAGGCTGACCAAATTTGATGTAAATCGGACTACTATATCATAAAGCTGCCATAGGAACGATTGGTTCGAAATCAGCATTTATCAAATTTTGTAAAAAATCTGACGGCTTACACTGCACTGCAAGGGTATCCAAACTTTGGCTTGCCAAAGTTAGCTTGCGCTATACTTTTTTTTATAATTTTGCTTCTAGACTTTAATTTGTTGCATTTTTTAACGTTGTATTGTTCGAGTTAATTTTTTGGACCATGTCACGGTCGCCAGTAATAAAAGATGTTCTTTGATTTGCTTTAATAATCCGCTTCCAACGTTCAGTTGAATCTCATTTTTACATTTGTCCTTAGGTTCTAAGTAAGCCTTAGTCTGATCGCTGCGCTGTCCACAGTTGGACAGCAGAGATGTATATGCTATATATAATATGTATATAATTATGCTCTCTTAAGCTGGAGCGCTAGGATATATGCATTTACTTGAGTTCGGTCAAGCGGTCAAGTCAAGTTCACGAGACTCACGTGGCAAAAATCAAAACTCACGAGTCGAAATCTGGCAAAACGTGAAATGCGGTTAGGTAGAGAATTGTTTGAAGTTTTAAAGTTAGGTCAAACTATCCTTTTTCGATTAGGTAATTTTCTTCGGTGGTAGAGCTCTTCAAACATGAACAATATTTTCATGTTGGCATTTTTGAGTATTTTTTGCAAAAATTGTTCATCTTTGGGATATGGGAATTATATCGAAATGGTTCATCGAGTTAAAGTTTCTTAATTTTAACTTAAAGTTGTGACAATTCCATGGCGAGAAATATAAAAATTTTGTACATTTTGAGTACGGAAGTACTCAGTATGGAAGTATTTTAAATAAATTATTTACTAAACCTCTATTTTTGAAGCAATTTTTCGACTTTACATAGACTTTTAACACCGAGTCCAGGCTAGTCCAGGCAAGCGACTTATACCACGTGATACTATGATTATTTTTAAAACGATTTTTCATAATTCCAGAGTGCGAAATTTTGCGTTTTCGGCGCAGTTTAACATACGATTAATGCACCTAGCCTAAAAATGCGCAATTTGCTTGGGCAAAATTGCGTCCCGGCGAGCGCATTTGTGCGCTACCTTAATGCAGCTGCAGTGCGCATTTTCGTAGTCGAAAGAACCTTTTTGTCAGGTAAAAGTTTGCTTCTTTGTGAATATTGTCCTTATTGGCATATCCTACTATACCTACTCATAATATTGACATATCCCATTTTTACATAAATAATATTTAGGTAATATTAACATATGAAAACACGCCTTGCAGGTAGTTGTTGTTATGTATTGCGCAAAATTGGCTAATGCTCTCTATCCGCAGAAAGTCCAACTACCTAATCTTATGTGTTTTTTTAGGGATTGCACTTGTTAGCCTATTTTGTTGTTGCAAATATAGTATTAATAAGTAAGTATTAATTGGATTCTAGGTTATATATTCAGCTTTTTTGAGTGCACTGCCTAACATTCAAATTCTGGCATCTAATGAAAACAGTTGTAGTTAAAAGTGAATAGTATTTTTCAATATAACACAGACCACTGGAGGCCATCATCTGTTCAACTTTGTCGTCCCATTTTGTTTAAATATGGAAAAGAGACTCTGGACCTAATCAAAACTACTGTTAGTGAGATGAATGAGGAAATTGCAAACATTCAGGAGCTCCACATAAAATCAGAAGATGGAAGGACAATTGTAATCCGCTACTAATTCTTCCTCACCATGATTGATGGCAAAGTGTTGAATGCAATTACAAATACAGCTTCAACAAGCTCATGTGCAGTTTGCAGCAAAAGTCAAAAGGCCTTTCAGAATATGAATGAATCTATATGAACAGAGCGGAGCGGAACACGGCGCTACGAATGAACTAGACACGTTGAGTTTCTGTTTTGGACTGATTGCCGAGAAACTAGGCAGGTTTATTGAAAACTAAAATTCTTATATCTAACATATTGTAATCTATATCTAAGGATACAACTAGGGATATTGGTTTAGGCGCTGCATAAGATAACTGCTTCTTATCATATGCAGCTGGTGCGACACTCCGTGTCTGTGGAGGACTCTATTTGTTTAGGTATATATCTTCTACTTATCATGTGCACATGGTGTGAAGAACTCCGTATCTGCGGAGGACTTTATTTAATTAGGTTACTTGCATATGATCGCTTTTTCTTATCATGTGCACATGGTGTGAAAAAACTCCGTATTTGCGGAGGACTGGACTTACTTAGGTCTATGGGAAATATTCTTAATCTAAAACCAGAATTTACATTGGTTTTAAGTGTACAGTTTATATCTTACAATATAAGATTGAACATCCTGGCCCTGTTGAAAGGTTTACCTTTCAAATACAATATCAGGGCGACCAGGTTCTAGCGGAAAATATTTAGCTTACAATATACAAGATTATACATTCTGGCCCTGTTGAAAGGCTTACCTTTCAAAAAAATAATATGTCATTTAATCTTTTGGATTTCTTATTGTATATTGTTCGTTACAGTTTCTTTTTTCTTTTTTTAAAAAATATTATTTTTTCTCTTTCTTTTAATGTATCAAGTCTTAATTTATTATGTGTACATACAATTTTTTTGTATTTTAGTACTTTTCCTCCACAAATAAACCTTTTGGTATTTTCTTAACTATATAGTTTTATATTTATTTTAGACTGTATTTTATTCGATTGAAATGAAAATGAAATAGATGGCGCCACTTGATAAACATAGAGGTCGCTAGCGTCTCTTCTTCTTCCTTTTGCCTGTAACAGTGTTAGTTGAATAACTTCCGCGCTTATCATCCGATTTGAATGAAATTTTCAGGACAGGTTTGGACTATAATGAGTATTATATATACTAAAAATCTAGGCGCTAGTTTGAAAGGTTCTCTTGTAATTCAACTTAAAAATTTTGTTTTTCAATTTACGGAGGCGGAGGGGGCGTGGCAAAAATGTAAAACAAACTGGATCAATGCAAGATATAGATGAACCTACATTCCAAATTTGGTGTATCTGGCCCTTATAGTCTCTGAGATCTAGGTGTTCAAAAATGGGACAGACAGACAGACAGACAGACGGACATGGCTATATCGACTCGGCTGTTGACGCTGATCAAGAATATATATACTTTATGGGGTCTGCCACACCTCCTTCTGCCTGTTACGCACATTTTTTTTGCACAAACTTAATACATAGACCCATTTGTACTTTTTTAAAGTACTGGGTCTAAAAAAAACTAAGCAAGACGTGGCAAGGCAATGGTGGCAGGCAAAAATTGAGATGGCATCTGGCAGACTCGCTTGAATAAGATGACGACTCCCACGATGATTGCGACAATCACTATTGCCGAAGTAACGCTGGATGTGTAGTGAGCTGCATGATGAAAATCCAGGTCTACAGGGAATACCAGGATCCGTCCTTGAAGTGGCAGATCAGGGATTTTGAAAGAGCGCAGTTCTCCTTCCACCTTAATATGCTCCATCGCTGGTAACTGAGTACTCAGGTTGAATGCTGGTACCTAAAAGTCCACGTCGGTTGTAAGGTCTTCGTAAGCCCAAAGACTGACATATTCAGAGTGAAGATAGCATCCTGGCTGAAGCTGAAGAATTCCTTGACCAGACAGCCCAATTGACTTTGGCTTGTCCTCACAAAAAACGTCAGCGGTTATTTCCTTAGGAATTGAAAACAACCATGAGTTTGCCTTGTGTAGTTGGAGCCAAACATTCTTTGGCTGCATGATATTTACATAGCAGCTGTCTGGTACCGTTGATCTCTTCAATAGAAGTAGTACTTCGCAGTTGGTCGCTGTATTTACGTTGAACAGGGGATGACGTTGTGCACAATATATTAATTCTTCCATCTTGTGACAGTGCTCCCAGTTGCCTTCAGACATACCATAGTATACTGTCTTTGCATCGTCCATTAAGACATATTTAAATTCTGGCTTAATGCTGACAAATCGACCAGTATGAAGGACAGGTTGCTCGTATACTTCAAACGCTCGCAGTTTTTTGTGGTTGATGAGCGGGATCCTTACATTGAAGAGGATGGCTGAGCTAGTCGTTCTTGTGGTAACCTTAGCAATCCTTCCGAGTTCAAGCGGATCCAGTGTTGGTAGTTGTACTCCCTCGGGCATGTTTAACACTATTCTTTGAATTTGCTTATGGAATTCTGTTGTTGGAAGCAAGCTCTCCAAGAAGTTTCCATTTGTGTTCCAGATTATGTTAATGATGTCCCGCTGCAAGCGATCGAACGCATCCATGGCCATTGATAGTGTTTCATATGCGGTGAGAAACACTTCATGGTCAATCATTGAATTCAATGCGTTTTTCATTGAATACATTCCTGTATTAGTTACGTTAAAGTTGTCCCAAATAACTTCATTTTGTTTCTTCATTACTTGGACCGTTGCATCTTGGATGGACGATTGGTTTCGTAGCAGATCAAGGAGGTATTCCTCATTCTGCCTACTTTGCTGAACTTTTTGAAGCAGCTCATCGGAGTGGTCTTCATCCATCAGCCCAAACACAGCATGGTATATTGCTCCAAAAGCCTTCAGTGGTGCCCTTGGTACGCAATGTGCCTTTCTTGCCTGGGTTTGCTTGATGATGTCGTCGTGCTGCTGCAGTCTTCTGGCCTTGTTGGCGACAAGTGACATCAATGTGTCGATATGCGAATCGTTTTTTAGCTTTGCCCTTATGGTTAGAAGCAGTGTCCACGATTCTTCCACGCGATGCTTAAACGTGCCGTAGTCCTCCAGATCTGCATGAATTATGATGTTCCATGCCGTCCTTGATAGCCCCACAATGCCTTGCTCTTCATAAAATAACCCTGCCTTATTTTGAGACTGCGTTATGTTTTGAAAATGTGCCTTATTGACTATGCTTAAAAATGCTAAAATACACAGTAGCATATTCTTGTTCTTAATTTTATTAGGCTTATTTGTGGGGGTATATAATTTTTCATTTTTATTTGTGTTTGGTGCATTACTTGTTGCAACATTGCATTTTTCTTTTTGTAGCTCAGTAGGAAAAGGGCAAACATTGTGTGTGGATCTCATCACCACTCCATTGCTGGTCCTTACTTCTACCATTCTACAAAGCCCATCTTTGCCTATGATGGGCTAGGTAACCCTGCCCCTTCTCCAACTCGTTTGAGCCAGATTTTCGTCTTTTAATAGAACAAGGGTTCCAGGTTCGATATTCATTTTTGGGTTCGTCCATTTGTATCGTTTTTGTAACTCGGACAAATATTCAACGGACCATCGCTTCCAAAATTCTTCCGAGTTCGATTGCACTGATTTCCAGTGATCTCGAAGCCCCCTATAGCTTTTATTTTCATTTGTGTCCATTAATGTGGACATGGCTTCCCCCAACAGAAAATGTGCTGGCGTTAATACTTGTAAGTCGTTAGGGTCGTCTGATAAAGGTGTTAACGGTCTTGAATTTAGAACGGCTTCTATTTGGGTCATCAGAGTCGCCAATTCTTCAAATGTCATTATACCCTCGGTGACTTTTTCAAAATGTTTTCTGACCGACTTGGCACACGCTTCCCACAGCCCTCCCACATGAGGTGCTCTTACTGGTATATTTATCCATTCAATTTGCTGTTGTGAGAAAAATTCATCCAATTCTGTTTGCTGTTCTTTAAAAAGCTCATAAATTTCATGCAAAGCATTTGCTGCTCCAATGAAATTTGTCCCGTTATCCAAATAGATTTTCCTAGGACAACTTCGTCTACCAATAAATCGCTTTAAAGCGCCTACAAATGCTGCTGTCGTCATGTCAGATACCACCTCCAAATGAGCAGCCTTTGTTGCAAAGCAGACGAATACACATACGTATGCTTTATCTGTTCTTTTACCCCTAATTTTGTGGTGTATCATTATAGGCCCTAAGAAATCAATCCCAACTTTAAGAAATGGCCTAGTCTGAATTACCCTATCTTCTGGTAGACAACCCATCATCTGATGTGTGGGTCTTGGCTGCGTTCTAAAGCATCGATAACAACGTTTAACGACCTGAGAAGTTAACTGCCTGCCTCTTAGTGGCCAAAAACTTTGACGCATTATAGCCAGTAAACCTTGAGGACCTACGTGTAAATGCTTTCCGTGTAAATGTTCAGTCAGCAGATATACCCAATTATCACTATACGGCAAAAAAATCGGATGTTTTGCATCAAAGCATAAATGTGCATTCTCAATTCTACCCCCTACTCGTATTATATAATCTTTGTCTAATAGAGGAGCCAAAGACTTAGTGTCTTAGTGTAATAACTTCTAACGATTTTTTCCTAAATTCAATCCAACTTGGGACTTTTGATTTTCTGCACTTTGCTATAAACTTAAGTACATTAGCTAAGACATTCTGAAGAAACATAAAGCTGTTTTTGTGATTTATGTTTCTAAAACTTGGCTCTGACTTATTTAATAGCACTTTCACATTGCTTTTCTTTTCTGGAATCTCAAAATTTTCTTCAATCTCTGGGCTTTTTATTGAGCTGCCTGATATTAAAAATGAAGGTCCCTTAAACCAAAATTGATTTTTAATCAGCTCGCTTGGATACGCACCTCTTGAAATTACGTCAGCTGGGTTATTCTTCGTATCTATATAGCTCCAATTTAACATGTTTGAGCTTGTTTGAATAGTGTTAACTCTATGAGATACAAAAGTTTTGAGTTATGCGGGATCTATTTTAAGCCAATATAGCACAATTTTTGAATCGGAATAGCAATGAATTGAATCAAACTTAATTTTTAAACTTTCCACTACCTTGCTTGTCAACTCTGTTAATAGAACTGCCGCGCATAATTCTAGTCTAGGAAGCGATAAAATTTTTTTGGAGCTACTCGTGACTTAGAAGTAGCTATATTTACACGAACTTTTCCATTCCTGCATATGGTTCTTATATAAATGACTGCACCATATGCCTTGACAGAAGCATCACAAAACCCGTGCATCTCAATGCGTTCTGCATTATCACCTATTATTCTCCTAGGTATCGTGATGTTATTTAGCAAAGGTAATTCGGCTCTAAACTTTGTCCATACTTTAAGTATTTCTCCTCAATTCATCATCCTAGTCCTTGTTTTCTTTCCAGAGTTCTTGTATAATAATTTTTGCGCTTACTGTGACTGGGTTTACCAATCCTAATGGGTCAAATAATTTTGAAATATCGGACAATATATTTCTTTTAGTTTGTTTGCTCTTGCAAATCCAATTGCATTTTATGGCAAAACTATCAGTGTCTGGCATCCATGACACTCCCAATGCCTTGACACTGTCGACTTGATCCTTATCAAAGTCTAAACGCATGCCTCTGTCGGGTTCTGGAATTGCTTCCAGGATGTGAATGCTGTTGGAACACCACTTCCTAAGATAGAACCCTCTTCTTTTTAATTCTATGGATATTTTACTTTGAATGAGCTGACTTTCTGAGATGGTATCAGCCCCTGTCATGAAATCATCCATATAAAAATCATTTTTAAATATTTCACCTACTCTTGAATATCTTCTCCTTAGCTCCTCCGCTGCTTCTTGAAGACATTTTACTGCCAAATAAGGTGCGGCAGCAGTTCCATATGTCACTGTTTTAAGTGCATATGTCTTCAAAGGCTCTTTAGGACTCCACCGCCAGAATATAAGTTGGTAATTTTGATGTTCTTTCTGTACCCAGATCTGTCTATACATCTTTTCAATATCTGCCGAAATCGCATACTTATGTTTCCGGAATCTCAGTAGGATATTAAAAAGATCTTCTTGCAATTTGGGTCCAGTATACAGAACATCATTAAGGGAGAGGTTACTTGATGTTTTACAAGAAGCATCAAAAACCACTCTTACTTTTGTTGTTGTACTATCTGGCTTAAACACGCAGTGGTGCGGCAGATAGTATTTCGTTACCATTTTCTCTAAATTATCTACAGGAGCCATGTGGCCTAATTTCAAGTATTCCTCTAAGAATTCCGAGCATTGCCTTTTCAAACTCGGATTTTTTAATAGTTTATGATCCAAGCTAAGAAATCTTCTCTTAGCTTGGAGCTCAGAACTACCTAGCTGGGACCTATTTGACTTAAACGGTAACTTGACAACAAATTTACCGTCTTCATTTTTATGTGTGGTTTTAGAAAATAATTCCACAAACTTTAACTCTTCTTTTGTGAAGATGGGGGTCGGGGTTTAAATTCTTCGATTTCCCAGAATTTTTGAAGCTGTGAATCTAGACTTTCCTCCTTTTTTATTATTGTTCCGCAAAATACTGGCGATTTCTTTCTTACCATTGGTCCATTGGCTACCCATCCAAAGGCCGTATTTTGGGTCTCATAGAACAATTCTATACCCAAAAGCATATCTATGCCCTTAGGAATATTGAAATATGGATCAGCCAGCTTAAGATTGGGAGTAACTGCTCCTATGTCAAATTTCTGAGCTGGTAGTTCCGATACAATATTTAGACCCAGTACTTTGAAAAAGTACAAATGGGTCTATTAAGTTTGTCCAAAAAATGTGCGTAACAGGCAGAAGGAGGCGTGGCAGACCCCATAAAGTATATATATTCTTGATCAGCATCAACAGCCGAGTCGATATAGCCATGTCCGTCTGTCTGTCTGTCTGTCTGTCCCATTTTTGAACACCTAGATCTCAGAGACTATAAGGGCCAGAGACACCAAATTTGGAATGTAGGTTCATCTATATCTTGCATTGATCCATTGATCCCGAGCCTACTAGCTGCTACATACGCGGACGACACGGCCTTGGCTAGCGACACCTGTCCTCAAACAGCCTCTGCTACACTGCAACACCAGCTCGACCTAACCAACGGCTGGCTAAGGAGATGGAACATTATGGTTAACCCCGACAAGTCTTCCCACTGCACTTTTGCCTTGAGAAGAGGAGACTGCCCCCCAGTCACCCTAGACGGCTCATCAATCCCTGATAGCAACACCGCCAAGTACTTGGGTATCATTATGGACAGGAGGCTTACTTGGAAGCCACACCTGACAAACAAAAGGGCGCAGATGAGCAGGAGGCTGAAGAAGTTCCTATGACTCATGGGGAAGAGATCCACACTCAGGCTAAGGGTTAAACTCCAAAAATACAAAGCCATCATGAAGCCAATGTGGACCTATGGAATCTCCATCTGGGGCACCGCTAACTACACAAATCTCAGGGAGATCCAAAAATTTCAAAATAAAGCACTGAGGGTCCTATCAAACGCTAACCTGCTCACGTCAAACGCTGAAATCCACAATGAGCTCGGAGTCCCATGGGTACTAGAAGAAGTCAAAAGGCTTAGCAAAAACCACACCGTACGACTGGAGCGGCACATCAACCCCCTTGCCATTAACTTGCTGGACAACAGCACCACCACCCGTCGTCTGAAAAGGCTCCACCCACTGGACCTCCCTCACCGCTGAAGCTGAACATCTCTGTCCCTCCCCCACACCCCCCACCCACTACCACCCACCCTTCCCCAATCAAAATGTCAAACCTAATATCAATACCCTAAATGTTATTTATATGTCAATGTATTAAATGCAATTTGTTGATTGTCCAATAAGGACAGATTACAAATAATAAACCTCCGATATCAAAAAAAAAAAAAAAAAATGTTCACATGGTGTGAAAAAACTCCGTATTTGCGGAGGACTGGATTTACTTAGGTCTATGGAAAATATTCTTAATCTAAAACCAGAATTTACATTGGTTTTAAGTGTACAGTTTATATCTTACAATATAAGATTGAACACTATACAAGAGGATAACAATTTGGAGTATGGAATATCACCACTACATGCAAGAATAAAGTGTTTGGAGTTTATTCTCAAATTGTCATACACACTTCCGCGTGAAAGTGGGTATTTAAGGAAGACACGGATGACAAGGAAAAGATGAACCATCGAAAAAAATAATACAAGACCTATTTTATGCTGAGACTGGACTGAAAGTTGACACTCCAAAGATATATGCTGAGACTGGACTGAAAGTTGATACTCCAAAGTGTGGATATGGAAACAGCAATGATGGAAATACATCCCGGGCATCTTTTAGGAACTATGAAGATTCTGCGCGGGTTACTGGTGTTGGTGTGGAGATCGTCAAAAGACTTCAAGTGATTTTAAATATCATTAACTGCAAGGAAAGGGTGAATGGAACGAAATTTAGGAAATATGCAATGGAAACTGCCAGAATGTTGATGGAGAAATATCCTCATAAGCTATTGACTCCTACACTTCATAAAATTTTGGACCACGGAGGAGACCTTATCGAGTACCAAAGTCTTCCAATTGGAGAATTGTCAGAAGAGGCACAGGAATCAAAAAACAAAGAATACAAGAAATATAGGTACTCGAATACTTGCAAGGTGTCACGGATGAGACAAAATGAAGATCTTTTTAACATGTTATCGGCTTCTTCAGATTCACTACTTTCAACGAAAAGATTTGTAAGAAGTTACAAAGAACTGGAGGAGGTTTATACAAAAGATATGGTAGATTTAATGTATTTAGGCTATGAACTCGAAGATATTGTTGAAGAAAGTTAAAGTAAACAGGAGCATTTACTGTGATTAAATGTAGCTATTAATCTAAATAACAATAAAATTAATTTTAACAATTTATAAAGACTTTTATTTTATTTACATTTTGTTTTTATAAGAATTGACACGATAAAAATGTACTGGAAACTTGAATTAAATTAAATATGCTCGCTACAGTAAATGGAACTAAAATATTGATTTAAATTCATTTATAAGTATTAAAATGCTTAAGGATATATTGCTATAGATATATATATATATGTAAATTCGAACATTTATAGTGAAATGGTTTGATGTTTGCATACTTCTAAGGCAAAACTATCGTATAAAATCATGTGAAAACAAAATTCAACTTTGACTACCTATGGAAAACAGGTTTACTGCTCGATTTTTAAGATTTTACATTTAATTTAAAGCTGACAAACGCTTATTAAATTTTTTCGACATCTTTTTTGGATCAAAAGATATGATTTTCGCAAAGTAAAAACTCAAACCGTCCCACTGTGCATCGTAACATTGATAAGAGTATAGCAGCTGATAAAAGATTTCGCATGCACTTGACAATAATACGATAGAGAATACACATAAACAAGCATAACCTGAAGAGTAAGCCCAAGTGATAGTTGTCGTAACATCTGTATTATCTACGGTATTGAATACAGCTGTTAATCGGCATTGACCTTGATTTTGGTCTTTTTTGTTTTTACTATTAATTAACTTTGACTTGCGCTGTAGTTTGTGATTTAACATGTGATATTGTATTTACGTGCATATATTCACTCAACAACACACAAACAAGAACTAGATCCGAACAGCTGTCCGTACATTTTTCTCACTGTCACATCTAATTGCAATTCACTTTCAAATAATGATAATATAAAATAAAAGTCTAATATTAAAATATAATATGGTATAAATTAAAAGTGCAGTAAGCTTCAGTGGAGCAAGCTCGACAGTAGGAGACCCAGTACTTTTTGTTCAGTATAGATTGTTCTTCAGAGATCCCTACCATTTAATAGATGGCGCCACTACGAAGATAAGTTAATAAGCACAGAGGTTGCTAGCGCCTCTCCTCTTCTTCTTTTGTGTCGCCTTGATCTCAGAGACTATAAAAGATAGATACACCAAATTTAGTCTATAGGTTCATCTATATCTACCATCAATCAAGTTTGTTTTATATTTTTGACACGCCCCCCTCTGCCCATGGAAATTGAAATACAAAATTTCGAAGTCGAATTACAAGAGCCCCTTGAATGCTAGCCCCTTGATTTTTGGTGCATATAATATAAACTATAATCCAAACCTGTCTAAAAATTTCAATTCAATCGGATGATTAACGCGGAAGTTATTCAACTAACAATGTTACGGGCAAATGGAAGAAGAAGAGACGCAAGCTAGCCCCTGTGTTTATTAACTTATCTTCGTAGTGGAGCCATCTATTGAATGATAGGGAACACTGAAGAACAATCTATAGTGAACGCTTTGCTCTCAAAAAGAACTGGGCCTCCAACTGTCGAGCTTGCTCCACTGTAGCTTACTTCATTTTTATACCCTTGCAGAGGGTATTATAATTTTGTCACGAAGTTTGTAACGCATTGAAGGAGGCGTGTCAGACCCCATAAAGTATTATATTCTTGAACAGGGCGACGAGCTGATTCGATATAGATATGTCCGTCTGTCCGCCTGTCTGTCTGTTTCTATTCAAACTAGTCTCTCACTTTTGAAGCGGTCTTGATGAAACTTGGTACAGGTCCGTCTTTTTACTGCACGCAGTACATATGTCGGATCGGATTACTATATCATATAGCTGTCATAGAAACGATCGGTTCGAAATCAACACATATGTAGTATGAAAAACTTTTTTGTTTCTCAAGATATCTCAAATTTACTGGCTCTGTGTTTGACACATTTCAATACATTCTTATCAAATATGGTTTAAATATGACTACTATATCATATAGCTGCCATAGGAGCGATCGGTTCGAAACCAATATTTAGTATGTATTACAAATTTTGTAAAAAATCTGACGACTTACACGGGGCACTGCAAGGGTATCTAAACTTTGGCGCGCCAAAGCTAGTTTGCGCTATATTTTTTAATAAATTTATAATGAATTTTAACTAAATCCATTCTTATATCCATAAATCATGTCCGCTCGCCATGTATAAATTTAATTAGTCCGTAGTGGCCCAAGGGATCGCTAAACATGTTTATAATTGTTACAGCATAGCGATCATGGCAGGGTGGGGATTCTTGACCACCCATAACAGCTTAGTATGGTCAAAAATAATAGCCACGACGGGAGGCAATGTAGTCGTTCTCTTTCCTTCTTTTCCCCTATCTCTTCTAGCCTTTTCTTTTCTGTTGTTGTACTCTCCATTTCCAAGCCGACGCTGATTGACATATTCCTTTGTCCACAAACAGCACGCGAATTTTTAAATAATTCTACTAATAATTGTGTGAGCAAGTAGCAATGTGGTACCTTAACCCACACCATAAGCCGACGAGATAGAGCCGGATACACCCACACGAACATCCGCTCATAAGAACCTCTGCAATACACAGGAACCAGTGTACGTTGTATGTTACAATAGAATCCTAGATCTTTCACTTTATCAAGTAAACAATATTCGTAATTGCAACAACCGTATTCTGGACCTAATATTTGTATATGATCCTTCAGCTTTTGCTGTTAGTAGAATAGATCCGGATCTACCTGTTCTCGAGCAAACTGTGCTCCCTAAAACAGCGTCTAAACCTTGCTGTTTTAGAAAAGCCAATTTTAACCAATAAAATAATATCCTTATTAATCATGACTGGTCCCAGTTTTTTGCGAGCAATAACTTGGAATTTGCTCTGTGTCTTTTTTATGACACTTTGAACATCTTTTTTGATCAATGCGTTCCTCGAAGGTACTCAGTGAGGTCTAATAAGCCCCCATGATTTATCCGAGAGCTATCAGGTCGAAAAAATTTAAAATCGCTTTACGTTTTTAGTACAGAATATGAACGAAGTTCGGGAGTCGGGAAAAATCTCGATCGTAGAAGGGGGAAAGAAGAAAAAAGGGGGAAAAGAAAAAAAAAGAGAAAAAGAAAAACCAAAGACAGAGCTGGAAATTGATGAGCAGAACATGCAAGAGTTCAACAAATGTACGGCATGTGACGAGACCATTATTATAGATGAGAGGGACATCTATTTTAATTATTTTACGGGGGAATATGTTGGTCCAATCCATAAAAAATGTAAGTCTACTTATAAGTTTAGATTCCCAAGTATTCCGGTAGTTTTCCATAATTTAAGCAAGTATGATATACATTTATTTATTACCGAGTTAGGCAGTGACTTGAGCATAATGCCTTGTAATAAGGGGATATATATTTCAATTACGAAGAAAGTAACCTTAGAGTCCAAATATTTATATAATATTCAATTTATAGATTCTAATAGGTTTTTAAACTCTAGTCTAGAAAAACTATCCAGTTTTTTAAATGATGATGACTTCAAACTTTTAAAACGAAAGTTTGAAGGTCAAAAGTTCAATCAAATGAGACGAAAGGGCGTTTTCCCCTATGATTATCTGTGTAGTTTTTCTAGGCTGTCAGAAACGCAACTTCCATCAAGAGATCTGTTTTAAAACAGTCTTAATGATGAGAAATGCAGCATTAGTGATTATGAGTTTGCTCAGCAGGTATGGCAAAGTTTTAATTGTAAAACTCTGTCAGATATATTTAGAAAGTGATGTTCTTATACTGGCAGATGTATTTGAAAACTTTCGGTCGATATGCTTAGATATTTATAAACTTGATCCCATCAATTATGTCACTGCTCCAGCAATTTCATGGGATGCCATGCTCAAGTTTACTAAAGTTAAGCTAGAACTAATAAGTAATTGCGATATTTAAAATTTCTTAAAATTAGCTGTTCGAGGGGGGTTAACACAATGTAGCCAACGTATTTCAGAGGCTAACAACCCCTACATGAAAGACTTCAATCCAAAAAATCCTGAAAATTATCTGTCGTACAATGATGCGAACAATTTATACGGTTGGGCTATGTGTCAAACATTGCCCATTTCAGATTTTAAATTTTTATCTCCAGATGAGATATCAACGATTTCCATTCCAGAGGTTTTAATTGACAGTGATGTTGGCTATATTTTTGAAGTAGATTTAGATTATCCGTCTGAAATTCACAATAACCATAATTATCTGCCATTGGTAATTGTTAATTAAGTGACCAACCTCGCCAAAATTTACGACATTATTTTTCCCGGATAGACCGAGATTTATCATGAATTTAGGTGAAGTTTTGCCTTGGCGACTTCTAGTTTTTTTTTAATTATTTTTTTAAGTTTAATTTTTTCAAGCCTAAAACGGTTTGCGCAGGGCACTTGCAATGTCGTTGTTGTTGCTTTTTGGTGTTGTTTTTGTTGATGTTTTTGTTGTTATTGTTGTATATTTT
This sequence comes from Drosophila testacea, assembly GCA_035043265.1. Lineage (NCBI taxonomy): Eukaryota > Metazoa > Arthropoda > Insecta > Diptera > Drosophilidae > Drosophila > Drosophila testacea. The sequence goes on from JAWNND010000607.1 coordinate 28,806, forward strand.
GTTGTTGTTGTTATTATTATTGTTATTGTTATTGTTTTAGTTGTTGTTGTGCTGTTATTAGCACTAATTTTAAGAAAAACTACTACACAAAACTAACCATGCAAAGCAGTTGCAAAATTAGTGCTGTCTTTTGTTATCAGAGATGCGAAACTAGCTATAAAATAGCTAAAATAGCAATGAATTATTTTGGTGTTATTTTGAAAATTTCTAAGCTAGCTATAAAATAGCTAAATAGGGAACAATGAAAGCGAGTCGACTCGACACTATGGCGCGACATTGTCACGGTAAATACCGTTTGCTATTTTGTCGAGCCCGTTGCTGGTAAGTTACTTGATTTTTGTTGCACAAAGGAGACACACGCCTTGTGTAAAGTTTTTCAATCTGCAAATTAATTAATTTATAAATACATTTGTTTAAAAATCGCCATGTCGTGTTCAGGTAAAATAAAGAAAACTTTTATAAAATGTAATTATTAAATATTATAATATTATATTGGGATCAGGCTGCAAGTTCACAGTGTTTGATTTTCTGCTGCTGACACTTGATGCTGAAAAATTGATGGATTTCTTTACCCGCCACAATGGGCTTCTCAAAGAGAAGATTTGCCCAAAGTGTGGTGCGATGTGCACACTTTACCAGAGAAGCGATACAAGGTATCAATTTCGATGCACAGCTGTAAGCTACGTGATCAGGCCCAAAAGGAAGAAGGAGAAAGTCGCCTGCTCTTTTCAAGAGAGTGTCCGCACAAACACCTTCTTTGATGGAACGCATTTCAGCATTAAGGAGATCTGCCAGTTCGTGGCGTGGGACACGGTTCGCGTTAAGGGAGAAACGGAATTTGCGCAGTTTCAAGTGCGTTAGTCTCGCCCGTCCGTTGTGGACTGGAAAAACTTTCTGAGGGAAGTGTATGTTGATTGGAGTCTAACTCATGGTCGTCCTACTATTGGTGGTCCTGGCAAAATAGTAGAGATAGACGAGGCAAAAGTGGGCAAAAGAAAACATAACTGCGGACGAATAGTCGAAGGCCAGTGGGTGTTTGGTGGCATCGAGCGTGGAAGCCGCAATTTTTTCATTGTACCGGTTGAAAGCCGTAACACTGAAACGTTGCTTGGCATTATAAAAGAGCGCATTGCCGATGGGACGACTATAATGTCAGATTACTGAAAGGCATATAATTGTCTTGCTGACGAGGGCTACCAGCATCAAGCAGTTAACCAGTCAATCAACTTTGTGGACCCTGTAACACGTGCACATACACAGAATGTGGAGCGTCTTTGGAGAGACATGAGGGGCGACATTCCTCATTATGGACGTAAAAAGGCTCACTATGTCGGGTATCTGGCAAAGTTCGAGTTTTCAAAGAAATATGCTGATCAGCATGTTAGGATCCACGAGCTTTTCATGGCCATTGGGCGACTATACGATCCTCGCGCGGAGCAAGCAGTGAACTATGACGTTCATTTCGATGACGTAAGTATTTTATTGAAGCGCCGGAGGCAAAATTTTTTAAAAAAAATCGCGCGATTTCTTTAAAAAAATTTTTGATTTCGGCACACCTTTTATATATATATTTATTTCTCTTACAGGATTCGGATTCGGAAGCCGAGGAATAAGTTCCACGGCGCTTGCTGAGCAAATCGGCCCTTTTCAGGGCCACCAACAACAAAAAGAGAGTAAAATTTTCAAAACAATGGATAATTAGTTAGCAATCTTTAAAATAACAAAAATGGCTTTCATTGCCAATTTAGCTATTTTATAGCTTGTTTCGCAACTCTGAAAACAAAGGACAACACTAATTTTGCAACTGCTTTGCATGGTTAGTTTTGTGTAGTATTTTTTTTAAATTAGTGCTAATAACAGCACAACAACAACTAAAACAATAACAATAACAATAATAATAACAACAACAACAAAATCTACAACAACAACAACAACAAAAACAACACCAAAAACCAACAACAACGACATTGCAAGTGCCCTGCGCAAGCCGTTTGAAGTGTAAAAAAATTAAACTTAAAAAAATAATTTAAAAAAAACTAGAAGTCGCCAAGGCGAAATTTTTTCACCTAAATTCATGATAAATCGTGGTCTATCTGGGAAAAATAATGTTGTTAATTGTGGCGAGGTTGGTCACTTAATTAACAATTACCAATTCATTTAATATAATACCAGCAAACAACAAAGAATTAGGTTTATTTAAAGATGAAAATGCGGGAAAAATAATGACTTCGTTCGCTGGTCTTAAGGCTAAGGCCTATTCATATAAAATAGAGAATGAGAGCTCAAATGACATTGAAGTTAAGAAAGTGAAAGGCGTCAAGGGTAGTGTAATTAAAAAACTTAACCATTCTGATTATATTGAATGTATTCGAAAACGAAAAACCTATTATGGTGAACAGAGAGTAATAAGAAGTAGAAGTCATGAGTTGTATACAGAAATAGTAAATAAAATAAGTCTTAATTATAAAGATGATAAAAGATTTGTAGCAGACGATTCAGTTTACACAATGGCTTGGGGACATTATGGTATTCCTAAATAGTAAATAGTTAAATTTATACTTAAATATTTATAATCAACATACTATGTAAACAAACAAAAAATTAAACTATCTTTAATATTTTTTTATTGATTAAAATAATATATATTTTGTATTTTCAATAAAGTTGTTAATTATAATTTAAATTAAGTAAACATTTGTAATAAATGATCATATAAAATGTACCCAAAAGATTGTTGTTTCTTTTTATTTCAACAAATTTTTTCTATCAATCCAGGAATTATGTGAATCATCAAATCCTAACCATTTTACAAATATTTTATTGTTTTTTGATTTTATAATTTTTTCAACCAAGTAAGCATTTTTATCCTTTACTTTTTGAAGTTCTTCTTCATAAAAAGATCCCTTTATAATTTCATTCTTATAATCTTTAAGCAGGTAAGTAACTGGTAAAGTTGATTTAACTTTAATAATTTTAAAGATTTCGGTTGTCCAGCTCGATTCGTAACCTTTAGCAAATATACCTTTATATTTACTAATTCTAACGTAATCCCCAACAGAATATTTGTGTCTAGGAAAAATCTTAGGTTGATTGTACACAGACTGTAAAATAAATTGTTCATTTCTCTTACACACATCAACAGGCATCATTTTAATAGTTCTATGATATGTATTGTTGTACTTATGAATTAATTGAGGCAACTTAGTCACCCACCTGTAATTGCCTTGATAACTAAACATTTTCCACATAATATTCTTTAGTGTTCTATTAAATCGCTCGCAAATCGAGGCCTTTAAGTGTGTATAAGTATGATAATGGTTTATATTCAATTCGGTCATTAGACTAAGAAACTGTTTATTAAAAAATTCTTTTCCTTGATCGCTTTGAATATTTTTAGGTATTTTCTTTGATATTTTAAACACGTTTCTTATTGCTGTAACAATATCAGATGCCGTCTTATTCTTTACAGGCTCAGCATAAGAATATTTAGAAAAAGTATCAATAATAGTTAGCAAGTATTTGTAGCCATCATTGTGCTTATAAAATGGAATCATCTCAACTAAATCAATCTGCCAGGTGTCATCAATTCCCTTTTGAACAAATTTCCGTCTACTAAAATTTTTTCGAGCTGGCTTGTGTATTTCAGATACAACTTGAATTTTACTCATTTTGTATATTTATTATACGCTGTCCTTGATTGCTTAGATTGAACTAATTTATTATATTCGATTACATCGCTTTTTATTTCTTTATTCATCTTTTTAGAAATTTCAAAACATAGTCGAGTTAAGTCTATCTCAACGTCAGATTCATATGAGGCTTCTAAGTCAGTTAACCTTATGTCATATTTCTGCCTCTGGGCACACTTTGGTATAATATGATTATAGTAGATATTAGAAATCTGTTTTCTTAATATTGAATTCCAGCACAAGAAAGTTGTAAAAAAAATACCAAGCCGTAAAAACGATCGCCATGATTCACTATCAAATTCAATTTTGTTTCCATGTTGATTTAAGGTCACGATACACTGCTTATCTACTTTTCGATACTTAAAATTACACTTTATCGTTTTAATCAACGGATGATCGATAATAGTATCAGGCATTAAAAACTCATACTGATCAAGTTTCAGTTGTATATATTCCTTATAGGTTAGCAATTGAATCCAGTCGTCTTTATCAAATCCAATATAATTATGTTTGTTTTGTTGCATCCAGACCATGGGAGTGAATTTCCGACTCGTTGAAAATCCACACTTCAACTTCAAATTATGATATACATAATATTCAAAACCAAAAATAATTTCATGATCTTGAGTTTTCCTTAGGACCTTAGTCCGTTTTAACTGGAAGGTGTCCATCTTGCTTGAATTTCGGAAACAGACTACTTGTTAAATGTTTACAGAGCTGCTATATAAGAGAATAAGTCGTTAGGGCTCAGTTAGTATTTTATATGAGCTCAACCTAAAATGATTAAAATTGACAGAAACTCTGCTGTCTTGGTGGATTTCCAATATATGTTGGGAAACGACAGACAGATATTCGTAAAGGAATTAGCATTCATGCAGGCAGGATCTGTTATACCGAACTTCTTCCACTTCAAACCTCCCTATCACTCTAAGGAATTGGACAACGGAATCCTTACCCTTCAACACACTACTAAACGAAA
>JAWNND010000610.1:0-35831 GCA_035043265.1 Drosophila testacea
ATTAGTATTAGAAAGTACTTTTAAGTTGATTCTGAGGTGTTTCACTTTCTTACAAAACTGCATGACAGTGTGACCAAAAATTTGACTTGTAAAGTTGCTAGTCCCAAGGGTCGACAGATTTCAAACTTGCATAACTTTGTCAAATCTAACCCAATTTTCATGCAGAATGTCATTTTAGCGATGATTTGATCAATGAATTTATTCTACATTTTAAAAGTTGTTTTTTAAAAGTTGATTTTGTCGCACTTGGAATTTCAGATAAGGGTCCTTCCTATTCACTTTCTAAAAGAAAGAGATTTTGAAAATTTAATATTTTGATTTTTCATTTTTGATCAAGTCCCGGTGCCCATATAAGTATAAGAAAATACTTTAAAGTTGATTCCGAGGTGTTTAATTTTTTTGTAAAACTTCATGACAGAGTGACCAAAAATTTGACTTGTAAAGTTGCCAGTCCCAAGGGTTGACAGATTTCAAGCGTGCATAACTTTGTCAAATTTAACCCGGTTTTCGTGTGGAGTGTCATGGCTAAGATTTGATCTATAAATTGATTCTACATTTAAAAATAGTTGTTGTTCAAAAATCGATTTTGTCGCACTTGTTGGCATTTAAGATAAGGGTCCAACTTTTACACTCTCTTAAAGAAAAATGTTGAGAATTTAATATCTTGATTTTTATATTTTAATCAAGTCCTGGTGCCCATATAAGTATAAGAAAATACTTTATAGTTGATTCTGAGGTGTTTTACTTTCTTGCAAAACTTCATGACAGTGTGACCAAAAATTTGACTTGTAAAGTTGCCAGTTCCAAGGGTCAAGAAATTTAAAACTTGCATAACTTTTTCAAATCTAACCCGATTTTCCAGCCCAATGTCATTTTAGACATAATTTGATCTATAAATTGATTCTACAACTTACAAAAAATTGTTTCTCAAAAATCGATTTTGTCGCATTTGCTAGAATTTTAGATAAGGGTCCTACTTTTACACTCTCTTAAACAAAAATTTCGAGAACTTAATATTTTCATTTTAAGTCAAGTCCTAGTGCTCATATAATTATGAGAATATACTTTAATTTTGATTCTGAGGTGTTTCACTTTCTTGCAAAACTTCATGTAAGAGTGACCAAAAATTTGACTTGTAAAGTTGCCAGTCCCAAGGGTCAAAATTGCATTACTTTGTCAAATCTTGCACAATTTTCGTGCGGAATGCCATTTTAGCCATGATTTGATCTATAAATTGATTCTACATTTTAAAATAGATGTTGTTCAAAAATCGATCTTGTCGCATTTGTTGGCATTTAAGATAAGGGTCCTTCTTTTACACTCTCTTAAAGAAAAAAGTTTTGAGAATTTAATATTTTCATTTATCATTTTTAGTCAAGTGCTAATGCCTAGTGCTCATATAATTATAAGAAAATACTTTAATGTTTGTTCTGAGGTGTTTCACTTTCTTGCAAAACTTCATGACAGTGTGACCAAAAATTTGACTTGAAAAGTTGCCTGTCCCAAGGGTCGACAGACTTCAAACTTGTATTACTTTGTCAAATCTTGCACAATTTTCGTGCGGAATGCCATTTTAGCCATGATTTGATCTATAAATTGATTCTTCACTTAAAAATAGGTGTTGTTCAAAAATCGATTTTGTCGCATTTGTTGGCATTTAAGATAAGGGTCAAACTTTTACACTCTCTTAAAGAAAAATTTTGAGAATTTAATATCTTGATTTTTTTATAATTTAATCAAGTCCTTGTGCGCATATAAGTATCAGAAAATACTTTAAGGTTAATTTTGAGGTGTTTCACCTTCTCTCACTCTATAAATAGATTCTACAACTTAAGATAGTTGTTTTTCAAAAATCGATTTTGTCGCATTTGTTGGAATTTTAGATAAGGGTTCTTCTTTTACTCTCCTAAAGAAAAAATTTAAAAAAATTTAATATTTTGACTTTTTATTTTTAGTGAAGTCCTGGTGCCCATATAAGTATAAGAAAGTACTTTAAAGTTGATTCCAAGGTGTTTCAGTTTCTTGCAAGACTTCATAACAAATTTAAAACAGTTGTTTCTCAAAAAACGATATTGTCGCATTTATTGTAGTTTTAGATAAGAGTCCATTCTCTTAAAGAAAAAATTTTGAAAATTTAATTTATTAATTTTTCTTTGTTAATCAAGTCCTGGTGCCCATATAAGTATAAGAAAATACTTTAAAGTTGATTCCGAGGTGTTTAATTTTTTTGTAAAACTTCATGACAGAGTGACCAAAAATTTGACTTGTAAAGTTGCCAGTCCCAAGGGTTGACAGATTTCAAGCGTGCATAACTTTGTCAAATTTAACCCGATTTTCATGTGGAATGTCATTTTAGCCATGATTTCATCTATAAATTGATTCTACAACTTAAAAAAGCTGTTTCTCAAAAATCGATTTTGTCGCATTTGTTGGAATTTTAGATAAGAATCCTTTTTTTACACTCTCTTAAAGAATAAATTTTGAAAATTTCAAATTTTCATTTTTAGTTAAGTCCTTTTGCCCATATTAGTATTAGAAAGTACTTTTAAGTTGATTCTGAGGTGTTTCACTTTCTTACAAAACTGCATGACAGTGTGACCAAAAATTTGACTTGTAAAGTTGCTAGTCCCAAGGGTCGACAGATTTCAAACTTGCATAACTTTGTCAAATCTAACCCAATTTTCATGCAGAATGTCATTTTAGCGATGATTTGATCAATGAATTTATTCTACATTTTAAAAGTTGTTTTTTAAAAGTTGATTTTGTCGCACTTGGAATTTCAGATAAGGGTCCTTCCTATTCACTTTCTAAAAGAAAGAGATTTTGAAAATTTAATATTTTGATTTTTCATTTTTGATCAAGTCCCGGTGCCCATATAAGTATAAGAAAATACTTTAAAGTTGATTCCGAGGTGTTTAATTTTTTTGTAAAACTTCATGACAGAGTGACCAAAAATTTGACTTGTAAAGTTGCCAGTCCCAAGGGTTGACAGATTTCAAGCGTGCATAACTTTGTCAAATTTAACCCGGTTTTCGTGTGGAGTGTCATGGCTAAGATTTGATCTATAAATTGATTCTACATTTAAAAATAGTTGTTGTTCAAAAATCGATTTTGTCGCACTTGTTGGCATTTAAGATAAGGGTCCAACTTTTACACTCTCTTAAAGAAAAATGTTGAGAATTTAATATCTTGATTTTTATATTTTAATCAAGTCCTGGTGCCCATATAAGTATAAGAAAATACTTTATAGTTGATTCTGAGGTGTTTTACTTTCTTGCAAAACTTCATGACAGTGTGACAAAAATTTGACTTGTAAAGTTGCCAGTCCCAAGGGTGGACAGATTTCAAACTTGCCTAACTTTGTCAAATTTAACCCGATTTCGGTGTGGAATGTAATTAAGCCATGATTTCATCTATAAATTGATTCTACAACTTAAAAAAATTGTTTCTCAAAAATCGATTTTGTCGCATTTGCTAGAATTTTAGATAAGGGTCCTACTTTTACACTCTCTTAAACAAAAATTTCGAGAACTTAATATTTTCATTTTAAGTCAAGTCCTAGTGCTCATATAATTATGAGAATATACTTTAATTTTGATTCTGAGGTGTTTCACTTTCTTGCAAAACTTCATGTAAGAGTGACCAAAAATTTGACTTGTAAAGTTGCCAGTCCCAAGGGTCAAAATTGCATTACTTTGTCAAATCTTGCACAATTTTCGTGCGGAATGCCATTTTAGCCATGATTTGATCTATAAATTGATTCTACATTTTAAAATAGATGTTAAGATAGATGATAAGATAAGGGTCCTTCTTTTACACTCTCTTAAAGAAGAAAGTTTTGAGAATTTAATATTTTCATTTATCATTTTTAGTCAAGTGCTAATGCCTAGTGCTCATATAATTATAAGAAAATACTTTAATGTTTATTCTGAGGTGTTTCACTTTCTTGCAAAACTTCATGACAGTGTGACCAAAAATTTGACTTGAAAAGTTGCCTGTCCCAAGGGTCGACAGATTTCAAACTTGTATTACTTTGTCAAATCTTGCACAATTTTCGTGCGGAATGCCATTTTAGCCATGATTTGATCTATAAATTGATTCTTCACTTAAAAATAGGTGTTGTTCAAAAATCGATTTTGTCGCATTTGTTGGCATTTAAGATAAGGGTCAAACTTTTACACTCTCTTAAAGAAAAATTTTGAGAATTTAATATCTTGATTATTTTATAATTTAATCAAGTCCTTGTGCGCATATAAGTATCAGAAAATACTTTAAGGTTAATTCTGAGGTGTTTCACCTTCTCTCACTCTATAAATAGATTCTACAACTTAAGATAGTTGTTTTTCAAAAATCGATTTTGTCGCATTTGTTGGAATTTTAGATAAGGGTTCTTCTTACTCTCCCAAAGAAAAAATTTAAAAAAATTTAATATTTTGACTTTTTATTTTTAGTGAAGTCCTGGTGCCCATATAAGTATAAGAAAGTACTTTAAAGTTGATTCCAAGGTGTTTCAGTTTCTTGCAAGACTTCATAACAAATTTAAAACAGTTGTTTCTCAAAAAACGATATAATCGCATTTATTGTAGTTTTAGATAAGAGTCCATTCTCTTAAAGAAAAAATTTTGAAAATTTAATTTATTAATTTTTCTTTGTTAATCAAGTCCTGGTGCCCATATAAGTATAAGAATATACTTTAAAGTTGATTCTGAGGTGTTTCACTTTCTTGCAAAACTTCATGACAGTGTGACCAAAATTTTAACTTGTAAAGTTGCCAGTCCCAAGGGTTGACTGATTTCAAACTTGCATAACTTTGTCAAATCTTGCCCAATTTTCGTGCGGAATGCCATTTTAGCCATGCTTTGATATATTAATTGATTCTACATTTAAAAATAGTTGTAGTTCAAAAATCGATTTTGTCGCATTTGTTGGCATTTAAGATAAGGGTCCAACTTTACACTCTCTAAAGAAAAAGTTTTGAGAATTAAATATCTTGATTTTTCATTTTTAGCCAAGTCCTAGTGCTCATATAAGTATAAGAAAATACTTTAAAGTTAATTCTGAGATGTTTCACTTTGTTGCAAAACTTTATAACAGATTTAAAACAGTAGTTTCTCAAAAATCGATTTTGTCGCATTTGTTGGCATTTTAGATAAGGGTCCAACTCTTACACTCTCTTAAAGAAAAAATTTTTAGAATTTATTATCTTGATTTTTATTTTTTAATCAAGTCCTGGTGCCCATATAAGCATAAGAAAGTACTTTAAAGTTGATTCTGAGGTGTTTCACTTTCTTGCAAAACTTCATGACAGAGTGCCCAAAAAGTTATTTGTAAAGTTGCCTGTCCCAATGGTCGACAGACGTCATACTTGCATAACTTTGTCAAATCTAGCCCAATTTGCGTGCGGAATGTCATTTTAGCCATGATTTGATCTATGAATTGATTCTTCTTTTTAAAATAGTTGTTTTTCAAAAATTGATTTTGTCGCATTTGTTGGAATTTTAGAGGTGTTTCACTTTCTTGCAAAACTTCATGACTGTGTGACCAAAAGCTTGACTTGTTAAGTTGCCAGTCCCAAGGGTCGACAGACTTCAAGCTTGCATAACCTTGTCAAACCTACCCCAATTTTCGTGCGGAATGCCATTTTACCCATGATTTGATCTATAAATTGATTCTACATTTAAAAATAGTTGTTGTAGTGGAGGATCCTACGTTGAAATGTAGGAAATTGAAACACACGTTTTGTTTTCGGTTTAGACATACATATATGTATTTATAAAACTTGAAAATAAACGTTCTTGAGGGGTTGATTGACGAAACGTAATAGAACGATAAAGCACAAAGTGCGCTCATGCTAAGCCTCGCTTAGAGCAGAACGAGCGCAGCAAGAGAGGAAAGTGGAGACTCTGTCGGCGCCCAGTACCAAAGAAATGGTGGTTCGGCGATAAAACAGATTATCCGCCAGAGCGATGTTTGTAAAACGCTTCACTATATTGCACGGTAGATCCTTGTCCGGCGTCGTGGCGTGCACATGTGGCTCCAACTTCAAAACGACCTCCAGCCTGACGGTCGCGTCAGTCTTGGCCCGTATGATGGCTGTGCATGCGCTGTCTGCGCTCACGCGCACCATGCTAACGGCATGGTGCGGCAAATAAAAGCTACTAGAATCTTTGTCTGGGTAAACTTGTTTCATATGCCCCATATCAAGATACTCCTGGATCACCGCATCGTACTGCTCTTTAAGTGGAACATCTCTCTTTAATCGGCCTTCGTTGCGGAGGAACTGAGCCAGTGCGATGAATCTTGAATGACCCAAGCTAACGCGATCTGGGGATCTGAACGGTAACGTGACAATGTACCTACCAGATCTGTCCCTTCGCGTGGTGCGAACGAAGCTCTCTTTGCACACGGAATCGAAATGGAAAACTTCCACCAGCTTAACTGGTTGATCTTCCACCTCCCAAAATTTGGTGAGCAGCTCGTCTAACGTGTTTTCATTTTTCGGAACTACTTGAGTAAATAGGAAGATATAGCCCTCGCCTGCAATTTTGGAACAGGCTAAGAGATAATCCATCCGAAGATTGTCTTTTGTCCCAGAAGGAGACCACAAATGTTGGTTTTGACCCCCTTCAGGATAATTAAAGGAAAGATGTCGGGTCGCTCGGGGAGAAGGACGGGTCGGCAAATTGGAGGTCTGGCATATCTTTAAGCAAGGCATAGGAAATTGTCTCTGACGGCAAATCGCCTGTCAATTTGGGAAGAACATATGCCGAAGTGTTGATTCGCATATGTGGCCATTGAGGAGATACCAGCTTAAACTTACACAACTTCTGAGTGGTCGAAGGGATTTGACTGATCCCTGAAATCTTGGCATGAATTGGTTGGAATGGCAATTTGATCAGGCGGAACAATCTTTCAGAGATGAAAAATGATTAAGCGCGGGCCGAAAATGTAGAGCCATTGTGCCATATATTGACAATGGCTGTGCCTAAAAGGACACCATGCGGTTTTGAAACGAGAAAACTCTGAACCTTTTCTTGTGGAGTTGAAGAAGTGGTCTGTAAGATTTGAGTAGTATGTGCACTCGTAGAAGAGGGATTATTTGAAGGGGACTCGTTTCGATTTTGGAGACTATGATGTCGCTTCTTGCAGGTGAAACAATTGTAGGATTACAATCTTTCAAACGGTGTCCTCGAGCAAAGCAATTCAAGCATTATTGTTTCTGCTTGATGTAAGCGGATCTTTGATCCACCGTCATCTGAAGGAAACGAGGGCACAGTCGGATTGGGTAGTCTTCCTTAGCACAGAGGTCACAGCTTTTGACTCTAGACGCTACTCTCGCTTCGTGAGCATTTACCCGCCGAGAAGTGGGAAGATTACGTGAATGTTTGGAAGACACCTGCGTATTTGAAAACGAACTGCCGTCTTCGAGCACTTCTAACGTTTGGTAACGTTCACAGAGGAACTGATTAAATTCGTTCCAAGACGGGATGTCGTTCTTGTGGGATAATGACTGCTCCCACAAAGACCTCGTGAGCTTGGGCAATTTTGAAGACACAAAATAAACTAACAGACAGTACCAATTGTCTGTTTAAATCTGGGATTGCTCGAGAGCCGCTAGACCACTTTGGATGGTAGTCTGTAGATCCTTTATAGCTGTGGCGGACTCTGAGCTTATAGGGGATAAATTCGAAACTAGCCTTAACTGACTATTCACTAATAGCCGCTTGTTCTCATATCGAGCAGAAAGCGCGGACCACGCGGAGTCAAATCCGGCGTTCGTAAGCGGAGACTTTGCCACGATGGATTTGGCTTCGCCGGCGGTCTTCGCGTTAAGGTGGTACAATTTTTCAACTGGGGTCAGCCTAGAATTGTTAACATAGATGGCTGTGAAGAGATCACGAAAAGTAGGCCATTTTAAATAGTGCCCACTAAAAATCTCCGTGTCGCAAGCCGGGAGTCGAACACCGACGGGAGCTGAAGTCCACGCTGGGGTTTGTTCGGCAGGCCTGGTTGCAAACGAGGTTTGCTCTATTTGCACCCGAAGCTCAGCCCCACACCTCTCATACACCTCATAACACCGTATTTGGCTAGCACAGCTTTGACGTCAGCGTTGTTTTCGTCTGAACGGAGGGCCCTGGAACAGAGTTTGTACTCCCCTTTTGCATCTACCCAAAGGCTCTCTAGATGATCAAGTCGGATTTGGAGGGTATGCAGGGTTGGCACAGTCACGGACGTTACAGCAGTGGAGGTGGAAGCCACATTGATTTTGCTTTCATATCGGATTAGCAAATCTGCGGCGGCAATAAAATCGTCGAAAACCATCTCAACACGAATTCGTTCCTTTCAGCTGACGAACGAGTTGTCTTTGAAAGAGGAAACTTGAGACGTTCTGTGGTGTGGGCCTTGAGTGGCTGAGGCTTACGGCCTGAACAAGGTTAAAGCGTCTCGATAATTACGCTCAGCAAGTGAAACGAAGAAAGCGAACCAAATGGAAACTTGAATAATAAGAGATATATTTTTCTTAATATATATCGGATCGTATGGAATCGATATATCTGGACGGGGAAAATGATAGTATTTATATTAATATTAATAATAATATTAATATTAAAATTGTTTTCGACAAATGAAGCACAATGCTTAAATTTCTGGTGAAAGCTGGCATTAAACGATATTTAAGTTGCACGATATTGGAAGTTGACCGGTACTTGAATCTTACGATAGTTGAAGTTATTTAATATTGAAATTAACAATAGTTGAAGTTCGCGATAGGAGATGTTGTTCAACATTAAAGTTGACGATAGTTGAAGCTTACGAGAGTTGAAGTTATTCAATATTGAATTTTAAAAAATTCACGATAATGGAGGGCTTTTCAATATTGAAGTCGACGATAGTTGAAGCCGCACGATAATAAAAGTACCACGATAGTTGAATTTAAATAATATGGGGATTCCTTTGCTTGTTTTTAAGCAAATCATAATCACTTGCAGAAACGACCCGATTTCCACGCTGATTTGATTTTGGTTCAAAGCACCAAATGCGAAATTCTTACAACATTCAACATATTGCAAAATCAGCCAAATACAAACATACATCAAGTGTGGTGTCATTTTCTTCTCGCAGAACGTTAACACTGATAATCAAATCAAATGCAAAAAATAATCAGCCTCTGAGCTGATTTCGTTTAAGCAACTAGTGCTGTAAAACGTTCCACATTTGTTCTGAGCAACACTACACAATTTGTATGGAACAGCTGTGAACAGCTGATCGAAATAATCAAATTTGAAGCAAATTATAAACAAAGCAGTTTCAGGAATGGTCCTAATAATTGAAGTCAAACGATAGTTTGATGTGTATGATGCTTGAAGTTGCGATATTTGAAATCGTACGATAGTTGAAATTATTCCATATTGAAATTCACGACATTTGAAGTTCACGATAGTGGAAAAGTATTCAATATTGAAGTTCACGATAGTTGAAGTCGTCCGATTATAGAAGTTGCGCGATAGTTAAGGTTGCACGATAGTTGAAGCTGCACTATATTTAAAGTTGCACGATAGTTGGAGTTAAATGATAATTGGATTGCATATATGTGTGGAAGGGAGTGTTAGTATATATCATCAACAATTAACATAAAAATAAAACACAAATATCGTTGAGCAGTCGAGTAACCATTTATTTGCATTCGACTCGTTACTGCTTGGAAATGCACATCACTTGTTTCATTTTGCGTTTATAAGTTTTTAATATTTATTGCGGCCGATTGAAAACTTTATTAATCTCTTTGTTTGGAATCTCTTAATAGTTGGCCAATGTTTTGTGTGTGTTATTATAAACTTTATGTGATCTTAAAACAAGTTAGTGAAACAAATGTATGCTTACATACAGCTAAGTGTTAGTTGGAATTAAAGATAACACTTAATGATATGTATATATATGTTTGGACGATTGAACTTGTTTTTAAATCATGCAGTGAACGTGAAGATAATATAAAATAATAATTGGAGGAGTCAATAAATTGTGCAATTAAACTTTTTGTGTGCGCAATTGACCAATGTAATTTCAGCTTACATATATACAAACATATGTACGCACCCTATAACCCATCTGTTTAAAGGCAAATAACTGTAATCTTTGAATATTTTTCATGCCCTTTTTTTGTCTCTTTTATTCTTCATCATTTTTACTCATTCTGAAAGTAACTTTTAGTTCTGGAAGTGCACCGTTATTTTGTTTTGCTATTTTCTTGGAAGTGCGACTAAAATGCATGCATTTTTTTTGCGACAGCCGATTAGCACATTTTTGCTTTAGTATCAATTTTTGCGTGTAAGCTGTCGTGTTTGGCTGATTAAAACTATTATTTATTTGTTGTGATCAATTATCAATAAAATAAAGAAGTAATGGGAAAAGCAACACCGTTGAATGAGTCTGAAAAAGGCAAAATAAAGGCTTACAGGGAGTGCGGTCACTCGATACTTCAAATATCAACGAATATTAAACGCAGCCGTAAAGTTATTACCGCATACTTAAACAATGAGGAGACCTATGGAAAAAACATGAAAGGTCGGCCCTCATCAGTAATAACACCAGCCGCCAAGCGAATTATATTGAGGCACGCGTCTAATTCTCACGACTCAGCCGCTAAAATAAAAGAAAAAACTGGTGTTAAAGCATGCGTTCGGACTGTACAAAGAGTTATTTCGAATGCTGAACATATAAAGCGTCTAAAATTAAAAAAAAACCTCCTCTAAACCAACTTCGAAAGATGCAACGGCTCGATTTCTGTCGATCAAATATGACCTGGACCAAGGAATGGGAGCGTGTAGTCTTTTCTGATGAGACAAAGTTCAATTTGGAGGGTCCTGATGGCTATGCCTACTACTTTCATGATCTCAGAAAGGAAGAGCATACACTTGATCGTTTGCACAGCCGTGCCGGCGGTGTCATGGTGTGGGGAGCTATTTCTTACTTTGGCACCATAGAACTGCAATTTCTAACCAGCCGAATGAATGCCATTGCGTACAAAAGAGTACTGAAAACGGCTTTTCCTTCGATCAAGGATATATTTGGAACCTTGGAATGGAAGTTCCAGCAGAATAACGCACCAATTCACACAGCCAGGATCGTAAAGTCCTGGATTGAAGGTCAGAACGTTGAATTGCTGACTTGGCCGCCTTACTCACCCGACCTGAACATTATAGAAAATGTTTGGGGATGGTTAGCACGCAAAGTGTACGAGTCCGGCAAGCAATATTCAACTGAAGCTCAACTCATTGAAGGAATAAAGAGGTCCTGGGAAGCTATTTCACTCAATTACATTAAAAAATTATATGACTCCTTACCCAAGCGGATGTATGAAGTCATACTTAACCGTGGAGGGTCAACACATTATTAAATTTTGTTTAAAAATAAACGAAAATATTTAAATTAATGTTAAAAAACAATTTGAATAAAATTTGAGTCCATTCTTTCTTGTTATTTAAAGTTTTCAAATGACTGTGCTAATCAAATGTCGCAAAAATGAAAGTTAATTTTTTATGATAAGTTCGCTTAAATTCATTTAAAATGTTATTAATAAAGTTAATGTCTTATCTATTATTAAATCTCGTGTAGAATTTAATATTTTTTAAATGACAAAAAAATTCATCTCAACAGCTTTATTCGATTTCCTGATATTAAGCTCCTAAGATGCGTAGCATAGGGTGCGCTAATCGGTTGTCGGGCAGTGTATGTATGTTTGTACGTTGTGACTTGCAATGGAGTCGCACTTTGAATTTAGCATCAATGATACAATAAATTACCACTAGGAGTCAACGAAGGAGGAATGTAATTATATATACATAAGTGCACTTGAAAAAAGGTAAGTACAGCTTACATATATGTATGCATACATACATATGTACATATGTATGTGGCTGCCAATGCTGCCGGCTATGTATGTATGTCTATTAGTTGCTGCACTTGAATGTTAAACGACTCTTAATAGTTTTCTTGTTTTATAAGGAATACGATTGAAGCAATTAGGAATGAATCGGATTGGAAACTTAGAGAAAAATATTTTTTCTCTAGTTGAAAAAAATATGGCGGACGACAAAATGGCGGTATGTAATATTTCTTATTTGCAAATTGGACTATTTACTTATCTTGCTTATCCTATAGCTTGCTGGGGCGAACATGATTAATTGTAAAGATCCGGCTCGAAGGACCAAATGTTGTAGTGGAGGATCGCAAGGCAGCAAATATTCCAACGTTGAAATGTAGGAAATTGAAACACACTTTTTGTTTTCGGTTTAGATATATATGTATTTATAGAACTTGAAAATAGGCGTTCCGAAATGTAATAGAACGATATAGCACAAAGTGCGCTCATGCTAAGCCTCGCTTAGAGCAGAGCGAGCGGAGCAAGAGAGGAAAGTGGAGACTCTCATAGCTTTAAAAGCTCTGTTAACGTCAAAATTATGCTGCGATGACACCTTGCGCTTTTGACGTGAACAATAGTTGTTGTTCAAAATTCGATTTTGTCGCATTTGTTGTCATTTAAGATAAGGGTCCTTCTTTTACACTCTCTTAAAGTTATAATAAGTATAAGATAGTACTTTAAAGTTGATTCTGAGGTGTTTCACTTTCTTGCAAAACTTCATGACAGTGTGACCAAAAATTTGACTTATAAGGTTGCCAGTCCCAAGGGTCGACAGACTTCAAACTTGCATTACTTTGTCAATTCTAACTCAATTTTCGTGTGGATTGTCATTTTAGCCATGATTTGATCTATAAATTGATTCTTCATTTAAAAATAGTTGTTCAAAAATCGATTTTGTCGCATTTGTTGGAATTTAAGATTAGGTTCCTTCTTTTACACTCTCTCTTTGTCCTGACTGACTGACTCACTGACTGACTGAGTCATCACGCTGTAGGCCAAACGGTTCAAGATATTGAAATGAAATTTTTACACAACATAGCTGAGACATAATTATCGTGCAATAAGACGGGATTTTTTGATATCCCCACTGGAAGGGGCTAAAATGGGGGGTCAAAGGTCGAAATTGATTAGTATGAAATTTTTTTTTGTTTTTTGAGCTTTCTTAATCAAACTCACAGATTATGTATTGCTTACTCACTGCTACATCCTGAGAATTTGGAAAAGATCGGACCCCTATATCATATAGCTGCCATAGGAACAATCAGATGCAAATTAAAACTTTGTAAGAAGATCTTTGTTATTTTTTGAGATATCTCAACCAAACTCACAGATTATGGATTTCGTACTCATTGTACCATTCTGTAAAAGTTTGGTCAAGATCGGATCACTATATCGTATAGCTGCCATAGGAACAGTGGCTTTTAATGCTATTAATAAACAATCAAAAGAAGATAAACAGTGGGTGGTGGAGGGGGTGTTACGATTCATTAGTGTTGCGACTTTTAAAATCAATTTGCACGATATGGCTCTGTTACTCGCTCTTGCTGCAATAATCCAATTGCAGCAATACTTTAAAACAGCGAGCAGCGAAAATGTAAATTCTTTATATTATTTAAAGTATCACTTACTACTTATTACTATTATTTTAAGTCCAATTACAGGGAAAAATTGATTTGACGTGGTGTGTGTGTGTGGGGGGGTACGATTCATCAAAAGCAGAGAGGGCGGGGGTGCAGTGTCTACTATATATTTCTTGCATTGCCAAAAAAGTTGACAGTTTGATTCAAATACTAAGGCGCTAGGCGCGCAACTTTTAATGTGGCAAAAATATGAACAATATTTTAAAGGATAATGTGGCAATGCTTGCTATAATTAATTAAAGAGATTAAAAGTGGTAGCCCTCGACAAAAGCAACTGACGATTTAAGTTTGAAAATGGCGCAATTATTTAATTAATTATTATTTTGCTTATTTTTTATTACTTATGTTTATTAAATCTACACAACACAGCATACATGTTGGAAAATTTAATTGCTGTTTTCTCTAACTGTAATATACATAAGTAATAAACTTCAGAATAATAACAAATTAATTGATTGCGCCATTTTCAAAATTGATTTTGTCGCGGGCTAACCTTTTCTTCATCAATGCAATTAGTTTCATCATGAACGCCGAAGCAGGAGGTGGTGCCGGGCGTCAGCCGCCAAATTTTTGGCAACAACAGCCACAGCAATTGTCGCAGCAATGGCTACAACAACAGCAGCAGCAAGCAAAGCAGCACGTAAATTTTTTGAAGAAACTGCAAGCCGCAGCAGCAGGAGCAACAACAACCGCAACAGCTACAACAACAACCACAGCAGCTACAACAACAGGCACAGCAGCTACAACAAAAGCAGGTACAACAACAATCACAGAATGTACAACAACAACAACCACAGAAGCTACAACAACATCAGGTACTACAACAGACACAGCAGCTACAACAACAACCACAGAAGCTACAACAACCACAGCCACTTCATTTAAAACAACAACTGCAGCAGCGGAGACACATTACATGGCGTCATCAGCAACAACAACAACATAGAATTAAAAGCGATGTAAAATATATAAAAAAACAAATGTTAATTTTAAATAAAAATTTAAGAAATGTGTTAGGGTTACAACCAACTCAATAAAAAAATTTAAAAAAGCAACATACATTTTTTGTTTTGTTTTTTTTTATAGATATAGATAGTGAACAGAGAGCTCGGAACACGACGCGGCGAATGAAGTGAACAAGTTGGGTTTGTTTTTAGGACTGACTGCCGAGAGACTCGGCAGGTTTGTTGAAAACTAAAATTCTTATATCTTACATATTTCAATCTATAACTAAGGATACAATTAGGGATATTGGTTTAGGCGCTGCATATGATAACTACTTCTTATCATATGCAGCTGGTGCGAAATACTCGGTATCTGCGGAGGGCTCTATTTGTTTAGGTTACGTGCATATGATAACTCTTTCTTATCATATGCACATGGTGTGAAGACTCCGTATCTGCGGAGGACTGAATTTACTTAGGTCTATGGGAATTATTATTAATCTAAAACCAGAATTTACATTGGTCTTAAATGTAACGTTTATATCTTACAATATAAGATTAAACATCCTGGCCCTGTTGAAAGGTTTACCTTTCAAATACAATATCAGGGCGACCAGGCTCTAGCGGAAAATATTTAGATTAATAGTTTTAGCTGACTCGAGGTCTGAGTGTAATAATGTCGATATGACATTATTAACACAAATCAACAACAACAATACAGCACTAGCACTTGCTAATTGAATAGCAAGGAGCAATGGTTCGGTATACAGGCTGTTTCAAGAGACGCCAATCTCTATCATCAGTACCGTTTTTGCTGACTATTCTTAGCGATCATTGACTATTTAAATGCAGTAACGAGAGAATATCCACTTGGGAATTCTAACGTGCGGGCATGTTTGCAGTGATGCTATAAATAGAATAGCCCTATATGTGTGTATGTTGTTGTTGTTGTTACAAATTCGATAGATCGAAATCGATAGATCGATAGATATCCCTAAGCTTGCAATTAGTTTCATCATGAACGCCGAAGCAGGAGGTGGTGCCGGGCGTCAGCCGCCAAATTTTTGGCAACAACAGCCACAGCAATTGTCGCAGCAATGGCTACAACAACAGCAGCAGCAAGCAAAGCAGCACGTAAATTTTTTGAAGAAACTGCAAGCCGCAGCAGCAGGAGCAACAACAACCGCAACAGCTACAACAACAACCACAGCAGCTACAACAACAGGCACAGCAGCTACAACAAAAGCAGGTACAACAACAATCACAGAATGTACAACAACAACAACCACAGAAGCTACAACAACATCAGGTACTACAACAGACACAGCAGCTACAACAACAACCACAGAAGCTACAACAACCACAGCCACTTCATTTAAAACAACAACTGCAGCAGCGGAGACACATTACATGGCGTCATCAGCAACAACAACAACATAGAATTAAAAGCGATGTAAAATATATAAAAAAACAAATGTTAATTTTAAATAAAAATTTAAGAAATGTGTTAGGGTTACAACCAACTCAATAAAAAAATTTAAAAAAGCAACATACATTTTTTGTTTTGTTTTTTTTTTATAGATATAGATAGTGAACAGAGAGCTCGGAACACGACGCGGCGAATGAAGTGAACAAGTTGGGTTTGTTTTTAGGACTGACTGCCGAGAGACTCGGCAGGTTTGTTGAAAACTAAAATTCTTATATCTTACATATTTCAATCTATAACTAAGGATACAATTAGGGATATTGGTTTAGGCGCTGCATATGATAACTACTTCTTATCATATGCAGCTGGTGCGAAATACTCGGTATCTGCGGAGGGCTCTATTTGTTTAGGTTACGTGCATATGATAACTCTTTCTTATCATATGCACATGGTGTGAAGACTCCGTATCCGCGGAGGACTGAATTTACTTAGGTCTATGAGAATTATTATTAATCTAAAACCAGAATTTACATTGGTCTTAAATGTAACGTTTATATCTTACAATATAAGATTAAACATCCTGGCCCTGTTGAAAGGTTTACCTTTCAAATACAATATCAGGGCGACCAGGCTCTAGCGGAAAATATTTAGATTAATAGTTTTAGCTGACTCGAGGTCTGAGTGTAATAATGTCGATATGACATTATTAACACAAATCAACAACAACAATACAGCACTAGCACTTGCTAATTGAATAGCAAGGAGCAATGGTTCGGTATACAGGCTGTTTCAAGAGACGCCAATTTCTATCATCAGTACCGTTTTTGCTTACTATTCTTAGCGATCATTGACTATTTAAATGCAGTAACGAGAGAATATCCACTTGGGAATTCTAACGTGCGGGCATGTTTGCAGTGATGCTATAAATAGAATAGCCCTATATGTGTGTATGTTGTTGTTGTTGTTACTGGAAAATATTTAGCTTACAATACACAAGATTATACATTCTGGCCCTGTTGAAAGGCTTACCTTTCAAAAAATAATATGTCATTTAATCTGTTGGATTTCTTATTGTATATTGTTCGTTACAGTTTCTTTTTATTTTTAAACAATATTTTTTTTCTTTCTTTCAATGTATCAAGTCTTAATTTATTATGTGTACATACAATTTTTTTGTATTTTAGTACTTTTCCTCCACAAATAAACCTTTTGGTATTTTCTTAACTATATAGTCTTATATTTAATTTAGACTGTAATTATAATTACAAAATTATTCAAGCCACCAACCAAGACGTGTAGAGAGAGTGTGGCAGGCAAAGATTAGATGTCACCTGGCCAGTTCGTCTGAATAGAATGAAGGCTCCCACGATGATTTCGGTGGTCAATATTTCCGTAGTGACGTTGGAGGTGTAGTGGGTAGCCTTTGACGTGGCAGATCGGGATGTTTGGAAAGACGCAATATTCCTTCCACTTTAATCTGTTCCATCGCTGGTATATGACTACAGTCGATTTCTTGAGTAACGGTGGTACTTTGCCTTTGAGCCGCTCGGCGATGCTTTGGGGCTCCTCACTGATGCTCCGCTTTTTATCTGCCGGGGCTCTTCGCAACCATTTGTTGCCCTTGAGATCCTCGGCGCTGCTTTGGGGCTCCTCACTGAAGCTCCGCTTTTTACTTACCGGGGCTCTTCGCAACAGTTTTTTGTTGTCTTTGAGCTCCTTGGCGATGACTTGGGGCTCCTCACTGAAGCTCCGCTTTTTACTTACCGGGGCTCTTCGCAACAGTTTTATGTTGTCCTTGAGATCCTCGGCGATGATTGGGGGATCCTCACTGAAGCTCCGCTTTATATCTGCCGGGGCTCTTCGCAACCATTTATTGCCCTTGAGTTCCTCGGCGATCCTTTGGGGCTCCTCCCTGAAGCTCCGCTTTTTACTTACCGGGGCTCTTCGCAACAGTTTTTTGTTGTCTTTGAGCTCCTCGGCGATGACTTGGGGCTCCTCACCGAAGCTCCGCTTTTTACTCACCGGGGCTCTTCGCAACAGTTTTTTGTTGTCCTTGAGCTCCTCGGCGATGATTGGGGGATCCTCACTGCAGCTCCACATATTTTCCACCGGGGCTCTTTGCAACAGTTTTTTGTTGGTTTTGAGCTCCTCGGCGATGATTGCGGTATCCTCACTGCAGCTCCACATATTTTCAACCGGGGCTCTTTGCAACAGTTTTTTGTTGGTTTTGAGCTCCTCGGCAATGCTTTTATTCCGCAGCTCGATAAATTCGCCGTGAAGTTCCCAAAAGCGATCAATCAACTCATCGTCTTCGAAAAATGCATAATTAGTGACCAGGAAATCTATGCAACCCTTTTCATATCGCTCTATATCGGTGGTTGATTTCTCGCCAGTCTTGACTTCATCCAAGGCAGACTGAAACCCGCGTAACTTTATGCTAAATCTTACGACAATAACACGTGCCCTTGATCGGAGCAGTTAGAATAATTTTTTACGTATCCCTCAGCACTACCGTTAAGATCCATGCTGATGGGTAACGTGTATGTATTTTTATTTAAGCCGTACTTTTCTTCATAGTACGGCAATGTTTTTGTAGCTATCGGGTCTCTTTGCATCCAATTGTTGTCTCTGACCTCATCGCTGATGGTTGGGGGATTCTTAAATCTCCACATTTTTTCCACCGGGGCTCCTTGCAACATTTTTTTGTTGTCTTCGAGCTCCTCGGTGATGGTTGGGGAATCCTCAAAGCTTCACGTTTTGTCTACCGGGGCTCTTTGTACCTCGGTGATAATTTGGAACTCCTTTTTGAGGCTCCACTTGCTGATTGAGTCCGTCCAACTGTTTTATGCCGCTACCGTCTTCTTTAGTTGCTCCATTGCCATCTTTTTATTTCTCTTATAATTTTTATACCCTTGCAGAGGGCATTATAATTTTGTCACGAAGTTTGTAACGCATTGAAGGAGGCGTGTCAGACCCCATAAAGTATATATATTCTTGATCAGGGCGATGAGCTGAGTCGATATAGCCATGTCCGTCTGTCTTTCCGTCTGTCCGTCTGTCTGTCTGTTTCTATGCAAACTAGTCTCTCAGTTTTGAAGCTATTTTGATGAAACTTGGTACACGTCCGTCTTTTTACTGCACGCAGTACATATGTCGGAACCGGCCGGATCGGATCACTATATCATATAGCTGCCATAGGAACGATCGGTTCGGAATCAACATTTAGCATGAAAAACTTTTTGTTTCTCAATATATCTCAACCAAACTCACAGATTTCGTGTTTGGTATAGTTTTATACATCGATACCAAATTTGGTGTAAATCGGACTACTATATCATATAGCTGCCATTGGAACGATCGGTTTAAAATCAACATTTAGTATGAAAAACTTTTTTGTTTCTTAATATATCTCAACCAAACTCACAGATTGTGTGTTTGGTATAGTTTTATACATCGGTACCAAATTTGGTGTAAATCGGACTACTATATCATATAGCTACCATAGGAACGATCGGTTCGAAAACAACATTTAGTATGAAAAACTTTTTTGTTTCTCAAAATATCTCAACCAAATATACACATTTTGTATTTGACTAAGTTTTAAACAGGCTGACCAAATTTGGTGTAAATCGGACTACTATATCATATAGCTGCCATAGGATCGATCGGTTCAAAATCAACATTTAACAAATTTTGTAAGAAATCTGGCGGCTAACACGGGGCACTGCAAGGGTATCCAAACTTTGGCGCGCCAAAGTTAGTTTGCGCTATATTTCATTTTAATCAAGTCCTGTTGCCCATATAAGTATAAGAAAATACTTTAAAGTTGATTCTGAGGTGTTTCACTTTCTTGTTAAATTATAATTTAAGATTGCGTGCTTTTTTTGTTGAACTTTAAAAATGTATCATTCAGTCGGGAGGGCCCGACTGCAGAATACCCTGTGGGAGTTCAGGGCGCCGATCGAATTTGCTTCCGATTATATTCAATCAAATCGGTATCCAGGGAACACCACGGGGAGGCCATTGCTATGAAATGGGGTCTTTAAAATTTATAAGATCGTAATGAAAATTACGTTTTATATTGATTTATATTGGAGCAAATCGTTACAATTAGAATTACACGCCAGCACATTCGAAACTCTCGCAACGAACTAAAGAGTCACAAAGATGCGTGGAACATTGACAAACCTGCATAGGCGTAGCCAATAAAGATCAGAAGGGTTCATTCCTCTATGAATATTGAAATCTCCTAATTAAAATTGGTGGCTACGCCTTTGTTTTTGACACGTGTCAGGCGAATCGCAATGAGAGCGCGAGAGCCAGAGAGCGAAGAAGATTGCACAGTGCAATAGCAATAGCAATAGAGGGATGAACCAATACATTTATGAAATAGATACTAATACATGTAGGATTGTTCGTATATATGTAAGGTGCGTGTAGGCGTAACGTATTTTGTTGTTGTCTATTTTGCCTATTGGCAAACCAACAAAAAACAGGCGTTATTGGCGTAATAAATATCTTAATTACTTCCGTATTTATTATCCGATCTTGATCAATTTTTCACGATGCATCCATATTCGACCAAGTATTGTTCGTGCCGAAGCTCAAGTAGCTAGTATTATATAAAGTATCACTTACTACTTATTACTATTATTTTAAGTCCAATTACACGGAAAAATTGATTTGACGTGGTGTGTGTGTGTGGGGGGGTACGATTCATCAAAAGCAGAGGGGCGGGGGTGCAGTGTCTACTATATATTTCTTGCATTGCCAAAAAAGTTGACAGTTTGATTCAAATACTAAGGCGCTAGGCGCGCAACTTTTAATGTGGCAAAAATATGAACAATATTTTAAAGGATAATGTGGCAATGCTTGCTATAATTAATTAAAGAGATTAAAAGTGGTAGCCCTCGACAAAAGCAACTGACGATTTAAGTTTGAAAATGGCGCAATTATTTAATTAATTATTATTTTGCTTATTTTTTATTACTTATGTTTATTAAATCTACACAACACAGCATACATGTTGGAAAATTTAATTGCTGTTTTCTCTAACTGTAATATACATAAGTAATAAACTTCAGAATAATAACAAATTAATTGATTGCGCCATTTTCAAAATTGATTTTGTCGCGGGCTAACCTTTTCTTCATCTAAATGATCAAGTGATGCCAGATTTTGCTTCAGTGATAAGTGCCTGTTATGTAATATCGAAATCACAAATTCGATAGATCGAAACGATAGATCGATAGATATCCCTAAGCTTGCAATTAGTTTCATCATGAACGCCGAAGCAGGAGGTGGTGCCGGGCGTCAGCCGCCAAATTTTTGGCAACAACAGCCACAGCAATTGTCGCAGCAATGGCTACAACAACAGCAGCAGCAAGCAAAGCAGCACGTAAATTTTTTGAAGAAACTGCAAGCCGCAGCAGCAGGAGCAACAACAACCGCAACAGCTACAACAACAACCACAGCAGCTACAACAACAGGCACAGCAGCTACAACAAAAGCAGGTACAACAACAATCACAGAATGTACAACAACAACAACCACAGAAGCTACAACAACATCAGGTACTACAACAGACACAGCAGCTACAACAACAACCACAGAAGCTACAACAACCACAGCCACTTCATTTAAAACAACAACTGCAGCAGCGGAGACACATTACATGGCGTCATCAGCAACAACAACAACATAGAATTAAAAGCGATGTAAAATATATAAAAAAACAAATGTTAATTTTAAATAAAAATTTAAAAAATGTGTTAGGGTTACAACCAACTCAATAAAAAAATTTAAAAAAGCAACATACATTTTTTGTTTTGTTTTTTTTTATAGATATAGATAGTGAACAGAGAGCTCGGAACACGACGCGGCGAATGAAGTGAACAAGTTGGGTTTGTTTTTAGGACTGACTGCCGAGAGACTCGGCAGGTTTGTTGAAAACTAAAATTCTTATATCTAACATATTTCAATCTATAACTAAGGATACAATTAGGGATATTGGTTTAGGCGCTGCATATGATAACTACTTCTTATCATATGCAGCTGGTGCGAAATACTCGGTATCTGCGGAGGGCTCTATTTGTTTAGGTTACGTGCATATGATAACTCTTTCTTATCATATGCACATGGTGTGAAGACTCCGTATCCGCGGAGGACTGAATTTACTTAGGTCTATGAGAATTATTATTAATCTAAAACCAGAATTTACATTGGTCTTAAATGTAACGTTTATATCTTACAATATAAGATTAAACATCCTGGCCCTGTTGAAAGGTTTACCTTTCAAATACAATATCAGGGCGACCAGGCTCTAGCGGAAAATATTTAGATTAATAGTTTTAGCTGACTCGAGGTCTGAGTGTAATAATGTCGATATGACATTATTAACACAAATCAACAACAACAATACAGCACTAGCACTTGCTAATTGAATAGCAAGGAGCAATGGTTCGGTATACAGGCTGTTTCAAGAGACGCCAATCTCTATCATCAGTACCGTTTTTGCTGACTATTCTTAGCGATCATTGACTATTTAAATGCAGTAACGAGAGAATATCCACTTGGGAATTCTAACGTGCGGGCATGTTTGCAGTGATGCTATAAATAGAATAGCCCTATATGTGTGTATGTTGTTGTTGTTGTTACTGGCTTCACCGTCGGTGTAAGTGTCCAGAAACGTAAGACAAAGTTTTTGTCTTTTTGTTAGTTTTTAATTGATTTGCAATTGCAAAGCGAAAGAGTGTGTTGCTTTATATGCAAATAATTACGGCGTGTCTTCCGTTATTAGTTAATAATGTTTAGTGGATTTTAGTGACCTTTTTAATGTTTAAATTAATAGTTTTAGCTGTCTCGAGGTCTGAGTGAATAATGTCGATATGACATTATTACACAAATCAACAACAACAATACAGCACTAGCACTTGCTAATTGAATAGCAAGGAGCAATGGTTCGGTATACAGGCTGTTTCAAGAGACGCCAATTTCTATCATCAGTACCGGTTTTGCTTACTATTCTAGCGATCATTGACTATTTCAAGTAGTAACGAGAAATATCCACTTGGGAATTCTAACGTGCGGGCATGTTTGCAGTGATGCTATAAATAGAATAGCCCTATATGTGTGTATGTTGTTGTTGTTGTTGTTACTGGAAAATATTTAGCTTACAATACACAAGATTATACATTCTGGCCCTGTTGAAAGGCTTACCTTTCAAAAAATAATATGTCATTTAATCTGTTGGATTTCTTATTGTATATTGTTCGTTAAAGTTTCTTTTTATTTTTAAACAATATTTTTTTTCTTTCTTTCAATGTATCAAGTCTTAATTTATTATGTGTACATACAATTTTTTTGTATTTTAGTACTTTTCCTCCACAAATAAACCTTTTGGTATTTTCTTAACTATATAGTCTTATATTTAATTTAGACTGTAATTATAATTACAAAATTATTCAAGCCACCAACCAAGACGTGTAGAGAGAGTGTGGCAGGCAAAGATTAGATGTCACCTGGCCAGTTCGTCTGAATAGAATGAAGGCTCCCACGATGATTTCGGTGGTCAATATTTCCGTGACGTTGGAGGTGTAGTGGGTAGCCTTTGACGTGGCAGATCGGGATGTTTGGAAAGACGCAATATTCCTTCCACTTTAATCTGTTCCATCGCTGGTATATGACTACAGTCGATTTCTTGAGTAACGGTGGTACTTTGCCTTTGATCCGCTCGGCGATGCTTTGGGGCTCCTCACTGATGCTCCGCTTTATATCTGCCGGGGCTCTTCGCAACTATTTATTGCCCTTGAGTTCCTCGGCGATCCTTTGGGGCTCCTCCCTGAAGCTCCGCTTTTTACTTACCGGGGCTCTTCGCAACAGTTTTTTGTTGTCTTTGAGCTCCTCGGCGATGACTTGGGGCTCCTCACCGAAGCTCCGCTTTTTACTCACCGGGGCTCTTCGCAACAGTTTTTTGTTGTCCTTGAGCTCCTCGGCGATGATTGGGGGATCCTCACTGCAGCTCCACATATTTTCAACCGGGGCTCTTTGCAACAGTTTTTTGTTGGTTTTGAGCTCCTCGGCAATGCTTTTATTCCGCAGCTCGATAAATTCGCCGTGAAGTTCCCAAAAGCGATCAATCAACTCATCGTCTTCGAAAAATGCATAATTAGTGACCAGGAAATCTATGCAACCCTTTTCATATCGCTCTATATCGGTGGTTGATTTCTCGCCAGTCTTGACTTCATCCAAGGCAGACTGAAACCCGCGTAACTTTATGCTAAATCTTACGACAATAACACGTGCCCTTGATCGGAGCAGTTAGAATAATTTTTTACGTATCCCTCAGCACTACCGTTAAGATCCATGCTGATGGGTAACGTGTATGTATTTTTATTTAAGCCGTACTTTTCTTCATAGTACGGCAATGTTTTTGTAGCTATCGGGTCTCTTTGCATCCAATTGTTGTCTCTGACCTCATCGCTGATGGTTGGGGGATTCTTAAATCTCCACATTTTTTCCACCGGGGCTCCTTGCAACATTTTTTTGTTGTCTTCGAGCTCCTCGGTGATGGTTGGGGAATCCTCAAAGCTTCACGTTTTGTCTACCGGGGCTCTTTGTACCTCGGTGATAATTTGGAACTCCTTTTTGAGGCTCCACTTGCTGATTGAGTCCGTCCAACTGTTTTATGCCGCTACCGTCTTCTTTAGTTGCTCCATTGCCATCTTTTTATTTCTCTTATAATTTTTAAATTATAATTTAAGATTGCGTGCTTTTTTTGTTTAACACACGAACTCGCATTATTCTTATACTTTAAAAATGTATCATTCAGTCGGGAGGGCCCGACTGCAGAATACCCTGTGGGAGTTCAGGGCGCCGCTCGAATTTGCTTCCGATTATATTCAATCAAATCGGTATCCAGGGAACACCACGAGGAGGCCATTGCTATGAAATGGGGTCTTTAAAAATTTATAAGATCGTAATGAAAATTACGTTTTATATTGATTTATATTGGAGCAAATCGTTACAGTTACAATTACACGCCAGCACATTCGAAACTCTCGCAACGAACTAAAGAGTCACAAAGATGCGTGGGAACATTGACAAACCTGCATAGGCGTAGCCAATAAAGATCAGAAGGGTTCATTCCTCTATGAATATTGAAATCTCCTAATTAAAATTGGTGGCTACGCCTTTGTGTTTGACACGTGTCAGGCGTTATTGGCGTAATAAATATCTTAATTACTTCCGTATTTATTATCCGATCTTGATCAATTTTTCACGATGCATCCATATTCGACCAAGTATTGTTCGTGCCGAAGCTCAAGTATCTAGTATTATATAAAGTATCACTTACTACTTATTACTATTATTTTAAGTCCAATTACAGGGAAAAATTGATTTGACGTGGTGTGTGTGTGTGGGGGGGTACGATTCATCAAAAGCAGAGAGGGCGGGGGTGCAGTGTCTACTATATATTTCTTGCATTGCCAAAAAAGTTGACAGTTTGATTCAAATACTAAGGCGCTAGGCGCGCAACTTTTAATGTGGCAAAAATATGAACAATATTTTAAAGGATAATGTGGCAATGCTTGCTATAATTAATTAAAGAGATTAAAAGTGGTAGCCCTCGACAAAAGCAACTGACGATTTAAGTTTGAAAATGGCGCAATTATTTAATTAATTATTATTTTGCTTATTTTTTATTACTTATGTTTATTAAATCTACACAACACAGCATACATGTTGGAAAATTTAATTGCTGTTTTCTCTAACTGTAATATACATAAGTAATAAACTTCAGAATAATAACAAATTAATTGATTGCGCCATTTTCAAAATTGATTTTGTCGCGGGCTAACCTTTTCTTCATCTAAATGATCAAGTGATGCTTCAGTGATAAGTGCCTGTTATGTAATATCGAAATCACAAATTCGATAGATCGAAATCGATAGATCGATAGATATCCCTAAGCTTGCAATTAGTTTCATCATGAACGCCGAAGCAGGAGGTGGTGCCGGGCGTCAGCCGCCAAATTTTTGGCAACAACAGCCACAGCAATTGTCGCAGCAATGGCTACAACAACAGCAGCAGCAAGCAAAGCAGCACGTAAATTTTTTGAAGAAACTGCAAGCCGCAGCAGCAGGAGCAACAACAACCGCAACAGCTACAACAACAACCACAGCAGCTACAACAACAGGCACAGCAGCTACAACAAAAGCAGGTACAACAACAATCACAGAATGTACAACAACAACAACCACAGAAGCTACAACAACATCAGGTACTACAACAGACACAGCAGCTACAACAACAACCACAGAAGCTACAACAACCACAGCCACTTCATTTAAAACAACAACTGCAGCAGCGGAGACACATTACATGGCGTCATCAGCAACAACAACAACATAGAATTAAAAGCGATGTAAAATATATAAAAAAACAAATGTTAATTTTAAATAAAAATTTAAGAAATGTGTTAGGGTTACAACCAACTCAATAAAAAAATTTAAAAAAGCAACATACATTTTTTGTTTTGTTTTTTTTTATAGATATAGATAGTGAACAGAGAGCTCGGAACACGACGCGGCGAATGAAGTGAACAAGTTGGGTTTGTTTTTAGGACTGACTGCCGAGAGACTCGGCAGGTTTGTTGAAAACTAAAATTCTTATATCTAACATATTTCAATCTATAACTAAGGATACAATTAGGAATATTGGTTTAGGCGCTGCATATGATAACTACTTCTTATCATATGCAGCTGGTGCGAAATACTCGGTATCTGCGGAGGGCTCTATTTGTTTAGGGTACGTGCATATGATAACTCTTTCTTACCATATGCACATGGTGTGAACTCCGTATCTGCGGAGGACTGAATTTACTTAGGTCTATGGGAATTATTATTAATCTAAAACCAGAATTTACATTGGTCTTAAATGTAACGTTTATATCTTACAATATAAGATTAAACATCCTGGCCCTGTTGAAAGGTTTACCTTTCAAATACAATATCAGGGCGACCAGGCTCTAGCGGAAAATATTTAGATTAATAGTTTTAGCTGACTCGAGGTCTGAGTGTAATAATGTCGATATGACATTATTAACACAAATCAACAACAACAATACAGCACTAGCACTTGCTAATTGAATAGCAAGGAGCAATGGTTCGGTATACAGGCTGTTTCAAGAGACGCCAATCTCTATCATCAGTACCGTTTTTGCTGACTTTTCTTAGCGATCATTGACTATTTAAATGCAGTAACGAGAGAATATCCACTTGGGAATTTTAACGTGCGGGCATGTTTGCAGTGATGCTATAAATAGAATAGCCCTATATGTGTGTATGTTGTTGTTGTTGTTACTGGCTTCACCGTCGGTGTAAGTGTCCAGAAACGTAAGACAAAGTTTTTTGTCTTTTTGTTAGTTTTTAATTGATTTGCAATTGCAAAGCGAAAGAGTGTGTTGCTTTATATGCAAATAATTACGGCGTGTCTTCCGTTATTAGTTAATAATGTTTAGTGGATTTTAGTGACCTTTTTAATGTTTAAATTAATAGTTTTAGCTGACTCGAGGTCTGAGTGTAATAATGTCGATATGACATTATTAACACAAATCAACAACAACAATACAGCACTAGCACTTGCTAATTGAATAGCAAGGAGCAATGGTTCGGTATACAGGCTGTTTCAAGAGACACCAATCTCTATCATCAGTACCGTTTTTGCTGACTATTCTTATGCAGTAACGAGAGAATATCCACTTGGGAATTCTAACGTGCGGGCATGTTTGCAGTGATGCTATAAATAGAATAGCCCTATATGTGTGTATGTTGTTGTTTTGTTGTTACTGGAAAATATTTAGCTTACAATACACAAGATTATACATTCTGGCCCTGTTGAAAGGCTTACCTTTCAAAAAATAATATGTCATTTAATCTTTTGGATTTCTTATTGTATATTGTTCGTTACAGTTTCTTTTTATTTTTAAACATTATTTTTTTTCTTTCTTTCAATGTATCAAGTCTTAATTTATTATGTGTACATACAATTTTTTTGTATTTTAGTACTTTTCCTCCACAAATAAACCTTTTGGTATTTTCTTAACTATATAGTCTTATATTAAATTTAGACTGTAATTATAATTACAAAATTATTCAAGCCACCAACCAAGACGTGTAGAGAGAGTGTGGCAGGCAAAGATTAGATGTCACCTGGCCAGTTCGTCTGAATAGAATGAAGGCTCCCACGATGATTTCGGTGGTCAATATTTCCGTAGTGACGTTGGAGGTGTAGTGGGTAGCCTTTGACGTGGCAGATCGGGATGTTTGGAAAGACGCAATATTCCTTCCACTTTAATCTGTTCCATCGCTGGTATATGACTACAGTCGATTTCTTGAGTAACGGTGGTACTTTGCCTTTGAGCCGCTCGGCGATGCTTTGGGGCTCCTCACTGATGCTCCGCTTTTTATCTGCCGGGGCTCTTCGCAACCATTTGTTGCCCTTGAGATCCTCGGCGATGCTTTGGGGCTCCTCACTGAAGCTCCGCTTTTTACTTGCCGGGGCTCTTCGCAACAGTTTTTTGTTGTCTTTGAGCTCCTTGGCGATGACTTGGGGCTCCTCACTGAAGCTCCGCTTTTTACTTACCGGGGCTCTTCGCAACAGTTTTTTGTTGTCCTTGAGATCCTCGGCGATGATTGGGGGATCCTCACTGAAGCTCCGCTTTATATCTGCCGGGGCTCTTCGCAACCATTTATTGCCCTTGAGTTCCTCAGCGATCCTTTGGGGCTCCTCCCTGAAGCTGCGCTTTTTACTTACCGGGGCTCTTCGCAACAGTTTTTTGTTGTCTTTGAGCTCCTCGGCGATGACTTGGGGCTCCTCACCGAAGCTCCGCTTTTTACTCACCGGGGCTCTTCGCAACAGTTTTTTGTTGTCCTTGAGCTCCTCGGCGATGATTGGGGGATCCTCACTGCAGCTCCACATATTTTCCACCGGGGCTCTTTGCAACAGTTTTTTGTTGGTTTTGAGCTCCTCGGCGATGATTGCGGTATCCTCACTGCAGCTCCACATATTTTCAACCGGGGCTCTTTGCAACAGTTTTTTGTTGGTTTTGAGCTCCTCGGCAATGCTTTTATTCCGCAGCTCGATAAATTCGCCGTGAAGTTCCCAAAAGCGATCAATCAACTCATCGTCTTCGAAAAATGCATAATTAGTGACCAGGAAATCTATGCAACCCTTTTCATATCGCTCTATATCGGTGGTTGATTTCTCGCCAGTCTTGACTTCATCCAAGGCAGACTGAAACCCGCGTAACTTTATGCTAAATCTTACGACAATAACACGTGCCCTTGATCGGAGCAGTTAGAATAATTTTTTACGTATCCCTCAGCACTACCGTTAAGATCCATGCTGATGGGTAACGTGTATGTATTTTTATTTAAGCCGTACTTTTCTTCATAGTACGGCAATGTTTTTGTAGCTATCGGGTCTCTTTGCATCCAATTGTTGTCTCTGACCTCATCGCTGATGGTTGGGGGATTCTTAAATCTCCACATTTTTTCCACCGGGGCTCCTTGCAACATTTTTTTGTTGTCTTCGAGCTCCTCGGTGATGGTTGGGGAATCCTCAAAGCTTCACGTTTTGTCTACCGGGGCTCTTTGTACCTCGGTGATAATTTGGAACTCCTTTTTGAGGCTCCACTTGCTGATTGAGTCCGTCCAACTGTTTTATGCCGCTACCGTCTTCTTTAGTTGCTCCATTGCCATCTTTTTATTTCTCTTATAATTTTAATTATAATTTAAGATTGCGTGCTTTTTTTGTTTAACACACGAACTCGCATTATTCTTATACTTTAAAAATGTATCATTCAGTCGGGAGGGCCCGACTGCAGAATACCCTGTGGGAGTTCAGGGCGCCGCTCGAATTTGCTTCCGATTATATTCAATCAAATCGGTATCCAGGGAACACCACGAGGAGGCCATTGCTATGAAATGGGGTCTTTAAAAATTTATAAGATCGTAATGAAAATTACGTTTTATATTGATTTATATTGTAGCAAATCGTTACAATTAGAATTACACGCCAGCACATTCGAAACTCTCGCAACGAACTAAAGAGTCACAAAGATGCGTGGGAACATTGACAAACCTGCATAGGCGTAGCCAATAAAGATCAGAAGGGTTCATTCCTCTATGAATATTGAAATCTCCTAATTAAAATTGGTGGCTACGTTTTTGTGTTTGACACGTGTCAGGCGAATCGCAATGAGAACGCGAGAGCCAGAGAGCGAAGAAGATTGCACAGTGCAATAGCAATAGCAATAGAGGGATGAACCAATACATTTATGAAATAGATACTAATACATGTAGGATTGTTCGTATATATGTAAGGTGCGTGTAGGCGTAACGTATTTTGTTGTTGTCTGTTTTGCCTATTGGTAAACCAACAAAAAACAGGCGTTATTGGCGTAATAAA
This sequence comes from Drosophila testacea, assembly GCA_035043265.1. Classification (NCBI taxonomy): domain Eukaryota; kingdom Metazoa; phylum Arthropoda; class Insecta; order Diptera; family Drosophilidae; genus Drosophila; species Drosophila testacea. Next base: position 30,403 of record JAWNND010000610.1, read on the forward strand.
TATCTTAATTACTTCCGTATTTATTATCCGATCTTGATCAATTTTTCACGATGCATCCATATTCGACTAAGTATTGTTCGTGCCGAAGCTCAAGTATCTAGCTTCATAATTACCAGTGTTATGCATTTTTCTTAATTTTGGCGAAGGGGGGTGGTATCAAAAATTTGAAATAAACTTGATCTGCGTGCAAATATAAGAAGTCTTCATACCAAATTTGGTGCTCTTAGGTCTTACCGTCTCTGAGATCTCGTTGTTCACACGGACAGACAGACGGACCGACGGACCGACGGACAGACGGACATGGCTATATCGACTAAGCTCGTCGCCCTGATCAAGAATATATATACTTCATGAGGTCTGCCACGCCTCCTTCTGCCTGTTACATACTTTTATTTTTTGAACAAACTTAATATACCCCCAGGGTATAAAAGAACTCGCGAGAACATCACGTCGGGGTCACCAAAATGAACAGAGAGCTCGGAACACGACGCGGCGAATGAAGTGAACAAGTTGGGTTTGTTTTTAGGACTGACTGCCGAGAGACTCGGCAGGTTTATTGAAAACTAAAATTCTTATATCTAACATATTTCAATCTATATCTAAGGATACAATTAGGGATATTGGTTTAGGCGCTTCATATGATAACTACTTCTTATCATATGCAGCTGGTGCGAAACACTTGGTATCTGCGGAGGGCTCTATTTGTTTAGGCTACGTGCATATGATAACTCTTTCTTATCATATGCACATGGTGTGAAGACTCCGTATCTGCGGAGGACTGAATTTACTTAGGTCTATGGGAATTATTATTAATCTTAAACCAGAATTTACATTGGTCTTAAATGTTACGTTTATATCTTACAATATACTAGGTTGGCTGATAACCAACCGGTCTGACACATAGATGGCGTCGCTAGTTTAAAACCCATATTTTTTTTGGAAAGTACTAGCCAAAGTTTCGTTCAAATACGGTAAACGGTTAACAAGATACAGGGGTTTCAGTGATGCAACTTTTAAGATTTTTGAAAGTACCGATTTTAAAAATTTTCTTGTGTTTGTTTTTAATTTTTTTCTTGTGGAAAAAACACCGCTCACGCCAAATCTTTTTGTGATAAGTGCTATTTGGACCCTGCTCCATCAAGAAAAATTGTAAGGAAGTGGTTCGGTGACTTTTAAGGTGGTCGTACGACCACCGATGTTGCTAAACCTCTTGGTCGTCCAAAAATGGTGGTAACACCGAATAAAAATAAAAAAGTCAAAATAATCGGTTTAGAAAATTGTAAAGTGAGTTCTCAGAAGATAGTTGACACCTTAAGACAAAAAAAAAATTTCTCGGCTTCATTTGCATGAATATTTGTCCATGATAAAGCTGTGTTAAAAGTGGCTGCCGCGTTTCCGGTCTAAGCAGAATAATGCGACATTTCAAAAGTCGTTTCTACCATGGCGAAATTGCATCGAATTGCTCCAGCACCTACCATTTTCAATAGATCTGGCTCCAAGTGAATTTTAACAGTTTACAGACCTAAAAAAAAGCTGACCGGGAAGAGATGATGCTTAAATTAACGAAAAATCACCTAAAAAAAGGGCTGTTTTCAGACCTAACAAAAGTCTTTTTTAAAAATGTATCGAAATGTTAGAGAAGCGCTGGAATGAGTATATCGCCCTTGAGTGAAGTAAGGTTCATGAGTAAAATTGATTTTTGGAAAAAAATGGATGATGGATTTGATGCAGATCCTACGGACTTATCAGCCAACCTGTTAAGATTAAACAGATAGATAAAACGCAATGCGAAAATATGTATGCATTGCTTAGAAATTTCTTTGTGTGTTTTAATGTAAGTACATATGCATGTGTCCGAATTAGAATAGAGTAAAATAGAATCATAAACGTTTTTGCTACCTTCCTTAAAACGCAATGCGAAAATATGTATGTGCGTGTATGCATTGCTTAGAAGTGTCTGCAAAGCATTTAGCATGATCCGTAAAATATCTCTTTCTTTCTCTCTTATTCTCGCTTTTGTTGATCTTTCATATTACCACTAACCAATGAATACATAGATGTGTCAAACAGCGATTTTCGTGTTACGCTTTTTTTGCTGATCATAGGTCCCAGATCTTCGGCAAATTTCACGAAGCTGTAGGTCCCAGCCGAGCGATCAACGAACATAGCAGACATTGCCGAGCAGAGAGAAACGATTTACGACTTGATTGCATCAGTATCGTATCGACCTTACAGCAGAAGAGTAGTCTCTGTGTCGCTTGCTATCTCATGTTTTTTTTTGCGGACAGACAAAATGCGCATGTATTTGGGGGTGGGATTTTATGAAAACTGGCTACAGCGCGTTGCGTCGATCCGTAGTGAGGTTCATTTAAGAAATCTATGAAGCACATAGATTTTGATGGCGCACAGTGGTTTGCTTTGACTCTTTTCTGTACAAAAAATTTGTCTTCTGATTTTAATATTTCTGATCGACAAAATATTCTTTCTACTGTGTATGTATAGATAACATATTTAAATTAATGCATATAAATTTTTGTATATTCGAATACAAAAACATATGTATATATTGTAAATTTGACGAATATCATGCATATCAAGCAAGGCATTTATAATATAAAAGCTACCATTAAAACAAATTCAACTATAAGCAATTATTGACAAAAAGTCATGTTCACTCATATTAAAGATACACAAATTAACTGATAATTGTTTTTTAAAATTTAAAAAATTCTGTGAGGGTCAGAAGACATTATTTTTGTACAGAAAAGAGTCACAGCGAACCACTGTGCACCATCAAAATCTATGTGCTTCATAGATTTCTTAAATGAACGTCACTACGGATCGACGCAACGCGCTGTAGCCAGTTTTCATAAAAACCCACCCCCAAATACATGCACAGAGACTACTCTTCTGCTGTAAGGTCGATACGATACTGATGCAATCAAGTCGTAAATCGTTTCTCTCTGCTCGGCAATGTCTGCTATGTTCGTTGATCGCTCGGCTGGGACCTACAGCTTTGTGAAATTTGCCGAAGATCTGGGACCTATGATCAGCAAAAAAAAGCGTAACACGAAAATCGCTGTTTGACACATCTATGTATTCATTGGTTAGTGATATTACGCATTAAAAAAAAAAACACTCTTCTAAGGCTTTAGAACAGAGCCTAATCTATAGCGAGTTTAACTGCTGGAGTCCAAGCGGGTGCAATGGCTTAATGGAAGAGCAGCCGACTCGAGATCAAATGTTGTGGGTTCGAATGCCGGTTCGTGCGGTATTTTATTTTTTTTTTTTTATTTATATACTTTTAAATAAAGTAACGTGCTTTGCATTGTTGTTGCGACTTTCAAACTAAATTTTCAGCATATGGACCTATTATTCGCTTTTCCTGCTATAATCAGCAATCAAATGCAGAGGGGGAGGGGGTGCAGTGTCTACTATATATTTCTTGCATTGCCAAAAAAGTTGACAGTTTGATTCAAATACTAAGGCACTAGGCGCGCCACTTTTAATGTGGCAAAAATATTAACAATTTTTTAAAGGATAATGTGGCAATGCTTGCTATAGTTGATTAAATAGATTAAAAGTGGTAGCCCTCGACAAAAGCAACTGACGATTTAAGTTTGAAAATGGCGCAATTATTTAATTAATTATTATTTAGCATTAGAATATGCATTTAGCATTAGAATATGCATATTGTTATACGATCAAGGGCTAATTCGCGTTTATGTTTGCACAGATTGCCACAGTCTGTGAAACAAATTCGCTGCAACATTTACGTTATTGCATTTAAAAAACAGCTGGCTACGCCAAGTTGGCGGCATTTTCATCGGCAATGCTTATGCAGAAAAGCAAAAAAATATAATGAAACCTTTTTAGACCCTGTACTTTAAAAAAGTACAAAAGGGTCTATTAAGTTTGTTCAAAAAAAAAGTGCGTAACAGGCAGAAGGAGGCGTGTCAGACCCCATAAAGTATATATATTCTTGATCAGCATCAACAGCCGAGTCGATATAGCCATGTCCGTCTGTCTGTCTGTCTGTCTGTGTGTCTGTCCCTTTTTTGAACACCTAGATCTCAGAGACTATCAGAGCTAGAGACACCAAATTTGGCATGTACGTGCATCTATATCTTGCATTGAACCAGTTTATTTTAGATTTTTGCCACGCCCCCTCCGCCCCTAGAAATTTAAAAACAAAATTTTAAGGACGAATTACAAGAAAACCCTTAAAACTAGCGCCTTGATTTTTGGTATATATAATATTCACTATAGTCCAAACCTGTCCTGAAAATTTCATTCCAATCGGTTGATAAACGCGGAAGTTATTCAACTAACAATGTTACGGGCAAAAGGAAGAAGAAGAGACATAGCGACCTTTATGTTTATCAAGTGGCGCCATCTATTGATAGTATGCAACATTGAAGAACAATCTTTAGTGAACGCTTTGCACTCAAAAAGTACTGGGTCTCCTACTGTCGAGCTTGCTCCACTGTAGCTTACTGCATTTTTACTTTTATTTGCGCTGGGTGATTTAGTTGCTGATATTATTGTTCAATAAATAAATCTGAATTTATAAAAGCAGAAGATAGAAAACTTAAACATTTTTTTGAGTATCGATATTTTAATCTGAGTATCGAGAATCAATATCACCATATCGATATCATCTCTAAGTTTCTAACGGAACTTTGTGCATATTATCGGTGAATTACCGCGTCGAGTGGCTGCCAGCTAATATAAACACATTTAGAAAAGTTTAAAAAAGTGAAATTAAATACAATTACACGCATTTTTATTTGTTTGTGCTAACTGTATGCTTATCCCGAGTTATGATTTTGTGTTATTGTAATTTTCACACAAAAAGTTAAAGGGAAAAGCGAAGCACATAAATAACTGTGCATTTGTGTATATGTACATATTTGTATTTTTTCGTATGTGTTTATATTGACGCGTTCCTTTGTGTAAAAAAAAGTAAATGTCAGAGTTAATGTTATTTTGTAAATTAACGTAAGTCATCTTAGAGTTTTCAGTACTTGATTCAAGTATAAAGTGTACTTAATTCAAGACTTAAAATCGTACTTTGAAAATCGTACTTGAAATGTGATCGTCGTCCTCGAATATTGTAATTCCGTACTTGATTCGATATCAAGTTCGAATGTTGAGTTTTAAGTACGAAATACTTGACATTTTCCATAGACATGTCTTGCTCAAACTTTCATCAATTTCTAGTTTAGATTTTAAAGTTTTGTTTTTTCAAATAAGTATTAAAATAAACCAGATTATTTTGGACTTATGTACAGATGGTACACACATTAAAAGGCGGTAGATTTTTCAATAATTTTTAGTTCAAGTTATTTTCATGAAGTGCTTAACAAATGCTTTAACCAGTTATTATGGACTGAACTCCAGCGAGAAGAGAACATTTTACTTTTTTC